>OW121740.1:30463631-30878631 GCA_933228675.1 Stomorhina lunata | reverse complement strand
TATTTTTAAGACGTGTAAAAGTGTGAAAGAAGTTAAATCGCGACTTTATATTAAAAAAAAATTATAAAATGTGTACTTTTGAAGTTACTTATTTCGATCTAGCTACGGAGCTTTTTCGTTGCCGTAATAATACTGATCTGCTAAGCGATTACATTAAATCAAAAAATGAGCTTTTAACAAGAGAAGAAATCGAAGAAGTTAAAGTCACAATTCAAAGGCGCTTTTTGGGAAATTTTTACAAAAGACAAGAAGAGTCTTCAGGAAATCGTGACTACTTCTTTAAAAAAAATGACTTGTGGTTAAAAAGTATGTATCAAACAAAAATATGTATCAAACAAATAAAAAAAAAAAAAAACAAAAATATACAAGATTTAAAATCTGACAAAATTAAAAAAAAAACTTGGTTTCCAAATATTATTATGAGAAACTTATTTCTGCCTTTAATTTTGAATTAGGAACATTTAAAGTGTCCCTGCTCGATGATAGACCGAGTTGTTCAAAAGCAAGGGGAAGGCCTGCAATGGATTTTGATGATTGTAAAGATCGCGCAAAACGGTATAAAGCTTCTGAATTAGCATCAAAATATTCTAAAGAACATTTACACATGGCTACTAAGGCAATTGAAGAAAACAAAGGAAGTAAATCCTACATTACTTCTTCTGCTGTAGTAGCCTTGATGATGGATGCAGAGCTTACAAAATATCAATACGAGTGCATTAAAAAATTTCTTAAAGAAGAAGGATACGATATTTTACCACCGTATGCGAAACTTAAAGATGAAAAGGAAAATTGCTACCCGAATAATATTAATATTACTGAAAAAGATGCATCTGTTAGCTTGCAAAGTTTAATGGATCATACGATAAGCCGTTTGTTTTTAACTTTTTGTAATGAAGAAATAATTAACATGGAGGAAAATAGTTTAACATTAACATCTAAATGGGGTTGCGATGGTTCTTCTGGACATTCGGAATACAAACAAAATTTTACCGCTGGTGTAACTGACAAAAATTTGTTACTAGCTTGTTTGGTGCCACTAAGGCTAGAGTCGACTTCAGGAAGGGAATTTTGGCGAAACAAAGCTCCATCATCAACTAGATACTGTCGTCCTATTTATTTTGAATTCGCTAAAGAAACAAAGGAACAAATGTTAAGGATTGTTGGTAAAATTAATTCCGACATTGCAGCTTTGAATAATACTGAAGTAATCGCCTGTGGTAAAAAATTTACGATAGAACACAATTTAGTATTTACAATGTTAGATGGTAAGACGGCTCAAACAGTTACAGGTACGACATCAGCAGCTGTTTGCTACATTTGTAAAGCGAAGCCCATTGAAATGAATGATTTAGAATTAGTTTCAAGAAAAGCTATTGATATCGAAGCATGTAAGTTAGGCATTTCCTCCTTGCATGCACGAATTAAGTTTATGGAATGCATTCTTCATCTTGCTTATAATTTACCATTTCAAAAGTGGTCGGCGTCGAAGGACGAGCACAAAATTCTTAAACAGGAAAATAAACATCGCATTCAAGTAGCCTTAAAAGAGCGGATGGGTATAAGAGCAGATGCTGTTCAACAGGGAACCGGGTCTTCCAACGATGGCAACACTTCAAGACGTTTTTTTTTGAACCCTCAAGTTGTTGCTGACATAACTGGGGTCAACGAGGATCTTATTGATCGATTTCGAGTTGTATTGCAAATAATAACGTGCGGCCAGAAAATAAACTCATCTCAGTTTAAAAATTTTGCATGGGATACGGCGAAACTATTTGTAGAAAAATATAGATGGTTCTACATGCCGGTTACGGTTCACAAAGTACTTATTCATGGAAAACAAATTATGGATGCTGCTTTACTTCCAATAGGTTTGCTTTCAGAAGAAGCTGAAGAAGCTCGAAATAAAGACTACAGAAGGTATCGGCTAATGTTCGCCAGAAAGTGCAGCAGGATGGCAACAAACACAGATGTTTTCCATCGCCTTCTTGTATCATCAGATCCTTATATTACCAGCATAAGACGTCAACCCCATAAACATGTTTTAGAAGTTGATGATGTCGTTAAAGAAATGATAGAAGATGAATAAAAGTCTATGTTTGTTACTAATTTTGATATTTATTCATTCCGATGTTTTGAAGAACAATAGGGGGTGGTGGGCGTGGAAGGTTCTCTTGAAACTTTGTAAATTTGAGATAAAATATATTTCCCAATTACATGTGTGGTGGGCTATGGGCGTGGCAGATTTTCATGAAACTTTTCAGATATTTAAATTTCATAATACTGATAACTTGCACTAAGTTTCTTTATGATCGGTTAAGAAACAAAACTTTGTAGTGGAAAAATATTTTCGTTTTATGTAGGCGGGGGTGGGGGGCGGTAGGCGTGGCAGATTTTCTCGAAACTTTGTATTTTCAGCTTTATAACACTGATGATTTGTATAAAGTTTCATGAATTTTGGTGAAGAAATAAAAATTTTTGGGAAAAAATATTTCCGGCTTACATGTGCGGTGGGCGTTGGGCGTGGCAGATTTCCATGAAACTTTCCATATATTTAAACTTTGTAATACTGATGATCTGTGCCGAGTTTCGTTACGAACGGTTAAGAAATAAACATTTGGGGTGAAAAAATATTTTTGGATTATATGGGCGGGGGGCGATGGGCGTGGTCAATTTTGATGAAACTTTAAAATTTTCTTAACTGAGTTGATAGAAGCATATGTACCAAATTTCAATGTTCTACGAGCTCTCCTTATATTTTTTGCCAAGAAATGTATGGAGAAATCCCACTGTGCGACCTGTTGATTGGTAACAAACTTATATGGATAACCGGCCAGCGAAACGGACATTAAAAAAACTGAGTCGGTGGGTCTCAGACCAATATTTCTATATGTTACATCAGCACAAAATCCAAAATACCCTTACCTCATATGGCACCCTAATATAGCTACTACAAAATTAAGGAGTTTTTATTTTTATTTGGCCCGAAAACGGCTCTAACGATTTTGATAAAATTTGGACAGTGGGTACCTCTTTTGATGTATAGGTCAAAGAAGAAGGAACCTTTGCCTCTAAGAGGGTAAAAACGGGTAAAAGGGGGAAAAAAATCGAAAACGTTATATCTCCTAAAGTAATAGGTACAGAAACAAAATTAAAATTACGTTTTAAACAGCTATGAAAATAAGCGGACAGGTGTTTAGTACTTTTTTGAAACTATGTCCGATAGGGGGTAAAAAAGGTGAAAATAGTTTTTTTTGGTACTTTTTTAACCCACTCTTATATTTTAAACTAAAGACTATAGAAAGGAACTTTGTACTGCAGTCAATAGATGTAAAAGAAATATTCAACACGTACTTGGTACTTTTTTGATTTTAGGGACAAAATGGGTAAAAAGGGATAAAATGATAACTTAACATCTCAAAATTAATATAAATAGGAATTATGTTAACTGCGTTTTAATAAAATGTACCGAATTTAATTGGTACCAAAGAAGTACCAACTAAGCATATGGAACTTTTTGAAAGTAGTGGATAAAAAGGGGAAAAATGAGTAATGTTATAACTTTTAAACAAATGAATGTTTGTATGTATGTTCTTTATAGACTAGTAAACTGTGAATTTAATCATATTATGCTCTTTAGCGAAGATGTTGCGGATAAGCCGGCAAAGGTTTTTAAGTTGGTAAGACTAATTTCCGTTAGGTGGCGCCACTGAAAATTACTAAAAATTAATTAAATGGTAAACTGTATATTTAAGCATGAGCCGGCAAAGGTTTTTTAGTTGGTGTGAATAATTTTCGACAGGTGGCGCTACTGAAAATTATTTAAAATCAATTCTATCGTAAGCTGTACAAAGTTCAACAGGTGGCGCCACTGAAAATTACTCAAAATGAACTAAATCGTAAACTGTGCATTTGATCATGTTATAATCATTAGAAAAGTTGTTACGCATAAGCAGACGAAGGTTTCTTAGTTGGTATGAACAACTTCAGGTGGCGCCACTGAAAATTACTCAAAATGAAATAAATCGTAAACTGTGCCTTTGATCAGGCTATAATATTTAGCAAAGTTGTTGCGCATGAGTCGACGGAGGTTTCTGTTGGTATGACCAATTTCCAAAATTTTTCAAAATGAGTTAATCTGTAAACTATGCAAACTTTGTGTTGATCGGAAAAAATAAATAAAATAATTCGAATTTAACTGAATATTTGCACAAAATGCTTATAACAAAGCTCCGAGCAAGGCTCGGTCAACCAGGTACTAAAGAGTGTTCTAAAAAAAATATGCATTTACTATTTTAGACAAAATTTATCCATAGTGCAAGAAATAATTTATTTTTTGATCAAGTTAGTTTCTATAGATATGTCAGATACTATTATTTTAGAAATTATTAAATTATTAATTATTAATTTCAATCAAAATGGGCTGCGAAAAAAAAGTTCGTGAAAATATAATTAAAACTTTTCAAAAAAATCCGTCATGGACTTTTAAAAAAATAGCTAAAAATTTAAAAGTTGACCTTCGAACGGTTTCTAATGCCATCAGACGGTATTAGGAAAACCTGAGCATTGAAAGAAAACCTGGATCAGGGAGGAAAAAAGGTCCTACAGATATTGGTAAGGCAAAAGAAGTCGAGCGACTCCTTCGAAGAGCGCCTAACACTTCTTTAAGGAAAGCAGCTCGTACGGTGAAATGTTCTACGCATTTTGCACATACGAGTCAAAGCTTATGCTGGACTGAAGACATACAAAGTCCAAAAGGTTCCAGATCGCAATGCTATAAAAAACTTAGAAGCAAAAAAACGAGCGAAAAAATTGAATTCTGATTTTATAAAAAAATACACCTGTTGTGTGATGGATGATGAAACATACGTACTGGCAGACTTTTCTCAACTTCCTGGTCAAGATTTTTATGTTGCTGATAAACGGGGCAATGTTCGGCAAGAGTTTCGCACAAAAAAAAAACAAACAAAATTCCCTAAGAAGTTTCTCGTGTGGCAAGCTATTTGCAGTTGTGGCAAAATGAGTAAAGTGTTTGTGGCATCTGGCAAAATAAACACAGAAATTTATATAAAGGAGTGCCTACAAAAACGGTTGTTACCCTTTTTAAGAGAGCACAGAGTGACTACATTTTTTTTGGCCCGATTTGGCATCATGCCATTATGGAAAAAAGGCACTTGAGTGGTACTCAAAGAATAATGTCATTTTTGTACCACGAGAGGCAAATCCACCTAACTGTCCAGAACTTCGGCCTGTGGAAAGATATTGGGCTCTGGTAAAAAGAAATTGAAGAACACAGGAAAGATTTCCAAGAACATGTCCGATTTTAAGCGCAGGTGAAACACATGCTCCAAAAAGGTATCAGAAGCAACTGTAAAATCTTTAATGGGAGGGTTTCCGAAAAAAGTCGATAATTTTGCAAAACCCGAGTACTAAGTAAACATTTTAATGCTAAATGATTTTGTATAATATGTCATTATATTTGCGTATTTTGTAGAGTTTTTATATTAAAAGGTTTGATTTTTATTTAAGAAAATCCAACTACAAATTTTATTTAGAGCACTCTTTATATTATATGGGCAAATCGTGCGTGACGGACGATACATTTGTACCGATTTTGTTGTACTTAAATGTATCTCATTGTCGTTCTACACTAGATAGCCTTGCACAGATTTGAGGGAATATTATCTCATCGATTATGCTATCGAATGGTGTTTGTTTTGGAGGTATTTGCGTTTAAAGTGCTGCGACGGACGCTACAAAAAAATGGAAGACTTTTTTTTCAATGCGTGTTTCTTTAAATTTTATCAAATCTGTCATAGAAATAAAAAAATTGTAAATACATTGAAGACAGAGGATTACAAAACAGCTTTTGCAAAATATATTAAAGTTTCCAGTTACACCAAAAAATCCATAAATGAACTGTTGCGGACGCTATGTGACGGACGATACAGTTCTTACTTGAATAGTTTTTATTAGGAAAACATTAATATTTCATATTTTTTTTAATATTCGGAAATCAGTTAAAATAATGTTTTTATTTGTTCGCGAATTTCAACTCCTTAATTTTCATGTTCGCGGTTAAAATGCGATTTTTGGGCACAATTTAATATTTCGCAAAACGGCTGCATACATATATTTATTTAAAGTTTTATACTTCTGACATCTTATTTATATAGATAGTGTTATTCAAAAGAATGCTGCGGCTAGATGTTAGAGTGTCCCGAAAATAAAAAAAAAAATTCAAAATCATCAAATTTGCCCCACTGTATATTTTTTTAGCACCTAATATCTAAATTTAATCTGTGGATATAGACAGTGTAATTGCTTTATGAATAAAATAGACATGTGTTCGTAAATTTTGTATTTAATAAATGTTATTTTGTAAAAAAATTATACTGTGACGGACGCTACACACTTTTCGATACATATTATTCTTTAAAATGATATTTAAACATCAACATATTTTTAGCCTAATGTTAAGCATATTATAAGTTCTCTTTACGAATGAAGTTCAATTAATAAAAATAAAAATAATTAAGTTCAATAAAAAAACCTTTATTTCTGTGACGGACGCTACACACTTTGAGCCCTTTTTTACTTGACGTTATTTATATCACTCCAATTACTTTTGGTGGGGTCTTTTACATCTGATTGTATAAAATTAAGCAGACTTTGAGCCCCTACTGAAACTTGATACCTAAATGGATATTTTTGCGATTTTTATGAACTTTTAAAAAACCCATTATTTTAAAAAATGTATAAAAATTCGAGATGGGTGCAAATAAAGACTTGCCATACACGAAGAAAGCATTTAAAAATTGTATCCATTATATACTCTAAAGGATCAATATATGGCAAATTTTTCCATAAACACAAATACGCGATTTTGATAGTTTTAAAATTTTGTTTAAAGTTTTTCGGATTTGCCCATATGTATATCTTTCACCACAATATGTCAAACAACCTGAAGTTAGTTTTTAATACCCATGATAATGTTTTACCATAACCTCAACAAAATTATTGATACCCCGTAAATATTTGTTTAAACCTTAAATTCCTTTAAGCAATTCAATATTTAAACTTGGAATCAATTCCTTTGATTTTGTTGAAATTTACAAGATTTTAGATATTTTAATACTATTTAATTTCTTAAGTTAGTAACATAACTACAAGTTATATCACACAGAGACTGCCAAGCATCAGATAACTTAAAAGTTAAAGGAATGTACTTTACTTGTACTAAAGAAGGAGGCATTTGTTTAACAAATAAACTTTACGATGGCGGTGTCTTTAGACAGCAGGAGCTGCAGAAACCAAATACAAGAACAACAACAAAGAGAAACATAACACAAATATTAACAAACAACAGCAAACTTTTGCAGTTTAACTGATAACAACGTGAAAAGAGGATGAAAAAATGATGAAAGTTTCCTTTTTTTTTCTTCTACTAGTTTTAGGGACATTTTTGTCTGAAATTCCCATAAAGATGACAAGAACAGAATAAGCTAAAGCCAAAGAATTCTATGGAGAAATAAACGAATACTTTGTAGTAGACAAAGAGAAGGAAGTTGATGAAAAAAAAATAAATGGAATTAACTTAAGATATTTAGCAAATGAATGGAAACAAGTAAGAGTGTTATATTCGGCTGTGCCGAATCTTATATACCCACCATCAAGTTTAATAGCTTTTAACTGGTCCTTGCTAAATATTTTTTGGTTTCCAGGAGTGTTTTTTATATGAAAGCTATAGTCAAATATGGACCGATTGCTATAAAATTTGATATACTGACCAATAGTTGAATAAAACTTCTTTATTCTAAATTTAGTCGTCATAGCTATTACAATTGTACTCAACTTGTCAGCATTCATGTGTTTCCCGGGGCAGGGTTATATTCAGTACACAACTTTTGTTACATATCAAAAATACTTTTGTAAAATTTTTACTCTCTAGCTTTCGTAGTTAAGAAGCTGTCGCGCTTTTATCTAACGGACAGACGGACATAAATCTCCTTTTCTTTTTGTGTTTTTGTGTTTCTGTAAGTTTTTTGTATGGGAGCTATAGTCAAATGGTGGCCGATTGTAACAAAATTTTGCACACTGGCTGGCATTCACATAAGACTTCCTTTTGTAAAACTTTGTTGTCGTAGCCTTTTTAGTTAAGACGCTATTGCGCTTTTATCTAACGGACAGACAGACATAAACACCCTTTTCTTTTTGTATTTTTGTGTTTCCGTAAGTTTTTTATAAGGGGGGATATGGTCAAATGGTGACCGATTGTGACAAAATTTTGCACACAGGCTGGCATTCACATAATACTTTCTTATGCTATTACAGTTTATCATTTATTGGTATTTAAGTGAATTTCAGGTGGAATTTAGGCTGTTTCCGTAAGTTTTTTATATGGGAGCAATGGTTAACCGATTTCGATGAAATTTTATATGCTGCCTAGTGCTTAGGTAAAACTTATGTCATACTCATGTCATCATAGCTGTTATAATTTGTCATTTATTAGCAAATAAGCGATTAGTCTAGACGAGGTTATACGGGAGCTATGGTCAAATGTTAACCGATTTTGCCCAATTTCAATACCAAAATTATCTCATAGAATGTTTCTACTAAGTTTCAGTGAGTTAGATCCTTTCGTTTATACGTTATCGTGATTTCAACAGACAGACGGACAGACAGACGGACAGACAGACGGACAGGCGGACAGACAGACGGACAGAGAGACAGACAGACAGACAGACAGACAGACAGACAGACAGACAGACAGACAGACAGACAGACAGACAGACAGACAGACAGACAGACAGACAGACAGACAGACAGACAGACAGACAGACAGACAGACAGACAGACAGACAGACAGACAGACAGACAGACAGACAGACAGACAGACAGACAGACAGACAGACATACAGACAGACAGACAGACAGACAGACAGACAGACAGACAGACAGACAGACAGACAGATAGACGGACAGACAGACAGACAGACAGACAGACACACAGACAGACAGACAGACAGACAGACAGACAGACAGACAGACAGACAGACAGACAGACAGACGGACGGACATTGCTCAATCGTCTTAGAATTTCATAAGGATTCAGAATATATTTGATTTTCAGAATATTTTTGATTTTTGAGCCAATATGAAGGAAATTACAAACGGAATGACAATCTCAATATACCCCCCATTCTTTTTGATGGTGGGTATAAAAAGAAGGACATTTTCTTAATAAGAACAAGATATAAGACTTTTTGCATAAACATAAGGTAGGTGGTTTTAGAAGTTCCTAAAATTCCTTAAAAAAATTAAAACATATCTGCAGAAACTTTTAAAACCTCCCTTATATCTTACTGAAAGATAAGGTGTTACTTAATGGCAAGTAAAATACCACTGGCCAATAATGAGATTGTAAGTTAAGTAACTACACATTGTAAGTTACCAACTAAATACTAAGATGATGATGATGACGGCGATAATGATAATGTTGATTAAAGTCTCGGAATAAATGTATAAAAGATGATATTGCTTTTAAGTTATCTAAATACTTGGTTGGATTAATGAATTAAGTTTTATTAATTTTTTTCTACTTTATCATTTTCTACAAAGCCTGTGTTTTCTTTTATTCAAAGTAAGATAAGGTCACTTGATGGTTTTTGTGCTAAATGTAAACTAATTTAAAAATTTTCTTTCCTTCCACTTACAATTTAAGCCAATTTCGTTTTAATAACAAAAAGTGTGTGTGAACAACTTCAGTGTAAATTAGATAAGATTAAAAAATTGCAAGTTAATTTGAAAAATCCCAAAGATATTTTTGAAAGTAAAAAAAAAAGATAAATATTTATTTTTCTTTTGGAACTAATAAAGAAAAATAAGGTTTTTTAATAATTAAAAACACGTGTACTCTATAAATTAAATTCTATGGGAGGTACAATGGACTAATTTCCGCCAATTTTAAGGGCCCACTATCAACATAAATTTCTGTTCCAAACTATCTTCAAAATTTTAGGTATTGAGAAGGAATCTAATAAAATTTGTCTAGTTGTCATTGATGGTTTCTACAAATAGATAGAGTTAAACCACATCTGATCGTTCAGAACTATAACTTCAAAGTTGTGAAAGAATTTGTTTACCTTGGTACCACCAAGGACCAGTTTGCAACAACTATGAATATCGACATCGAATGAAGCATGAGCTGTATAAGTTATACACTGACATCGACATTAGGGAGGAGCGAAAAAATAACTTTTATTGAAATTCGATACGTCTGGGTTAAAAATCGATGCTCTACATCCTAAGGTTAATGTCCTGAGGTGGCGCACAGGACATTTATTTCTAGGACCCATTTGTATGGGGAAAAATGGGACTTTTTCGGTTTTTGGTAAATTTCAACCAAAATTTTTGGCAAAATCAATAATTGAATGTAAAAGACAACTAAATAAGCTTTCATAAGAGTCATAAAAATTAAACATACATGCAGTAGTTTTTAAGTTATTGCAATTTGCCCCAGAAAATTCGTGTCATTTTCAACACGCCTAAGAATATGCAGCAAAATAATTAACTTTAGGGTATACAAAGTACAAAGTATGACTTTATCATTTAAAGACTTATAAGTATTAAATAGTTAAAATTTATTAAAATATAATTAAATTTACATAGTTTTTTATACTGGAAAATGGTAATTTTTCTTAAGGGACCGTTTCAAAATTCACTTTTTAAGTTTTAGAAAATGTTGTTAAAAAAATATTCAAAATTTCAAATTTCAAAATTTGATCGGCATGTTAAAATAGACAGATGTGGTAATAAAATCCAAAAAATGTCTGTTAAGGGTTAAATAAAATGTTTTTAACAAAACAATATACCATTCCCAAAAAGTAACTATTTTATTAATTTTGATCGAATTTCGCCACTAAATTGATAACATTTCGTATTTTTGCCACCAAAAACCCAAATTTTGACCTTTGACAACGATGAAAAAAGATTTAAGGTCACCCAATATCAAAGAAAGTTTTAGTGGACATTCCTCAATGAGTATTAGTTTTGTCAATAGAAAACTTAAATAAAAAAATTTACTTTTTCGCGAAATTTTACGATTTCAAGTCGCAGGTACGGCGAAACCATATGAGATATCAAACCCAACTTTTTCGAATTTTATTACCACATCTGTGTTTTTTAATATCCCGATAAAAAATTTTGAAGTTTTGAATATTTTTTGACAAAATTTTCTAAAACTTAAAAAGTGAGTTTTGAAATGGTCCTTATTTTTTAAGTAAAATTTTCCGGTATAAAAAAAACTATGTAAATTAAATATAATTAATAAATTTCAACTAATTAATACTTATAAGTTTTAATATGTTAAGGAAAGTCTTATTTCTGTACCCTAAAGTTGATATTTTTGCTGCATATTCTTAGGCATGTTGAAAAGGACACGAATTTTCTGGGGCAAATTGCAATAACTTAAATACTACTGCATGGATTTTTAATTTTTATGATTCTAGTAAAAGCTGATTAAGTTGTCTTCTACATTCAATTATTAATTTTGAAAAAAAAAATTGGTTGTAATTTACCGAAAAATAGTCCCACTTTTCCCCCTACAAATGGGTACTAGAAATATATGTCCTATGCGCCACCTCAGGACATTGACCTAGGAAGACAAATTTTTTTTTCTGTATAGCATCGATTTTTAACCCAGCCGTCTCGAATTTCAATAAAAGTTGTTTTTCGCTCCACCCTAATCGACATAGTAAAATGAATTAAACAGCAGCGGCTGCCTTGAAGAGTATTCGAAAGTGATCCCGAGAGAACTCTTTAAAGAGGATGTCCGAATCTTTGATGAAAAGACCAAGTAGAGGAAAATCATTCTTTTTTTCTTGATTACACTGCTTAACAAAATTTGCAGAAAGTTGTCACCAAAAATATCTGAACCCTAATTCGTATGTAAAATCGTTCGGTAAATCTGAATATGAAGTCAAAATGATCAAAAGTAGAACAGCAAAATTACAGATATAAACATAGCAAAACTCTTAATCTTGCCAAAAATAATTATTTCCATGCTTTTTTGATTAAAATTCGCTAAATATTACCTGATATTTCGCAATCTCGCTATGAAAATTTTAAGGAAATCCAAATTTTGACATTTGACCCTGGTGAAGAAAGGGTTAGTCTCGTCCAATATTAAAAAAAAACCTTTCAGCACAGGTTTTCCATAAACTAAGCAATAATATTAATTATTTTTTTCTTACAATTTAATAAATACAAGTAAAATTTACTGAGCATCTACTAGAATTTAGCCCAAAAATTTTAATTTTTTTTTAAGTCGCAGGTACGGCGAAACTGTTCAAGATATCGATATTCTTCGTTTTGTCTGTTTTAACACACTAATGAGTAATTCTAAATTTGTAATATTTGTTGAACAAAATTTTCGAAAAATTAAAAAATGATTACTAAGACCGACCTGAGAAAGTTGTACCATTTTCCAACATGGAAAAAACTAAGTAAATTCGATTATATTTAAGCAAGACTGAACTATTCAATATTGATGGATCATTTACTGATAAATTATGACTAATTTTTTAATTTATTTTTACAACATAAAATTTTTGGTGCATATCCTTAGGCGCGTTTTTAAGGACATGAATTTTCTGGGGGAAAATGGAATAACTCCAAAACTACTTCATGGATTATTGTAAAAATTGTTTATTTTTGGTTGAAATTTCTCAAAAATAAAAAAATAGCCAATTTTTCCCCATATAAATGGGCTCTTAAATATTGGATACGATGCGCGCCCGAATCGAACGTTGTCCGATTTGGCTCAAATTTTCAAAACTAAACTTTTAGACCTATTGTTATATTATTATTTCATTGATATTTCATTGAAAAAGTTATAGAATTCGAAAAACATTTTCTTGCAAACAAAAAATGGTCACCCTAATGTACATAACAATTGTCTAAGCATAAAAATACTTTTGGGCTCTAGATTTTTTTCAAACTCTACCCAAGAAATTCAATATTTCGCAATGAAACACACCTGGTAAAGTGAGAAAACACTAAAACTTTCTCTGCTGCCACTAGTACAATTGCATATATGTAAGGGTCCTTTACAAGTTAAAATGGGCAAACAGCCAGACGGACGGACCTTATTAAATCGACCCAGTGATTCTGCTTTGATCGGTATACTTTAAGATGTTTCTCAGGCCAATATTTTTATGCGTTACATAAATCAGCACCCATTTAACCTATGCAGGTGTAGGATATAAAAACTACAAAAGTATTAATATTTTACGACTTTAATTACATATATTTTCTATATGAATTTAAAAGCCAAAAAGAACATTTACATTAACACTTTTTTGATCAAATTCTAAAGGCTTTAAGAAAACCAGAGCACTTTGAAAAAAAGAACAATCGAAAAAATGAGGTTATACGCTTAAAAGAAGAACAATATAAAGAAAAGGGTACAAAGTTTTCTTTGAAACATTCAGTAATTAAAAGAAAAATATTAAAATAACAAAAACGGCTTACATAAATTTATTTAAATTGTTTAATAATTTTCAAAAGTATTTGAAAAAACCAAGTGAAATTGATAGCTGATTCATGAATGAGATTATTATACCCACCATCAAAAAGAATGGAGGGTATATTGAGATTGTCATTCCGTTTGTAATTTCCTTATTATTGGCTCCTTATGAAATTCTAAGACGAGCGATGTTGAGCGATGTCTGTGTGTCCGTCTATCTGTCCGTCCGTCTGTCTGTCTGTCTGTCTGTCTGTCTGTCTGTCTGTCTGTCTGTCTGTCTGTCTGTCTGTCTGTCTGTCTGTCTGTCTGTCTGTCTGTCTGTCCGTCTATCTGTGCGTCCGTCCGTCTGTCTGTCTGTCTGTCTGTCTGTCTGTCTGTCTGTCTGTCTGTCTGTCTGTCTGTCTGTCTGTCTGTCTGTCTGTCTGTCTGTCTGTCTGTCTGTCTGTCTGTCCGTCTGTCTGTCTGTCCGTCTGTCTGTCTGTTGAAATCACGATAACGCCTAAACGAAGGGATCTAGCTCACTGAAACTTAGTAGAAATATTTTTCATCTATGAGTATTGAAATTGGGCAAAATCGGTTAACATTTGACCATAACGGGAGCTAACCTCGTCTAGACTAATCGCTTATTTGCTAATAAATGACAAATTATAACAGCTATGATAACAAAATTTGGTATCTAGAAGTTTTACATAAGCACTAGGCAGCATATAAAATCGGAAATCGATTCACATTTAACCATAGCTCCCATATAAAAAACTTACGGAAACAGCCTAAATTCCACCTGAAATTCACTTAAATGCCAATAAATGATAAACTGTAATATCTTTGGCCTCTAAATTTAGCACAAGGAAGTCTTATGTGAATGCCAGCCAGTGTGCAAAATTTTGTTACAATCGGTCACCATTTGACCATAGCTCCCGTATAAAAAACTTACGGAAACACAAAAATACAAAAAGAAAAGGGGGTTTATGTCCGTCTATTCGTTAGATAAAAGCGCGACAGCTCCTTAACTACAAAAGCTAGAGAGACCAAATTTTACAACAGTATTTTTGATATGTAACAAAAGTTTTTTACTGAAAATGCTCGAAATCGGTTCACATTTAGTTAGAGCTCCCATATAACCCCGCCCCGGGAAACATATGAATGCTAATAAATTGTGTACAATGGTAAAAGCTATGACGACTAAATTTAGAATAAAGAAGTTTTATGCAACTGTTGGTCAGTAAATCAAATTTTATAGGAATCGGTCCATATTTGACTATAGTTTTCATATAAAAAATACTCCCGGAAATAAATATTTAGCAATGATCAGTTAAAAGTATTAAATTATAAACTGTGAGAGCTATTGCCACTACATTTTGCAAAAATAAGCTTTATATAAATATTAGCCAGTGTGTGAAATTTTGTTACAATCGGTTTGGCTATAATTCTTATATATATTACATCCCCTTTCTAATATCTACAATCAAAAAGATTCTGAGGTACAAGCAGCATATTAAGATTTTGTATATGGTAGATGCATTTGGAACTCCTAGCAAAATATATGGACCTGACGTATTACTATCAACTTATTTATCCTAACTAAATATTAAGCTAAACGAAAAGTATTTAACAACTTAGTAATGTAAAACCATACCCGGTTACGATAACGATTTTTTTTTTCAAAGTAAATAAAAATACTTGGGAAACCACTTACACACTTTTGAATGTTGAACTATAAAGCTAATGCAACCGAAGTTATTCCAAATATTTTACCAACAATACCAGATAGCGTAACAACTTTTTTTCAATTTGGTCGACGTTTTGAATTTTCTGCACCCTCGAAGATATTTGAGATATGTTTCTAAATTTAACATAACTTGATAAGCACAGCCGAATATAAGACTCTTACTTGTTTTTATTTTATTTTATCATTTTGACATAGTAACACTTGTCTTTAAAAAATAGATATAATCTGCACATTTCACTTTAAACAAAATCAAATAAAACATATTTACATAATTATATTCAAATTGTTTAATAACTTTCGTAAGTATTTGAAAAAACAAACTAAAATTGACAGCCGGTTCACGAATTATTTGAAATTGTCATAATCAAAGAAAAAATAAAAAAGTATTATCATTTTGACATAGTAACACTTGTCTTTGAAAATATACATAATCAGCACATTTCACTTTAAAACTTTTTTAGAAAAAATAGTAAGTAGTTTTATGATACAAATTGAAAAACAAATCTAAACATTTCCAAACCTTTTCTTATTGAACATGTGCTTAACATACGGAATTTGACCGATTTCTTTTCTCTTGATGGCACGTTACATAAGTAATGCCTTTCATACAAGCAGAACCTTGAATTTTATTATTATAAAAATAAACTACAAGATTTTTTACTTCAACAGTCCCTAAAAAAATGAATTTTTTACTATTGATTATGGGTCCAGCATAAGTAAGTGAGACTCGTAACATTTGCTGTTTCTTAAAATTGTGTGCGTTCACAACTTTTTATAACTTTCTTAGTTGTTTAAAAAATTAAGTGTGAGAATATATATACGGAAT
The DNA here is from genome assembly GCA_933228675.1 of Stomorhina lunata. Classification (NCBI taxonomy): domain Eukaryota; kingdom Metazoa; phylum Arthropoda; class Insecta; order Diptera; family Rhiniidae; genus Stomorhina; species Stomorhina lunata. The sequence continues at coordinate 30,862,551 of OW121740.1, read as the reverse complement.
TTAAAAATAAGCTTACAAAATACTTCAGACTATGGTATGACCGAAACCAGTTCAAAATCGATAAAACGCTAACTACGATAGATAATAACAAGAGCTGTGTAGTCAAAAGACGAGCTATTCAAATTAACACGAACTATTTAATAAACACCCTCTTAACTGGTGCAGTGAGAATAAGAAATCTTCTTAGAAGAAACCTACATTCGCAGTACCTGAGATTTAAAATTTTCATATTTCACGAAAATTTTTTGTCATAATTGAAGTAATTTTACTTGCAATCAATTAAAATGAAAATAAAAACAAGTAAAAAAGTGCTATAGTCGGTCAACCCCGACCATACGATACCCTTCACCATTAAGGTCAAAGGTGTTATTTTTCCTGTATAAAGACAAATATTTGCTAAATTTTGCCATCATACTAACATTTTCTCAAAACTTATATATTTAAGCTGCTTCCGGCATTTGGACTTATATGAGAGCTAGGGTCAAATGTGGACCGATTATGTCGAAATTTGGCAAATTGATTACAGTTGTTACAAAAATTATGTATGCAAAAAATAAACTCAAAATTCCCAGATCTTCAAATTTACGAGCGTTTTAGAGATTTTTGTCTCATTTAGTGCGTTTTTAAAGAAAAGTTTGTATGGGAGCTATGGTCAAATGTGGACCGATTTTAACGAAATTTGGTACAGTGATTTAAGTTTACATAAGCAGTATTCAGTTTAAATTTCATGAAAAAATATTGATATCTGTGGCCAATATATCAATTCCGGGAAGTGGGAGCTATGGGAGGTACCATAAATAATGGACCGATTTTGAGGAATTTCAATAGCCATGGTCCCTTTATCCAAGAAATGATCTGTGCTAAATTTCATCAAATTTTCTTTAGAATTGCGACCTGTAGTTTGATTAAAAGGTTTACATGGGGGTCCAGCCAGCCAGACGGACGGAAGGACGTCTAAAAGGTGGGTCTAAGACAAATATTTCCATGCGTTTCATACATCAGCACAATCTTATAATACCCTTTCCACCTATGGTGGTGAAGGGTATAATGAATATTGCACAGTCTATGGAAAATATATGCTTTACCCATCCTCCCCCAAGCTTAATAGGTAAAAATATAAAAAAAAAAAAATACAAAAATTCTTAAAATTTATAAATATAAATTTTTAGAGAAATTCGCTAAAAAATTATTAATATCTGCAATTTTGCTCCGATTTAAAAATAGTCCAAAATAGACTTCAACCCCGCCAAATAAATGTATAACTTATGCTGTAAGACAATTTTGAAACAAATTTTTTATTTTTTTTTTTTCGCCGCACATAGGGGTCACCAAAATACATTTTTCGTTATATGTTCTCGGAATTTACAGTCGGATCCTAAAGTGTGATATATCGATGTTTTTGTCTCAAGGAGACCAATAGTTTGCTTTAATAGTCATTGGTCTTAGATAATCGGTAATAGTATTTATCTACCAGACCTCAGTTCCTATCACCCTAATTTACCTCTCTAACATTAGAAAATAAAATCTCTTAAAAAATCGTTAAAATTTTACAAAGAAAGTTTCTCGATTATTCCAACCTACCGAAAAACAAGGAAATTTTTTGACACATTATTTTCATTGTTGATGCAGACTGGTCCAAAAAGCTGTCAAAAGCAGATTTGTAGTCAACAATCAATGTATGGTTCATCTTTATATTACAGAATCTTTGGGAAAAGTGCTCCTTCCATAGTTTTAGCATGCTTTCTGCATCTGTCACCAGGTTTCCTTGGCCGTCCTTAGAAGAAGATAAAACTGCCAAAAGCATCCCTTTAGTATTTAACACTTTGGTAAAATTTATACACTTCATTACGACTCTTATACATCTCAATTTCATCAAACACACATCTCTCAATTTTTTTTTCAGAATAGGCGTTTATCTTCCCTCAATATCTTTTTAAGGTATGACAGGTAACTACTGATTGTAGAGTTGCCTTGCATTTTTCTTAGCGATGACATAGCAGCACCCCTCGTCATACCAACGGTTTTAAGGAAGAAGCTTTTGAAATCCTAATACAGATTTTGCTGTAGTCTTCATAAGGTTGGCAATATTTTGCCATAGCGTGCAGATATTGTTTGAACTGGGAATATATTCTCTCTGTCCGTATATTCCGCGACACACTCAGACGTGTTCTCACCTTAGCTACAACAAGGTTATGATCGGAATCCATGAGATGAGTGCCTGCTGTTAACTACAATATAATCTATCTGATTTTTTGTAATTTGATCAGGAGACACCCACTGCTTACTATCATATTGCGAGCAGCAGCACTAGAGTTAAGCCTCAAACCATTGTCGGGTATTAGTGGGCTTAAAGCAAGGGTATAATTATATTCTTACTTACATGAGTTTACAAATCCTAAGAATTCTCGGTACGTATGATTGATATTTATACCAACATCTTCGATAAAGAGCATAATATGATCAAATTTACAGTTGTTTAAAAGTTATAACATTACTCATTTTTTCCCCTTTCTATCCACTACTTTCAAAAAGTTACATATGCTTATTTGGTACTTCTTTGGTATCAATTGAATTCGGTACATTTTATTAAAACGCAGTTAACATAATTCCTATTCATATTACTTTTGAGATGTTAAGTTATCTTTTTATCCCTTTTTTATCCATTTTGGCCCCAAAGTCAAAAAAGTACCAAATAAGTGTTCAATATTTCTTTCACATCTATTGACTGCAGCACAAAGTTCCTTTCTATAGTCTTTGGTTTAATATAAGAGTGGGTTAAAAAAATACAAAAAAAAAACTATTTTCACCCTTTTTTACCCCCTATCGGACATAGTTTCAAAAAAGTACCAAACACCTATCCGCTTATTTTCATAGCTGTTTAAAACGTAATTTTAATTTTGTTTCTATACCTATTACTTTAGGAGATATAACGTTTTCGATGTTTTCCCTTTTTACCCGTTTTTACCCTCTTAGAGGCAAAAGTTCCAAAAGTCCCTTCTTACTCTACCTATACATCAAAAAATGTACCCTGTCCAAATTTTATCAAAATCGTTAGAGCCGTTTTCGAGATGGCCATTCTATATATATAGAAAATCGATCCACATTTGACTCTAGCTCTCATACAAGTCCAAGTGACGGAAATAGCTTATATAAATATATAAGTTTTGAAAATATGTTTGTATGATGGCAAAATTTAGCAATATTTGTCTTTACACAGGAAAATGAACACCTTTGACCTTTGTGATGAAGGGTATCGTATGGTCAGGCTTGACCGACTATAGCACTTTCTTACTTGTTTTTTATTTAAATTAATTGGATAAACTTAAAATAATTGATTTTAGTTCAGAATAACAAATTTTAGTAAATTGTTTCTTTATTGGAAATTAAATAAAAATTTATACCTACTACAATATGTATTAAATTCTTCTGTACATTTTTTTAAAAAACCTAAGAATGATCGGTACGTATGATTGATATTTTTATATGAAAATATAAAAAAATTACTAATACGCACCGAATACTTTACATTTCGCTAAACATGAACAAAAAAAGTGCTAAAAACATACTAGAAATGCCAATATTTTATCATCATAGATAAAATCATGAAAAATATAATTCTATTATTAGAAACTTTTTTCTATTTTATTCCTTACAATAAAAAAAGAAATAAAACTTTAGCTATCATTTGTTAGATATTTCAAGACAAAAAAAAAAGTATAAAACTGAAGCACTCAAACTTGTTCATAATATTATTAATGACAGCTTAAATACTTTTCAAACTTTATATACAACACTAAACCCAAGGAGAAAAAAACTATATACAGATTCTTATGTATATTAAAGAAAAATGTCAAATCCAGGCAGATTACGCTGGGTCCTAGTAGAAAAAAAAGCAGCCATGCAGAAAAAGGTACATAAATGGAGGAAAAAATTATTAGCAACGCATTGATAGTAAAAATGGCTACAAACTTTACTTAAGCTAAAATAAAAACTTATGAACAGAAAAAAGGCGGCAAAGTATATGGAAATCCTAGCAGTTTGCTTGTATTATGCTAAGTACGAATAATAAATGCAAGAACAAGAAAAACTCTTGCGAAAATGCAAAAGAAAAATATAGATATTTAAAACCGCAAATCTGCTAAGAAAACTCTTATCCCTAAGAAAATGGCTGCGGCAAACACAAACATGCAACAAAAAGAAGCTGGTTTTCAAACAACTTTAAACAAAACGATAAAGTTTCTTATTCATCCTGCTGTTTTCTTCTAGTTTTTTTTCTCCGGCAAACTACTACTATTTATTATAAAAAATTTGTGTAAAGCTGCTCAAAAAAACAACTGGAATTGGCAAAAGATTTTGCATAACAGAAAGTTTAATTTTTCAAAAACCAAAAAGCATATAAATGCCTGAGATACCTATAAAGAACTTAAGGGAGAAGATTTTTGTAATGGAAGTTGAATGTGATTTGGGAATTTTGTCAAAGGTGAAAACCGTTTGTTTAAAGTGATCGTCTAGGAGTGATCAACAGGGAATTGCCTTCCAGAAATTACTAAAACATACCTAATCAAAACATACCTAATCAAAGTCCTAGGATTATACAATTTCATAAAGTTCGACTATGTCGTAGCTAGATTAAAACAGCACTCCACAGTCATATACAGGTCTGCTGTACTACCTTTCTTAATACCTAAAAATTCCATTAAATCCCAATTTCAACCTACACTAATAATTTTTCAATATACCCCTACTAAAAATGTATTAAAATATGCCTTTAGCATTCGTGCAAAAAAAATTTCTTTTAATAGTTTGAAATAACCAAATGTTCCACAAGAAAAATCTCACTAGAAAACTTTTTACTTTTCTAACTTTTCCTTACGCCATCGAAAGAAAGAAAGCTCTGAAAAATGTTCAGCTATAAATAATTTTTAATAATATTTCATTCGCCAAAATATTACAAAGTACTTTCAAAACTAATAGTTAACTTATTTTTTTCTACACAACTATTACGTTTGTACATTTAAATGGATTTTGACTTGCTATCCCGGAAATGGCATTATATCACCTTGCCCAAGAGCTCAAGAGAATAATAACACTATGCTTAATAAATTAAAACAAAAATAAATTAATAAGATATTATGAAGGCACTACTACAGCCTTCTAAGATAGCTGAAGTGGTCTTGAAGGTCACATTTTCAAGTTTTAGGCACCGCCCCTAACTACAGTGTCGCTGGCTGGTACCGGAATCGTATCGAGCTGATGGCTTGCGATGGCTTGCGATATTAAGTGGTCTGCTAACATACTAAGAGGCTCACTAAGGAATGCAGTCTAGCTTATTAAAGGTATATGGGAAGGTACTAGGCTCGATGTAGTCCCCCAGGGCGGAAATTCCATTTTGGCCTGACAATAAGTCTACTGAAGTTTCTTTTTAGGTCAGCAATCTCAACCTACCCGTCTAATATTGGAAGGTAATTTAGGTTTCTGAACATGGAGCTTTTCTTAGAAGGAATCATATGCTGACTGATTAAACCTTGGCTCTACTAGGTAATTTGTGCGGGAAGATTTTCTATGGCTTCGAAAATATCCTCGAAATATCCTCCAATAGGATCAGCTATAAAAATTCCAGTTCATCACATCCTCTCCTAAAAGACGATGAGACTGGCTCTTCCCCTTTTTAGTAAACTTTTTTGGTACTGCTAATGATTGCATAAATATGGAAGTTGTCGAGGAAGCCCTTTTAAACCCTGATCTTGAGAATGGAAATCAGAATGACTTTAGTGTCACAATCGTTCCATTAAAATAGATTGCTAAAGATTTCCGAGCTTAGTCTTTATCACTGCTGCTTCGCATGGCTAATCCTGCGGAACAGAGGGCGATATTGAGGGTTCATTTCAAGTGTTTTAACGACATCTGGACCCTATTTCACTAAGCTACAAGTTTACAATTACAAGTGTTTTTGCCTGTAAAATTGTGAACTTGTAAATAATTAAAATACAATTACAAGTTTGTAGCTACAAGTGATTTTGACAATTCACAAAATTACAAGTCGAACTTCTACAAGTGGTTTTGTTTCACTAATCTAAATTTGTACTTGTACACTTGTAGAATTCTGGAAGACTCTCAAAAAAATTTTACAAGTTACAAGTGAATGATAAATTGAATTCAAATTTGGGTTTTAACTATTTTTTAATAAAAATTAGTTAAAATTAACAAAAAATCAAATCAATATTAATTACCATTTATTTATTTTATTTGTTTTTAAATAAGTTTCGATTAATAATAGTCCATTACTTAGTGTACCTTGACGAATTTAGTTTACTTTGACGAATTTTAATAGCACACTACCAAAATAATTGTTTTTGCCAAATTTAATCAAATTATCTTGAGAATTGCGAAATGTACTTTGATTACAAGGTTTACATGGGGGTCCAGCCAGCCGTCCAGCCAGATGAACGGACGGACTGACATCGTTTAATCGGCTCGGGAAATAATTCTAAATCCGTTGTTATACTAAAAGGTGGTCTAACTAAGACCAATATTTCTATGCGTTATATATATCAGCCCAAACTTATAATACCCTTTCCACCTATAGTGATGAAGCGTATGCAGAACAAGGGAGATCAATGATGTTCTTGACTCAAGGATATCTCAAAAAGCATATCTTCCATTTTCTTTACCATTCTCTCAAATGTGAATAATAGTGTAGACCACAAAATACGAAAACCAAAAAATGGTCGGAAAACAAAGAACTTTTTCTTAACTTGTTAATTAAAAGAGCATAAAACTACAGGGCATATGCTAAAATATGAGCCTAGTCTTATAAAAATCTGATAACCGTATCAAAAGTTATAGGCATATAAAGTGGGTATGTTTCTGAAAAAATATTGAAAAAAAAAACGAACTTTGAACCGCCATAAAATTTGAACCAAAGCTAAATTAAAAATTTTGAAGAAGTGTAAAAATTGTCTAGGCTGGGAGAATGTACATATATATAAAATTTCATAAAAATCTTAATTTTTATTTGACTCCATATATTTATCAAAATATTTCATTTTATAATAATTGTAATTTTAGAAATTGTAATTGTAGAAATTGTAGTTTACAAGTCCAAAAAGCTACAATTGTTGTGAAAATTTTAATGAAACACAATTGAACAGCACTTGTAAGAATTAAGCTACGGTCACATTGATTAAACATTTAATCGAAATTATCAAATATTTGATCTTCGTAGTCTGACCACAAAATATTTTTGAGGTTCAAACAAGAAACATGTTGATTTGAACAAAACAAAATCATTTGCCAGCAAATACAAATTTTCCTAATGTGACCATGCAAGAGCAAATATTTTATTAAATTTTGATCAAATAATTATTTAATCTTACAAAATTTTTGTAACATCAAACAGGGGCAAATAACAGGTGAACATTTCTATTGTTTACTATTCAAACAGAAACAACAACATCAAATTTGAGAAACAACAACATCAAATTTGAGAAACAACAACTCAAATATGAGAAACAAATTTTGTTTTGAAAAAATTTGATCAAATATTTTTTGGGAAAATATTTAATCTTCAGTTTTTTTGTTTATACTTTGAACGTATTTTTTCTGTATTTTATCAAATAAAAATCGTCAAATAAATGTGCAAGTGTGACCACAAATTTTTTATTATATTGTTTTGACAATATTTTACTCAAAATATTTGATTTAAATGTTTAATGAGTCTGACCGTACCTTTAGACTTGTAATTGTAATTTGTAAAGTTGTAGAATTGTAGTTTAGTGAAATAGGACCCTGTTCTTATTCGCTATTGCTGACATCTCTCAATGAAATATCGAGAAATATTAAATGCTGTTGGTTACACTGTCATAATCTTTTAACTGACAACATTACTGCAAAAAAACTTGCTAAATCTGGTGCTCTTCACAGTTGGGAAGGTGTTCACCAATTAATGGTCTTGACGCTATCCACCAGTAAATTCGTAATGGTCCACCGAAACCACTTGTTTAGTTTCAAAGAAACAGGGCCCTTTTATAATAACAAGCATTCAAAACACTTAGTGTCTTTACATCGCCATTAACTTTGTAACTTGATCTCAATCCTCACAGGACACTGTATTTTTGCTTACATGCTAAAAGCTTTAATCTTAATAGAAATGTCTACTGTTGTTATAACTTCGAAAAGAAAAAGACACCTACTTTATAACTTCTTCGCCCTCGCAAATCTAAGGACTCTTCATTTAGATGCAATTTTTGCTAGATTTTACTGTATGAAGACAAATATTTGCTAAATTTTGCCATCACGCAAACACATTCTCAAAACTTATACATTTAAGCTGTTTCCGTCATTTGAACTAGAGCTAGGGTCAAATCTGGACCGATTATACCGAAATTTGGTAAATTGATTACAGTTATAACAAAAAATATGTATGCAAAAAATAAACTTAAAATTCTCATTGTCTTCGGATTTAGGAGCGTTTTAGTGAATTTTGTCTCATTTAGTGTGTTTTGAGAAAAGAGTTTGTATGGGAGCAATGGTAATTTGGTACAGCAATTTAAGTTTACATAAGCAGTATTTGTTTAAAATATTGATTTTTGTGGCCAATATATCAATTCCGGGAAGTGGGACCTATGGGAGGTACCAAAAATAATGGACCGATTTTGACAAATTTTAATAGCTATTGTCCCATTATCAAAAAAATGATCTGTGCAAAATTTCATCAAGTTATCTTTAGAATTGCGACCTCTAGTTTGATTACAAGGTTTACATTTGGCAGCCAGACGGACGGACGGACATCGCTAAATCGACTCAGAAAGTGATTCTAAGGTATACTAAAAGATGGGTTTATTTCTATGCGTTACATACATCAGCACAAACTTATAATACCCTTTCCACCAATGGTGGTGAAGGTATCATCACCAACTATGTTCCCCATCACAAAAAAATATATCGAAAAGTCAGCACAGTGTAATTAATTATCATTTACTTTTCTTTCGCAAATAAGTTGTAATAAGCAAAAGGTAAATGATTTTAACTTTTTCAACTTGCGATCTCGTACAAAAATATTGTCAGCATTTAATTAAGCTTAAGAACCAAATGCTTCATAGTTTTTTTTTTTTTTCATTATCGCAATCGCAAAAGTCAGATAGCAGATGATTGTATGTTTAAGTATGGCGAGGTATCCTATTAAAGGTATAACAACTTTTGCAGAAAGCAAAATAAAATGAAATTGTTAGTACAACACTTATAACAAGTGCATACTACTCGGCTCTTATGCGTCTTATCTTAAGGACTGTCAGAGTAGTAACTATGTTTTGCAGTGGTGGTAAAGCTTATTTTACAAGGGAAAGTCGAAAAAGGCATTTAAATCTTTACAATTAAATACTAATGTTTAGGGGAATGTAATTATTTTATTTGGGATTTAATGAAAGTTTTAGTCCATTTAATTCCCTAAGATCTTTCGAACTTTATTTTTATTAATTTTTCATCAACTTTCCCGATTTCCCTGCTCTGCTCACCGAACATTCTATCTGTTATATAACAGTTATGGAATTTTAATTAAAAAGAATCATCTTATTCACATCCTCTCCAATGTGCAGAAGTGAACAATTTTCCCCTGCCACTCTTCAAACAATTAAGTTGCAAATGAATGTAAATTTTGGAAATACGCTCATTTGCAGCTTTTTTTTTTCTTTTTCCCCTATCATCATTTTCCTAACTTATAATTATAATCATCACAGCGAAAAATTGCACGAAATAAAAAATAAAATTGTCAACATTTAGATTAATTTCTATTCCTTTCATTTTCACAACCAATTCGTATGATATTTCTTCCCCTCTTGTTGCGTTCAAGTGAATGTGTATTTTTATTAGTTTTTTTGGTATTACAAAATTATTTAACAAAGAAAATTATTTAAGCTATTTTTCATTTTTGATAGCAATTATTAATTACTTGTTGCTTTTTTCTTTGTGGGGTTTGTATATATGAAGATGTAGGAATATTAAATTTTTGAGTGATAGTTTTATAGAAATATTAAAGTTAGGTAAATAGGTTTTTAATTTAGAAAAAATTTATAAGAAAATTAAAGTTTTTGATATATTTTTAATTTTTTTTTTTTAAGCTTAAAAAATATAACTTTTTTCAAATAATCTTACAAAAACCCGGTTCGATTCCTTAGTTTGGTGAGTTAGCTTAATCGGTTAAATGCTAGCAATTTGGTAATTGTTGACGATAATATCAGCAAAATGAATCTTTTGGGATTCGTATAGATGATCAAAAACCGAGTAATCAGCTTGTTGAATTAAAAAAGATTCCAAAAGGACTATTTAAAATGCTTAGAAGACGACTAATTTACAAAAGCACAAACAATTCTTTCAGAATGTGTGCAGTCAAAATCGTATCCTTGAAAGCGACTATTTGAAAGTGAAAAATGTGTGCAATCAGTTTGGTGATAAAAAAAGTATACAAGAAGAATCACAGACGCTTAGCAAGCGTCTAATTAAAAATAGCACAAAAAATCTTGTAAAATGTGCCTAATATAGCTATTTTTATACCCTTCACCACCATAGGTGGAAAGGGTATTATAAGTTTGTGTTGATGTATGTAACGCATAGAAATATTTATCTTAGACCCATCTTTTAGTATACCAATAGGCTTAGAATCACTTGCTGAGTCGATTTAGCAATGTCCGTCCGTCTGGCTGGACGGCTGGCTGGCTAGACCCTAGAGCGGTTCGCCTTTCATATAAGAAAAAAAGTTATGTTAGTCACCCCCTAGGATTAAAGATAATGTTAAACCAATTCCAAAATTTTTTTTTTTATTTTTTTACCACGCCTACAAATACCGCCCTTTTAGTATTTTGTTCACTGTTTCGCCACTTTAAGTCCGATCAAAACATTTTATATATCGGTGTTTGCGGCTCTGTAAGGGCTACATTTCTCTCGTTGATAGTTTTTTACAACCACGTCAATTTATAGTCTTTTTTTTCTAATCAGCAAAACGAGTTATTAAAGACTCGTTTTGAGAGACTCGTCGCATGAAGGGTACCATTTTCTCACACAAAAATATCATTTTTGACTCATAAGTGATATCATAAATGCAGTGGAGCCAAAAAAGACTCATATTTGATTAAAATTTTCCAAAAATGCTAGCTGGGACCATTCATATAAAATACTAGTTTTTGGTTACAATCACCCCCAAAATAAAACTTAATCAATCTCGAAAATTTGTGTTGATAAACTTTAAACATCTTTAACGTCGTTAAATGGGACTTAAATGTTAAATAGGCTGCAATTTGAAATAAATAAAATCTTTCATAAATTCCATTATTTTTGTTATACGTCTTTAGCTTCTTAAATGATAAGGCCCCCTATTTGAAATCATCAAAAACCTTTGTAAGATATCTAAACTTTTCATATAAAATTAATTTATTCCATAAAAAAATTATTATTTCCTTAAACTAAGTTTTAGTTAAAAATTGGTCTCAGTTTGAAATTTCATATAAAAAAGACATTTTTATATCGCATGAACTATTGCAATAGCATTTGGCTCAATTTTGTTTATACCCTTTATCAAAAAGAATGGGCGGTTCACATTTGAACATAGTTCCCATATAGCCTCGTCTAGGTTCGCTTATTTGCTAATAAAAGACAAATCATAACAGCTATGATGATAAAATTTGGTATCGGGTGTTTTTTATTGAGGTATAGAACTTTAAGTTGGCATCACTTTTTTAACTGGCGGCCATTTTGTCAGCTGTCAAGTGATTAATATTTAGTTTTGTTTGCCATTTCGTACAAATGTAAGTACAAGGCAGCATAAAAAATTTCATAGAAATCGATCTAAATTCCTTCTAAAATACACTTGTCTGTCTGTTCTTCAAATGAAAGCGCGATAGCTCCCTAACGAAAAGAGCTAGAGGGACCAAATTCTGCAAAAATATTTCCGATATGTTGAAAAAGTTGTGTATTGAAAATAGACAAAATCAGTTCACATTTAGTTAGAGCTCCCATATAACCCCGCCCCGATAATCGCATTTATGCTGACAATTGTAGAAGCTATGACGACTAAATACCAGCTAGTGTAAAATTTTGTTACAATCGGTCAATATTTGGCTATAAGTCTTATATATATAACCCAGTAAAACTTTTCATTACCAAATAATGAGTTAAACAGTTAAACTATTGAACACAAACTACTTACTCATTCGCTGTTTAAGTCATTACATTAACATGGGGATGTCATTGGAGGCAAGTACTTACCAATTGCAGAAAAGTAATGACTTGGGTAAGCAATTTGAAAGCAACAACAACAACAGCAACAACTTTTTTGTTGTTGTTTTATTAAAAACATATATTTTTAAACGAAATACAAAATTTTTTTTATGATCCCATGGGGGCTCGAACCCAGACCCTCCGACTGCTAGGCAGAGACTCTTCCACTGAGCTACTTCATATGTTGAAGACTTAGCAGCTTATAATTAATATAAACAATTTTTATTTTTAGATCCAAAATCATGTGAAAATAACTATGTTTTTCCCTGTTTTTTTTTGCTTTGTTGTAATTTTTCGAAAAATATTTTTATACTATTTTTTGTAATTATTTTAAAACTTTTTTAAAATTATTTTAAAACTTAAACAATTTAAATCTTCTTTTTGTATAAGTTTTTACATAAGATTGACTCTTACTTACTTAAATGTTACAACCTATTAAGGTCAAAGTCCATGAATTTCGATCTTGTGCGAATATTCTCCAATTTTATGGGCCAAGCTTTGAAAAATGTTCCTCTACTTGGTCTTTCTATCGAAGTTTCGGACATCCTCCTCTAACATTAGGTAGTGGGACATTTCAATTCTAGTTTTATTCTCTTCATTGTATTTTTTTTTCAAGAGAGGGTTACTAGCCCGTAATCCTAACCCATTTTTATCTATCTTATGGGACAACTCTCGGAACATGTTAACTCACAATATTAAACTAGCTCCCCGGGAGATACTATGAGGAGGTGTGTGTCCACAGTTGAGATGAAGGATGACCCAGATAAGTTGGGTTTAACAAGTTAAGACCAATTAGAATCGTGTTTGGTATTCAACATCCCCTTCATAATCAAAATTGACTCATGATGGTATTTTTTCATTAACGTGAGTTAGTTTTACAAATTTTTTTTACAGAAGATAATATTTAAGTTCTTAAAATTCAAAAATCATTTAAAAAGACTCTTTTAATAAAAAAAAAAACTAAAAAAAATTGTTGCCCTTGGTGGGATTTGAACCGGGGCCATTCAGTTTAAATTATCATCTTAATTACAAATAAGTTCTTCTGTAATAACTTATTATTTATTCGGATGGTATGTTGTAGTCGTTACAAGGTAACCAGTACTTGCCATTACCAAAGTAACATCTCTCAAAAAGAATGAGGGGTATATTGAGATTGTCATTCCGTTTGTAATTTCCTTAATATTGGCTCAAAAAACAAAAACGATATATATTCTGAATCCTTATAAAATTCTGAGACGAATGAGCGATGTCCGTCTGTTTGTCTGTTGAAATCACGATAACGCCTGAAACATAGTTAAAACATTCTTCATCTCTGAAAAAATTTTGGTATTGAAATTGGGCAAAATCGGTTAACATTTGACCATAGCTCCCGTATAACCTCGTCTAGACTAATCGCTTATTTGCTAATAAATAACAAATTATAACAGCTATGATGACAAAATTTGGTATATAGAAGTTTTGCATAAGAACTAGGCAGCATATGAAATTTCATCAAAACTGGTTCATATTTAGTACAATACAATATTAATACAAAACACTTACGGAAACAGCCAAGAATTTCTCCTTAAATACACTTAAATGCCAATAAATAAAACTATAACAGATATAATCACTAAATTTAGTACGAGGAGGTCTTATGTCAATGCCAACTAGTGTGCAAAATTTCGTCACATTCAGTCACCGTTTGACCATACACAAAAATACAAAAAGAAAAGACGGCTTTTGTCCGTCTTTCCATCAGAGATAGCTCCTTAACAACAAGAGCTAGAGAGACAAAATTTAGCAAAGGTATTTAAGATATATTATAGACATTGTGTGCTGAAAATGGGTAAAATCGGTTCACATTTAGTCAGAGCTCCCATATAACTCTGCCCCGGGAATCACATTTATGCTGATAAATTGAATAAAATTGTAAAATCTATGACTACTTAATTTAAAGCAGAGAAGTTTTATGCAACTTTCAGTCAGTATGTCAAATTTTATAGGAATCGGTCCATTTTTGACCATAGCTTTCACATAAAAACCGCTCCCAGTAACCACTATAATGCCACAAACGCAAGTTAAAATCTATTAAAATATAAACTATGTCAGGTATGGGCAATAAATGTTGCACAAATAAACTTTATTTTAATACCAGCCAGTATATAAAATTTTGTAACAGTCGGTCAACATTTGGCTATAGTTCTTATATATATAACATCCCCATTTTATATCTACAATCAAAAAGATTTGGAGATACATTCAGTATATTAAGATTGCATCTACGTAATTAGATAGCTATCAATCAATGTTAGGTCCAGACTTTATACACGGTAGATGCATTAGAACTCCTAGCAAAATATATGAACTTGCCGTGTTGCTATCAACATGTTTATGGCACAACGAAACAGCTTATTAATGTAAAACTATATTCGGTTATGGAACAGCATTTTGTCCAACGTAAATACTAGGGAAACCACTTAGATACTTTTAAATGTTGAACTATAGTAACTATACCAGTGCAACCGAATTTAGTCCAAATATATTACCAACAATACCACATTTGGTCAACATTTTGAATTTGCTGCACTCTCGTACAACTTGATGGTGGGTATACAAGATTCGGCACAGCCGAATATAACACTCTTACTTGTTTTAAAGACAAATTGATTTTGTTGTGTTTTTTATAATCTTTTTTTTTTATAAAACGATAGCTAACGATATTTGTAGAGGGTACCTGGAGATTCAAAAACCTCGCTGCATTATAAATTTATTTAAGCCACTGTTAAATTCTTAAACGATCTGGCCAGATACATGCGCATGACGGAGGGTTAAAACAAATACGTCTATTTGTAAGAATATGATAAGATGATTAAGCCTTGAAAAAAAATGAAAAAATGGATCTTTTTCCTGAGGTTGTAGATAGCCTGGGGATGGCTCTGTATGAAAAATGTTAAAGAATTTATAATACCTTAAAAGTAATCAAGCTTAAGGAGGTGACTGGATATTATTTTTCGACCCAGTCCAACATACATATACATCATACAATCAATATGTCCTGTTTATAGACGAAATATGAAGTCATGATTTTATCATCCACAGCAAAAAATAAAAAGAAAATTTCACTACATCCACATGGTGCCATCCAGCAAAGATCCTTCATTTACAACTATTGCCACAATTTTGTGTAGACTTGCAGGTAAATATGTACACAAATCTGCGGCAATATGAAATAATAGCTTATGTCGAAAATTGAAGTTTTGAGATATCATCACTTTTGTGTAATTTTTCTTCTACTTGATTTCGGCGAATAATTTATGAATTTATTTATTAGTAACATGTTTATTAGAGAAAAGGATTTTAAAAAAGTATTCTTAAATTCAGAAGATTTTACGTTTTTTCTACTTAAGTTCTTTTTCGAAACTGAATTTTGCGCTGAACTGGACCTTAAGTGACTTTAAGCGGTTCTGTTAGCTTTTTGTAAACATAAGTTGTTTGAAAATAATAACTTTACTTTTTTAAGGTCAACATTTAAACACCTTAGGTGGAGTTAAGCGAAATTGTTATATGATGAAAGAAAAATATGAATATGTACACAAAAATATGTGTACATAAGTTGTTTTGATCAATGCATTATTGTATCAAAAAACTTAAGCTAATAAGTAAACGTACATAACATTGACAAAAACCCTAATTTTTTAAAACGGACTAAACACATTTTAGCGCCTTTGCTTCTGTAATGCAATAAACGCCTTAACTCAATTCGCTCTTATGTCGACTTAAGCTACTCTTCCATATTGCCACATAAATGTATCACAAATTTTCATACACTTTTATGTACATACATTTTTGTATACTCTCATATCCCTTAACCGCTCATGAGCGTGCAAGTATTTGTAAGGAACAAAGTAAATACCTAACAACTTTTCCATCGTTTCTATGGCTCCATCATAAGTTATTCAGCATTATTGACTTTTTTGTAGCTTTTAACTTATATATAGTTTTCATATACAGGTTAGTACAGATTGTACATTGTAGGTACATGGTTTGAAGCATCAAAGTATTTAACATCGTTTAATATTCCGCATTGATAACATGTGGCTGACAGTTCACTAGCAACAATCATATGACAATTATAATCCACCAAACCACATAATGCAACACAATTTTTAAACATATCCAATGATGAGTTCTTGGAAGCTCCTGCAGTTTGGATGTTAAAAAAGGTTCAATTGCAGGAATTTTATTTAAAGTAATGAAATGATTTCGTTCAATATATTGTTACGTTTTTCCCTTAAAACCGTGGAAGGAATTATTTTTGCAAACAACAGAAAACAAAATTAAAACACTTTATGTCATTTTACAAAGTTATATTTTTATTAACTTTGGAGTTAATCACTTAAACAAACTTCCCAAAATAGCTTTACAAAATATTCTTAGTCTCACTGTTCTCTTATACGCGTCTCAATTAAAACTCTGCCACGATATCAGTTCGTCAGACTTTTATAGTACAGAGAGAGTTTCTAGCAAATTCTGTAGATGTAAACAAAGAGCAGTTGACGTCGATTACACTAACAATGCGGCTTACGAATGTTCATGCATATTCCAATACATGAACATAATCACCCATACGTTTTATAAATGGATTATCTCAAGTTAAGAGCAACAGAGAGAGTGTAGATAAAGAAAAAAAAATGTTGCTCTACTCTTGCAGCAAAACATTAAGACAATAAAAATGTAGTTCTGCTTACAGACATAAACAGAACAACAACTACACCAACAGAAACATTCTAGAAAACTAGTGAAAGAATTATAAGTAGTGAACTTTGCACAATGGGATGGATAACTTAAAAATTCAATGTAAGGCAAAATTATTCTTAAAACTATAATTTATGAAATGGATTACTATTAACCTATTCTTAAAATGGAAAACCCTTTTATAAAATAGAGGGAAATTTTAGACTTCTTAGCTTGCCATCGGCTCTCCTGAAAACTTTGAAGAAACTCATTGATAGGTATCTTTCTTCTAAAAGTAGTGTAGGGTATAAAAATCCACTTTATGTATTGAAAATGACAACATTATTTTAATAGTCTGTTCAAAAATTTGTATCTGTTGAAAAAATCGAGTAAGCTAATGATGTATTCACTCAGTTTGTATTGATACATTTATTCGCATGCATGAGAATCCTTCAGTCAATAGATACAAGAGTCAACTTAAATAAAACTCCACCTTCTTAACATGCGTCTGCATGATTGACTTGACAACATTAAACCGTTTATGTTAAAAGTAGTTTAAACTCTTTGCCATCGCACAGTGTTTGGAAACAAAAAAAAAGTGGTAATAAATCTGTATCTTCTAAACTATAATAGACTTATATCATAAGTATAACTTTAAATTTCTAAAAAAAACTGTGCAAGGTACATAAATAAAGTTTATTTTATTCAAATTTAAAAAAAGGAAACCCAATTGATCTTTTTTTGCATTTAAAATTGTGGTGTATAGAAATTTTTAATTTTTCATAAAATTCGATTTTCGGGATTCGTTTATAAATTTGCACTAATTTTTATCTTTTAAATTTTAAGAGAATATATGGGACTTTACAACCAAGTTTCAGAAAGTTGTATAATTGGCTTGACGTTTTTGTAATATGTATTTTTTATCAAAAAATTTTTTATAGAAAATTTTTTTATCAAAACTGTTTCTATGTTTTTTTTAATTTTTCTATATTTTTTTTTAAATTTTTCATCAAAATTTTTTCTGTAGACAAATTTTTTTATCAAAAATTTTTCATCAAAATCTTTTTTCTGTAGACAAATTTTTTTATCAAAAATTTTTATAAAAAACCATTCTATACAAAATTTTTTTATTAAAATTTTTCTAAAGAAAATTTGTTACTAAAAACTTTTCCTTCATTATTTTTTTATCAAACATTTTTCTCTAGAAATTTTTTTTTATCAAAAAATTTTTTATGGATTTTTTAACCAACAATTTTAATAGAAAATTTTTATCAAAAATTTTCCTATGAAAAATTTTTATCAAAAATTTTTATCAAAAATTTTTTTATGAAAAATTGTTTCTCAAAAATGTTTTTTTTTTATCAAAAATGTTTCTATTTTTCTTCAGAACATTTTTTTAACCAAAACTTTTTTGTAAAAGATTTTTTTATCAAAAATCTTTCTATGAAAATTTGTTATCAAAAATTTTTCTATAGAAAATTTTTTTTATCAAAAATTTTTCTATAGAAATTTTTTTATCAAAAATTTTTCTATAGAAAATTTTTTAATCAAAAATTTTTCTATAGAAAATTTTTTCATCAAAAATTTTTCTATAGAAAATTTTTTTATCAAAAATTGTTCTATAGAAAATTTTCCTACAAAATTTTTCTATAGAAAATTTTTTTAACAAAAATTTTTCTATGGAAAATTTTTTTATCAAAATTTTTTCTATAGAAACATTTTTGTAAGAAAATTTTCTATAGAAAAATTTTCTATGGAAAAATTTTTGATAAAAAAAATATTGAAAATTTTTTCATAAAAAATTTTCTATACAAAAATTTTTGATAAAAAATTTGTTTATAGAAAATTTTAATAATTTTAATTTTATAGAAAATATTAAAATTTTAATAAAAAAAATTTTCTATAGAAAAATTTTTGATAAAAAAATTTTTTTATCCAAAATTTTTCTATAAAAATTTTTTTTATCAAAAATGTTTCTATAGAAAATTTTTTATCAAAAATTTTTCCATAGAAAATTTTCTTACAAAAATTTGTACATAGAAAATTTTCTTACAAAAATTTTTCTATAGAAATTTTTCTTCAAAAATGTTTCTATAGAAAATTTTTTTATCAAAAATTTTTCTATGAAAAATTCTTTATCAAAAAGTTTTCTACGGAAAATTTTTCTATGGGAATTTTTTTATCAAAAAATTTTCTATGAAAATTTTTTATCAAAAATTTTTCTATATTTTTTTTTATCAAAACAGAAAATTTTTTTTATAAAAATTTTTTCTATAGACAATTTTTTTATCAAAACTTTTTCTATAGACAATTTTTTTATCAAAACTTTTTCTATATTTTTTTTTTCAAAATTTTTTTACAAAAATTTTTTTTTATCAAAAGTTTTTCTATAAAAATATTTTTATATCAAAATGTTTTCTATAGAAAATTTTTTGATCAAAACTGTTTTTATCAAAACAATTTTTTTATCAAAACTTTTTCTATATATTTTTATCAAAAATTTTTCTATAGAAAATTTTTTATCAAAAATTTTTTCATAGAAAATTTTTTTATCAACCATTTTTCTATAGAAAATTTTTTTGTCAAAAATTTTCTATTTAAAATTGTTTATTAAAAAGTTTCTATTGAAAACGTTTTATCAAAAATTGTCTATATACAATTTTTTATCAAAAATTTTTCTATGGAAAATTTTTATCAAAAATTTTTCTATGGAAAATTTTTATCAAAAATTTTTCGATATAAAATTTTTTTATCAAAAATTTTTCTATAGAAAATTTTTTGGATCGAAAATATCTAAAATATATAAAAATCTAAAATTGTTTAATATTAGAATTATATTCTGTATTGAAAAATATTCAAATATTTACAAAAATATTCCCAATGTTTACAAAAATAATAGTGTCGTGGCAACAATGTAAGAGATTATATTTCTTTGTTCTCTCGAACCATGTATTTTGTTGCTATAAATTGGATTTTGATTTGTTTCTTGCCTATTTTGTTTTAGTCTTTTCTTTAACAAAGCGCCATCAACCAACTCTGTTAACATCCAAATTCCAACTGAATGATTTTAATACTAATTTTCACGAGTTTTATTAATGATCGTGGTATTTACGAAAACTAAAAAAATTCATCGGCTGCTGGTGGTATGGGCTGCCTACTCCTGCTTAAAACCCATTACAGTTTTTATAGTAAAGTAAGCAAATTTTTTTTCTTTGTTTTTTCCAGCTCATTTCAAAATGTAAAAAATCAACAATATTGAACAATAATTGAAAGGGCTACACGATCCAAAAGCTTTTTTATTTCTGAGGTGGTCTACTTTGACGCAGGGTAACCATAAATCCAAAATTTAGAAATCTTTTGTTCTCCTTAACAATTCTCTCATATATACTGATGCAATCAGACTTACAGTTTTAAAGATACAGATTTATTATCACTTTTTTTTGATTTCAAACCACTGTTCATCGGTAGTCAGGTTTGGTTTCTGGCTGAATAATATTCGTTAAATAAATGTAATTTACTATCAATATTTCCTTATTTTTTCTCGCAAACAAATTTCTTAATGAAAAATATGGAAAACGAAATGATTTTTTAAAACATTTTCTTTATGGACCGCCTATTTGTGATTGCGTTTCATTAAACTGAATATCTACATTTAACATTTTACTATTTATACATGTAAGTAACATACATTTATTTAACTTACATTTACAATCCTTCATCGGCTTTTACTACAAATGACTGCCATAAGATTGTGGCGGCTTAAAATTTATTTCATGTATTTTTACTTCTTATTCGGTTTTAATATATTTTCTTTGTTGGGCAACAAATTAAAATTGAAAGTCGGAAACACTTAAAAGGAGGATTTTTTGGCAATACTATTATGTCAAAGTAAGTAATTTCTGCAATGACAGCAACAGATATTTCCAGAAATTTTACATTACTTTACTTTAAGTTTTTTCAATCATGGAAGGCTATAAATTAAAATTTGAATTAAAAGACAAATCAGTGAGTAGATTTTCTAGATGATTAATGTTAGGATTTTAATTTATCTATGAAATCTTAAGTAAGACTTTGCCAATATTAATTGCCCTAATTACTTAATATACCATCGGGAAATGTAAGGAAAGATATTACTTTTACTATTTGCTTAAATCTTTACAATGATCACAGTAGTTACAAAAATATTTAGATATTTTTCGATTGTTTGCAATCTATCACAAAAATTTTAAGATTTATCTCATAATTAAGTACGTGATATTTTTTTCAAAACCTCAAACTAAATCATAATTAATAAAACCTAAATAATTCTAGAAATATTTCTTTAAATAACAGATGGTCCAAAACAATTTATAATTCAAGAATTTAATCAATATTTGAAAAGGATTAAATTTGATATATCTTTCAATATTAGTTGATTTCTCGTAAAATAATGAAGTTACCCAAGATTTCACCACAAACTTATCTAATTCCCACTTCTGGGTAAGTTTTTTTTATTTGAAAGAGTAATATCTAAATTACTTTTATCATAAATGCGGGAACACAAAACCAAGGTTCGAAAAAAATACTCTTAAGTACTATATTTTAAAGTACCGGACGTACTGCACTTAGGCAAGTTTGGTACTTATTTACATAACAATGTGCTCAATTTAAGTATAAGTACCTTAATATTTTAGACTACCTGTTAAAACACACAACTTTTGTCATATCGAACTTTCACGAAGTACGCTAAAAATAAAGTACTTCGTTGAATACTATAATATACTTTGTTGAGTACTTTAACGAACTTTCATCAACTGACAACAATGAGAACACGTAATAGTGTTATATTCGGCTGTGCCGAATCTTGTATACCCACTATCAAATTGTGTTAAATTTAGAAATATCAGCTAATTCAAAATGTGGACCAAATTTCAAAAAAAGTTGTTACGCTAGTTGGTAGCTTTATTGTTCGTAGTTCGTAACATCCCCATTTTATATCTACAATCAAAAAGATTCGGAGATACACGCAGCATATTATGATTGCACCAATGTC
The DNA here is from genome assembly GCA_933228675.1 of Stomorhina lunata. Lineage (NCBI taxonomy): Eukaryota > Metazoa > Arthropoda > Insecta > Diptera > Rhiniidae > Stomorhina > Stomorhina lunata. The sequence continues at coordinate 30,840,536 of OW121740.1, read as the reverse complement.
CAGACTTTATATAAGGTAGATGCACTAGGAACTCCTAACAAAATGTATGGACCTGTCGTATTACTATCAGCATGTTTATACTAACTTAATATTTAGCTGAACGAAAAGTATTTAACGACTTATTAATGTAAAACCATACCATATATATATATATATATATATATATATATATATATATATCAAAATTTTAGCCAAATGTAGACCGATTGTAACAAAATTTCACACACTGTCTGGTATTTATATAAAACTTATTTGCCATAGCTGTCATAGCTTCTAATTTTATAACTTTTAACTGGTCTTTGCTACATTTTTTTTTTTTGGTTTCCGGGAGTATTTTTTATATGAAAGCTATAGTCAAATATGGACCGATTCCTATAAAATTTCATATACTGACCAATACTTGCATAAAACTTCTCTATTCTAAATTTAGTCGTCATAGCTATTACAATTCTATTCAATTTATCAGCATTCATGTGTTTACCAGGGCGGGGTTATATGGGAGCTCTTGCTAAATGTGAACCGATTTCGCCCATTTTCAGTACACAACTTCTGTTAGATATCAAAAATACTTTTGTAGAATTTTGTCTCTCTAGCTGTTGTAGTTAAGGAGCTATCGCGCTTTTATCTGACGGACAGACGGACATAAACCGCCTTTTCTTTTTGTATTTCCGTGTTTCTGTAAGTTTTTTATATAGGAGCTATGGCCAAATGGTGACCGATTGTGACAAAATTTTGCACACTGGCTGGTATTCACATAAGACTTCCTTGTGCTAAATTTAGTGGCCAAAACTATTACAGTTTATCATTTATTGACATTTAAGTGTATTTCAGGTGGAATTTAGGCTGTTTCCGTAAGTTTTTTGTATGGGAGCTATGGTTAAATGTGAACCGATTTTGATGAAATTTTATATGCTGCCTAGTGCTTATATAAAACTTCTAGATACCAAATTTTGTCATCATAGTTGTTATAATTTGTCATTTATTAACAAATAAGCGATTAGCCTAGACGAGGTTATACGGGAGCTATGGTTAAATGTGAACCGATTTTGCCCGATTTCAATACCAAAATTTTCCAAGGAATGAAAAATATTTGTGCCAAATCTCAGTGACCCATATTCTTTCGTTAAGGTTTTATCGTGCCGACAACAGACAGACGGACAGACAAACGGTTAGACGGGCAGACAGACGGACATCGCTCAGTCGTCTTAGAAATTCATTAAGAATTAGAATATACTTCAATTTTGGTTTTTGAGCCAATATCAAGGAAATAACAAACGGAATGACAATCTCAATATACCCCCCATTCTTTTTGATGGTGGGTATAAAAACATTTTTTCCAAACTACTAAGGTCACTACTAAGGTCACTACTAAGGTCAAATATGAACCAACAATTTAACAAGTTTTCCTTAAGTCATAGAGACATACATACATATATATACATATGTGAAGCTTTATATGGTTGCTATAATCAAATGTGGACAGATTTTGACTAATTTCAATAACAACTATTTTAAGTTTTGTTGATTTGGATCATTTCTTTAAGGCCCTATCTTGTTTTAAACTGACGATTAGACTGATAGAATCTATTCTTTCTGGCATTTAAGATATTTTCGTAATATATTTATATGGGAGATATTGTTAAATGTGAACCGATTATGATTTCCCAAGAAATGAGGACTATTCTTGTCAAATTTTGTTGCCCTAGCTCTTTTCGTTCAGACTCGACTTAGAATTTCATAAGAATCTAAGACTCGATTTAGAATTTCTTAAGAATCTAAGATATAATAGCGGTTAAGTATTGTTACGTTTTTCCTTTAAAAACTTGAAAGGAATTCTTTTTGCAAACAACCGAAAACAAAATTAAAACACTTTAAGGCGTTTTGCAAAGTTATTGTTTTATTAACTTTGGAGTTACTTCGCTTTAAATACAAATTACAAAACTTTTAACAAACTGGTCGCTTTTACAAATATTCTTAGTCTCACTGTTCTCTTATACGCGACTCAATTAAAACTGTTCCCACAATATTCGTTCATCGGACTTATATAATAGAGAATAGAGTTTGGGGGGGGGGTCATCCCCTGAGTGTTAGTCCAGTACGAAAGCAAAAAGTTTCACAAAACCTTGCCAGCTCGTTAATTCCTCTGTTCCCTTATATGTCGCTGTGGCCCGGCCTTTAAAAAATATGAATTCTGTAAAAAAGAAATTAAAATCAACCAAATTGAAAAACAAGTAAGAAAGTGCTATAGTCGGTTAAGTCCGACCATACGATACCCTTTGCTACTAAGGTCAAAGGTCATCTTTTTCCTATATAAAGACAAATATTTGCCAACTTTTGCCATCATACAAAGATTTTCTCAAAACTTATATATTTAAGCTGTTTCAGTAATTTTGGACTTATATGAGAGCTGGGGTCAAATGTGGACCGATTATCTGTGGTGGGTCTAAGACAAATATTTCTTTGCGTTACACATATGAGCACATACTTATAATACCCTTTCCACCTATGGTGGTGAAGGGTATAAAAACACATAAGATCATAGCCAGTCAGCATTGTTGTTATTTTCTGATCATATTTGACTCTTTTTCGACTGCCGCGGACGATTAAAACAATCGAATTTGCTATCATTTTCGATTCGAAAAAGACTGTGCCTTCGGGAGAAAATGGTACCCTAGCCGCGACTCCCTTGAATGAATCTTTTATGAGCACCTTTATGAATCTTTTACGAACCATTTTCGAGTCATTTTTGACTGAATTTTGTTTATTTTTTCAGTTGATTAAAAAAAAGTAACATTGCCTTTACAATTGTACATATGTAGAGTGTGTTTATACAAATTGAGTTACCTTAGAGAGAGAGTAGAAAGATGACGCGTGTGGTGTAAAAAGTATATTTTTGGAACACTGAAGAAGTTGCGCTATTTCTTGTTATTTTATTTATTTTTCATCGACGGCCGCGAACTGGGATCGAACTCAGGCTAAAAATGATATCTTATGTTTAGTAGTCGGCGTGCTAACCCACTTAGCTACAGCACCCATTATCTATGCGCGTTAAAAAGTAATTCAAAACCAAAACCATAGGAGTAACCTTTTTATCATCTAACTATTCAAAATCTGTTTTCAAAATAGGGTTAAAAACTATCGAATTTCAATCCCTTAAATGTTTGATTTTTATTGAATATGCTTTTTGTTATTGTATTTTTAAATAGTAAGTTTTAAAGCATAATCGCGAATCTACTTCGACTAGTTTTTTAATCGCGCAGACGACAAATCGTTATTTGGTCTTCCAAACTGGTTAAAAAAGACTCATTTGGGTGATTTTTCAAAAAATAATCTTCTAAATGCTGATACTTACAATAAAATACAGACAAAATTTTCGAAGAAAAAAAAACAAACGAATACACACACAAATAACAATGAAAATATTCCCTGTAGTAAAACTGGGATCATGTGTCTCCATGTCAACACTTTGTGTAACATCAATTCAAATATTCCCAATTTTAGTTCAGTACTGAAATAGTGAATATATAGAGACAACTATTCTAGTATATATCTGGTGATATTGTCAACGAATGTGTCAACATATATGTATATCAATAGGCCCCGATTTGATCCCAATGTCTCCATTTGGACCAAAAGAACTACAAAGTCAATACTAAGTAAATAGTGGTAATGTCTACTGGTAGATTTCGTAGGAACTCTAAATGTTAAATGTCAATAGTAGATAACATTGGATGGGGCAAAATAGGCAAGTAGTACTGGAGACATTGTCAATAGCAAAACAGTATTGTTTCTATGACGGCACTTACTGCAGGGTTGTTATAAATTATGTGAAATACTAATGAAAAGGGATTAAATTTGAAATGAAAAATAAAATTTTATTTATAGTTTTGCATAACTAAAAATACAATATTTGAACGGAAAAGCTTTAAATTTGTTTCTTTTTGGTATATGGTATTTTTATGGAACAAATGTTCCTGACACTCAACTGTTTACCAGATGGTGTCGAAAATAACAAGAATGAAAAAAAATATTTTTCAAATGTATCTCAAAACCAAAATTCTTATGTTTATTCATAAGAATTAATACCCAAAAGCTAAAATAATGCATATTCAATAAGATGGGTCGAAAAATATGTTTTGACTTCTAATAACGATATAACATGAATGTATTACAATTCAAATTTTTTAAACAAAATATTGTTCGAAAAATTTTTTAAATTTTTACATATTCAAATTTATATGTTTACTATATTGCAACAACCCTAATGTAAACTTCTTAAAATATATGTAAGTAAATATACTCGTAAACAGAATTTTGTACAAATTAAATACATTTCCAACCTATTAATTTTCTTTACCTTTAGTATAATTTAAACCTTACTTTTACTTTTTTCCAATAAAATAAATACTTTTGCATTTTAAGATACGAACTTTTTGCTTTCCTTTTAACACTAGCATTTTAAGTTTTGAGGTACGGAAAGAAATTTAAATAACAAAATAAAGATTTACACAAAATGTTTACATTACAAAAGGATTATTGTAAATAATGTTATTTTATATTTTATTTTATACATCAAACAACTGGAGCCAAAACTGAAAAAATGAAGGAATATTTATTGCAGAAGAATAATAAAATAGGTCGATGTTAATATGTTAGTATGTATTCGGATATAGCAAAACAGAAAAGATACATATGTGATCCGGCCTAGGAAAAGGTGGCTTATGTCTAAAAAAAATGAATTTTTTTTGTTTTGAAAATTTTTGATAAAAAATTTTCTATAGAAAAATTTTTGAAAATTTTTTTAGAAAAATTGTTGATAAAAAATTTTCTATAGAAAAAATGTTTAATAAAAAATTGTATATAGAAAAATTTTTGATAGAAAAATTTTTGATAAAAAAATTTTTCTATAGAAAAATTTTTGATAAAAAAATTTTTCTATAGAAAAATTTTTGATAAAAAAATTTTTCTATAGAAAAATTTTTGATAAAAAAATTTTTCTATAGAAAAATTTTTGATAAAAAAATTTTTCTATAGAAAAATTTTTGATAAAAAAATTTTTCTATAGAAAAATTTTTGATAAAAAAATTTTTCTATAGAAAAATTTTTGATAAAAAAATTTTTCTATAGAAAAATTTTTGATAAAAAAATTTTTCTATAGAAAAATTTTTGATAAAAAAATTTTTCTATAGAAAAAATTTTGATAAAAAAATTTTTCTATAGAAAAATTTATGATAAAAAAAATTTTTCTATAGAAAAATTTTCGATAAAAAAATTTTTCTATAGAAAAATTTTCGATAAAAAAATTTTTCTATAGAAAAATTTTCGATAAAAAAATTTTTCTATAGAAAAATTTTCGATAAAAAAATTTTTCTATAGAAAAATTTTCGATAAAAAAATTTTTCTATAGAAAAATTTTCGATAAAAAAATTTTTCTATAGAAAAATTTTCGATAAAAAAATTTTCTATAGAAAAATTTTTCTATAGAAAAATTTTTGATAGAAAAATTTTTTTATAGAAAAATTTTCGATAAAAAAATTTTTCTATAGAAAAATTTTCGATAAAAAAATTTTTCTATAGAAAAATTTTCGATAAAAAAATTTTTCTATAGAAAAATTTTCGATAAAAAAATTTTTCTATAGAAAAATTTTCGATAAAAAAATTTTCTATAGAAAAATTTTTCTATAGAAAAATTTTCGATAAAAAAATTTTTCTATAGAAAAATTTTCGATAAAAAAATTTTTCTATAGAAAAATTTTCGATAAAAAAATTTTTCCATAGAAAAATTTTCGATAAAAAATTTTTCTATAGAAAAATTTTCGATAAAAAAATTTTTCTAAAGAAAAATTTTCGATAAAAAAATTTTTCTATAGAAAAATTTTCGATAAAAAAATTTTTCTATAGAAAAATTTTCGATAAAAAAATTTTTCTATAGAAAAATTTTCGATAAAAAATTTTTCTATAGAAAAATTTTCGATAAAAAAATTTTTCTATAGAAAAATTTTTGATAAAGAAACTTTTCTATAGAAAAATTTTTGATAAAGAAACTTTTCTATAGAAAAATTTTTGATAAAGAAACTTTTCTATAGAAAAATTTTTGATAAAAAAATTTTGTATAGAAAAGTTTTTGATAAAAAAATTTTGTATAGAAAAATTTTTGATAAAAAAATATTTTTCTATAGAAAAATATTTGATAAAAAAATTTTCTATAATAAAATTTTTGATAAAAATATTTTCTATATAAAAATTTTTCTATAGAAAAATTGTTGATAAAAAAATTTTCTATATAAAAATTTTTGATAAAAAAATTTTCTATAGAAAAATATTTCATAAAAGAATTTTCTATAGAAAATTATTTGATAAAAAAATTTGTCTATAGAAAAATTTTTGATAAAAAAATGTTTCTATAGAAAAATTTTTGATAAAAAAATGTTTCTATAGAAAAATTTTTGATAAAAAAAATTTCTATAATACAATTTTTGATAAAAATTTTTTATAAAAAAATTTTTAATAAAAAAATTTTTGATAAAAAAATTTTCTATAGAAAAATGTTTCATAAAAAATTTTTATAGAAAAATTTTTTATAAAAAAATTTTTCTTTAGAAAACCTTTTGATAACAAAATTTTTCGTTAGAAAAATTTTTGATAAAAACATTTTCTATAAAAAAATTGTTGATAAAAAAATTTTCTATAGAAAAATTTTGGATACAAAATTTTCTATAGAAAAATTTTTGATAAAAAATTTTCTATAGAAGATTTTTTGATAAAAAAATTTTTGATAAAAAAAGTTTTCTTTAGAAAAATTTTTGGTAAAAAAAAATTCAAAAGTCTTTGACAAAAACAATTTGTTATAGAGTAAGTTTTGATAAAAAAATATGTTCTATGGAAAAATTTTTGATAAAAAAAGTTTCTATAGTAAAATTTTTTATAAAAAAATGTTTTGATAACAAAAATTTTCTATAGAAAAATTTTTGATATCAAAAATTTTCTATAGAAAAATTGTTGATAACAAAAATTTTTCTATAGAAAAATTTTTGATAAAAAATTTTCTATAGAAAAATGTTTCATAAAAAATTTTCTGTAGAAAAATTTTTGATAAAAAAATTTTCTATAGAAAAATTTTTGATAAAAAAATTTTCTATAGAAAAATTTTTGATAAAAAAAAATTCTATAGAAAAATTTTATATTAAAATATTTTGATAAAAAAAATTGTCTATAATAAAATTTTATATAAAAAAAAATTTCTATAGAAATATTTTTGATAAATAAAAATTTCTATGGAAAAATTTTTGATAAAAAATTTTCTTTTGAAAAATTTTGATAAAAAAAAATTTTCTATATAAAAATTTTTGAAAAAAAAAATTCTATACAAAAATTTTAGGCAAAAAAAATTTCTATACAAAAATTATTGATAAAAAAATTTTCTATAGGAACATTTTTGATAAAAAAAAATTTTTTATATACAAAAATTTTTTATAAAAATGTTTAAAGAAAAATGAAGTAAAAAACTGATAAAAAAAAATTCTATAGAAAAATTTTAAATTAAAATATTTTGATAAAAAAAATTGTCTATAATAAAATTTTATATAAAAAAAATTTCTATAGAAATATTTTTGATAAATAAAAATTTCTATGGAAAAATTTTTGATAAAAAATTTTCTTTTGAAAAATTTTGATAAAAAAAAATTTTCTATATAAAAATTTTTGAAAAAAAAAAAAATCTATACAAAAAGTTTAGGCAAAAAAAATTTCTATACAAAAATTATTGATAAAAAAATTTTCTATAGGAACATTTTTGATAAAAAAATTTTTTATATACAAACATTTTTTATAAAAATATTTAAAGAAAAATGAAGTAAAAAACTTTTTTTTTTAAACGTTAGAACCAAATTTTGCAGAAAAAATACATATTTAGGTTAAAAGTATAAAAAACGATAACTCTGCCGACTATTTTGTTGTTCTGTTCTCTTTGCGCCGACCCGTGGCCATGGGCCACCTTTTCAAAGACCGGATCACATATATATACACTCCGCTCATCTGAATTGATTTCAAAACTGAAAAACATGGCATATCTTTTAAGAAAAATGCAGAGACTAAGAATGCAAAAATTCAACGACCCGCCCTCGTAATGTACCACATAATTGATAATTACCTTTAAATATGTTTACAAAAGCAAGACTCACAAAATTTGTTTTATACAGTCAATTGAGTTGTAATTTAATTTAAATTTTAAGAGGTTAATAACCCTTTTTCAGGCTTCATCCACTTTTTTATAAAAAGTTTAATTATACACTAAATATAATACCTCAACATTTAACATAAACATCTTAAAAAAAAAGATTTCCAAAAAATGTGGAAATTACTTTCATTTGTGGTATCTTAAAAAAAGGACTTCTGAATTGTATTTAAAAGTTCAAAAAGGACTAATATAAATATTACCCTAAGAAGAAAACAAACCTAATCTTAAATTTCCCTAGAGAACAATCGTAGTTGAGCTATAGAAAAGCTTCATTTGCATAAGTTTAAAAAACAAAGTTTAAAAAATTATAAAAGTATTTTTTGAACTTGTTTGTTAATGTTTTCATTTAAAAATATTTTACAGTTTTATTTTTGTTAATATTGTAGAATAAATTTTATTATTAGTAAAAGCTTGTATTTTGGTTTAAAGCCCTAAGGTAACAAATTTGTTGAATGTATGTAACAGGTAAATAAAAGTAAAACAAAAAAAACTACAAATATTTTGCATAACAAATAAGTTTTTTGCAAATAACAATATTTAAATTGTTCTCTTTTGGTAAACTTAAGTTCTATGAACATGAACTATTATTTTGCAATAAAGAAAATAATAATAAATGTACAGTGGTCACTTGAATAACGCGAAATAATTATTAAATTTTTATATATATGAAGACTTTATTTTGAAAGTGGAATAATTCTATATTACAAAAAAATTAAATTAATGATGGGGAATGGTTCTGCAATTATAGATCTTACTATGCGAAAAATAATTTTAAATTTACAAAACTTACTAAAATAATGACAGTCAAACATTTTGTAGTTAACGATTTGATAGAAATTTTTATGTTGAAAGTGGTTAAAGTCCCATATATTTTTCAATTTAACAGAAAAAAATATTCAAACAAAATAAAAATTTCAAATTTATTTATTTTGAAAGTGGGTCCAATGCATTTTTTATTTCTAAAAGAAATATTTACTCGAACAGAGTAAAAGTTAAACTTATTTTATAGTTTTGATTGATATTTCAAAATATTTGCAATTTACCCTTAATAGGAAATTTTCAAAAATTTACTTTTTATAAGAAATTTTTCAAAAATTTACTTTTTATAGGAAATTTTTCAAAAATTTACTTTTTATAGGAAATTTTTCAAAAATTTTCTTTTTATAGAAAATTTTTCACAAATTTACTTTTAATAGGAAATTTTTCAAAGATTTACTTTTTATAAGAAATTTTTGAAAAATTTACTTTTTATAGGAAATTTTTGAAAAATTTACTTTTTATAGGAAATTTTTAAAAAATTTACTTTTTATAGGAAATTTTTCAAAAATTTACTTTTTATAGGAAATTTTTCAAAAATATACTTTTTATAGGAAGTTTTTCAAAAATACTTTTTATAGGAAGATTTTCAAAAATTTACTTTTTATAGGAAATTTTTTAAAAATTTATTTTTTATAGGAAATTTTTCAAAAATTTACTTTTTATTGGAAGTTTCTCAAAAATTTACTTTTTATAGGAAGTTTTTCAAAAATTTACTTTTTTTATGAAGTTTTTCAAAAATTTACTTTTTATAGAAAATTTTTCAAAAATATACTTTTTATAGGAAGTTTTTCAAAAATACTTTTTATAGGAAGATTTTCAAAAATTTACTTTTTATAGGAAATTTTTTAAAAATTTACTTTTTATAGGAAATTTTTCAAAAATTTACTTTTTATAGGAAATTTTTCAAAAATTTACTTTTTATAGGAAATTTTTCAAAAATTTACTTTTTATAGGAAATTTTTCAAAAATTTACTTTTTATAGGAAATTTTTCAAAACTTTACTTTTTTTAGGAAGTTTTTCAAAAATTTACTTTTTATAGGAAATTTTTCAAAAATATACTTTTTATAGGAAGTTTTTCAAAAATACTTTTTATAGGAAGATTTTCAAAAATTTACTTTTTATAGGAAATTTTTTAAAAATTTATTTTTTATAGGAAATTTTTCAAAAATTTACTTTTTATTGGAAGTTTCTCAAAAATTTACTTTTTATAGGAAGTTTTTCAAAAATTTACTTTTTTTATGAAGTTTTTCAAAAATTTACTTTTTATAGAAAATTTTTCAAAAATATACTTTTTATAGACAATTTTTCAAAAATTTACTTTCATAGAAATTTTTTCAAAAATTGCGTTTTATAAGAATTTTTCAAAAATGGCGAAAGGAGTCCCTATTAAAATCACCAACAGTTTATAAGGTAATTTCACCTGCCGAATTTGCCATGAACAACTATTAAGTTGTCGAGTAACTTTAAATAGATGTATGAATATATCGTATTAACACTTCAACCTAATAGAGGACATCTTGGACGTAACAAGGTAATGTTGTAGGTCTAGCATAAACCGATGACATCTACCTCTTAGCACATTAGGTCAAAAACTTAACGAAAGTCTAGAATTAGGGATAATCCTCCAGAAGAGATGGCCTAGCCAACCATTGAAAAGCGTCGAGGAAAGCATTCCCCACCAACATTTTTTTGGTTTTATCAAAAAACTATTTATTGCAATAATTAATAATTGTAATAAATTTGGATTTTAGTGCAATACACTGCAGTAAAACTTTTTGATTGAAAGTAAGAAGTGTTGCGAAGGCTAAATATGTTATTTAATGCAACCTCAAGATTTTATAGTTAATTCTGTTGCCTATTTTGGAGGAGGTATATAGTTCACTTTCGTTTATAATAGGTTATATTCCGAGATAGCTTTACTGTATTCTTTAATTCCTTTTTTACAAAAGCCCAACCCTTTCCACAGACCAAAGTTCTGGGCAGTTGGATAGATTTGCCTCCAGTTGAATGCAAATTAAATTACTGCCGAATGACGGTAAAAATTTTTAAGAATTTTTATTTTTATTTCAATGGAATTTCAGATAATCCACCAACAATACAGAAAGTAAAAAACGCCATTAAAAACCTTAAACCCAACAAGGCCCTGGGCAATGACAATATCTTAGCGGAGATGCTTTTATGTGATGTTAAAGGAACGGTGAGACCGAAGCACCCATTTATGCGTAAAATATCGGAAAAAGAAGCTTTGCCAACCTCCAGGAATGAAGGTATACTAGTCAAAATATCAAAACAAAAGAGTGACTCCAAAGACTAAAATAACTACAGGGGTATAACACTTCTTCTACTACCGAGCAAAATACTAATGCAGTTTGGATTAAGAGAGAATCGATCTTGTGTTGAACCAATCAACGCAGTAAGAATAGCACTGGAGCAATGTAATGAATTCCACACCCCCATTTACCATGAGCTTTCTATGGAGAAATCTAGAAAATCGTAATATGCCAACGAAAATTCTGAACTTAATCTTAATAGATTAGAATAGAAAAACTTAATAATTTTCAAGATTTTTTCCGAAATATACCAACTTTATATGCATATAACTTTTGATACGGTTATCAGATTTTTATTACTAGACTCATGTTTTAGGATATGTCCTGTAGTTTTATGTCCTTTAATTAAAAAATTTAATCTTGTATTCAAATTCAAAATTTGTACTGAAATATTATCAATTATTTTAGAAAAAGTTTTTTGTTTTCCGATCCACCATGGACTCATTTTTTTGGTTTTCATATTTTGTTGTCTACACTTTTATTCACATTTGAGAAAATGATAAAGAAAATGGAAGATATGCTTTTTGAGGTATCCTTGAGTCAAGGACATCATTGATTTCCCTTGTTCTGCATACATGATTATATTTTCATATCCTTCACCACTATAGGTGGAAAGCGTATTATAAGTTTGGGCTGATGGATGTAACGCATAGAAATATTGGTCTAAGAACACCTTTAGTACACCAATGGACTTAGAATTCATTCCTGAGTCGATGTCAGTCCGTCCGTCCATCTGGCTGGACCCCCATGTAAACCTTGTAATCAAACAAAATAAATAAATGGTCATTAATATTGATTTTGTGTTGATTTTAACTAATTTTTATTAAAAGATAGTTAAAAACCAAATTTGAATTCAATTTATCATTCACTTGTAACTTGTAAACATTTTTTGAGAGTCTCAGTCGACCCTACGCTTTTTTTCTACAATTCTACAAGTGTACAAGTACAAATTTAGATTTGTGAAACAAAACCACTTGTAGAAGTATGACTTGTAAACTTGTGAATTGTAAAAATCACTTGTAGCTACAAACTTGTAATTGCATTTTAATGAAACACAATTTTTTACAAGTTCACAATTTTACAGGCAAAAACACTTGTAATTGTAGACTTGTAGCTTAGTGAAATAGGGCCCTGCTGTTCTATTTTAATTTGTTTGTTTATAGTTTGACAAAATTTAGAATTGGGAGAATAAAACAAGAACTAGATATTGCTCCACTTTTACGGAGTCCGTAATAATTACATTCTGATAAGACGTCGCACATGTGTCACCAAAGGTGACAATTATTTTCAGAATTTCATAAATTACTTTAATAAAAATGTATTATTTTTTAAATAATAGATTTTACAAACATCGATAAAATATTATTATTGTCTTAGGTCTGATAAAATCATTACCCAAATAAGTCCCTTAGTTAAAATTATACAAGTGGTAGACCATGAACTCATTTTAAATTAAATTTTATAACCATCTCATAATGTTAGAATAAATTTTATTGTACAATAACTTTTTTTGCACACAAAAGCACATAATCACATATTCAGGTTCCTCTTGGATACCTCCTAAATTCAACTTGACCAAATCTCCAATAATAATCACACATGAAAAAAACAACAGAAAAAGACATAACAATAATTTTCCTCTTTTTATGTTTAACTCCCAGGATAATGTGTACTTCAAAAAAAAATGATAATGTAAAAATTTCCCAAATAAAATTCAGACATAACATCTACTAAACTACTCGTTAAAAAAAGTATTCCCCCTCAAGAAGTAGAAAGTAGAAAATTCATGTTAATGGCTGGAACAAAGAAAACTTTAAAAATTTTTATGTGCTCTAGTCAAAAGCTCATATGATGATAGTGTTGACTAGATAATTGTTATCAAGAGATTTCTATTGTGTGAAAATTTAATTTAATTTTTTTTTTTTGCTTTTCATATTTGCGTAAATCTATGCAAATTAAGTTTTGTTGCTAACTATTTTGTTTTCGTACAAAAAGCAGGAAAATTTTACTAGTCTCTAAGAGTATTTGCCTCAAAAACTCTTATGTGTTTATGTGCAGGCTTGGTTATGTGTGTGGATATACTTATATGAGTGCTTTAAATGCTTGTATCTATGACTTAGCAGTAGTTCACAATCGAAGACCCTTTTCTAAAAGTTCGGAAGAAAAAATTATTAAAATTTTAAAAAGTCTTAGCTTTCAAAAATATGTTTAAGTTATTCCTTGAGTAACACATCTTTGTGCCTTTTTCTAATTTGAGAACTGCTGATTTTGCTTGAGTGCATAGATTTTTTATGTATTTCTTGAAATAAAAATATTTTTGGTTTGATTTGTAAATGAAATTTAAGTTTCTTAATAAAATCTACAAAACGATTTAAGCCTCAAATTGAAAATAATTTAATGGTAAAAAATTTGCAATTTCAATATTGAAAAATAAAATGAACAATATTAGAAAAATCTTAATTGATTCCAAGAGGACATTACTATTCAAATGCATTCATTTCTATTGGTAGATTGAGAGTAAATGAAATTTCAAGACCAGATTATAAAATGAAAGTATAAAGTTTATGAAAAATTTCTCAATATAAAATATAAATTGGGTTTTTTTTTAAATCCTTGGAAATCGTTTTTAAATTGAATAATAATAATAATCAATTGAAATTTTCTTAATGGGACAAATGTCTAAGCAAAAAGTTAAGCACTGAGACAAGTTTTTATAATTGAAATATTCCTTAATTTTATTGAATTTCTTAACTTATAAACATTATTTTTATCATCTCTTCTTAGAAATGCATAACTGTAAGGAAATCCTACAATTAATTTAAACAATTACTCGTATCATAACCATATGTTTCAAATAAAATTAAAATGGCTCCTCTAACGGCTTTAACCACAACAGCAAATTGCACAATTTTCACATATACACACACACATGCATACATACAATATTTATATAAAATGTTAAAAGTGCACCACTATGAAACATTTAAATAACCGTTATTTCCGTTTCCTAAGTAGTGTCAAGCCAACTAGGCAAAAGCAGATTATGTGGAATATGGTAAAAAAAGTACTGCACAATATTCACAGCCAACATCAGGATAGATTTTAGACAAGTGAAACCAAATGTGACAAAAACTACAGAAAATGAAAATATAAACATTGAAATCTACCATTTACAGTGAAAGGTCAAAAAAAAAGACAATAGCAAGGGTATGATGTAGGAGATGTTGGATACCAAGCAACGGTTCTGATTGGTCTTAACTAGGTAAGCCTAGACTTATCTTGGTTTATCCTTTATTCTTTTATTATCACTACTCTATTATTTGATCCAAAAAAGAGCTCCACTAGTTTTTGTTGAAGTCCGTCAACTCCTTAGGTTGCCTCCCCATTTTTTACTTTTTTTATTCTCAATGTATAAAACGCTATTTTCAATAAAATTTGATACCCTTCTATTTTTTGATCCAAAAATGAGCTCTAATAGTTTTGGTTGAAATCTGTCTACTCCTTGGGGTCTTTTCACTTATTTTCCTTTTCAATATATAATCCGAAATTTCCAATAGAATTTAATACAATTCCGCACACTTTTATTTTTTAATACAGAAAAGAGCTGCACTAATTTTGGTTGAAATCCGTCTACTCCTTGGGGTACCTGCTTTGGACGCCCATTTTTCACTTATTTTCCTTCTCAATATATAAACCACAATTTTCAACAGAATTTGATAAGAATTTAGCACACTTCTATTTTTTATCTAAAAAAGAGCCATACTAATTTTGGTTGAAGTCCGATGACTTCTGGGGTACCCCTTTGGAACCCCATTTTTTCACTAATTTTCCTTCTCAATGTATTACCCGTAATTTTGAATAGAATTTAATAAAATTCTGCACACGTTTTTGATTTTTTGATCCAAGAAAGAGCTCTACTAATCCGTCGACTTTTTGGGGTACCTGCATTGGACCCTTAATTTTTCATGCATTGTTATTCTCAATGAATAATGCTAACTTCTCAATAAAACTTAGTGAAATTCGTCATATGCCTATAAGTTGATCCAAGAAAGAACTCTACTAATTTTTATTTTAATCCGTGGACTCCTAGAGGTACTTCGTAAATCTCAAGATAATGTAATTTAAACAAATGTTAGGATTAATAACTGCAATTTGATTAAAAATTTAAGCCTGAAGGTATGCAACACTTTGTTATTATAAGTAATATTCCTTTCATTTTTTTTTTTTTGCTAAATTTAGATTCTTTCAAAAGATTGACAAAAGTTGGTGAATTTTTTAAGCTAGTTCGAAAGAACTGCATTTTTCCTTTCATTTCATTATACTTAGAGCACGAAGGTAAACCGAGCTAACTGACTTTTTCTCCAACGAAAACAGCCAATGCTGAATTTTATAGGACAGTTTGGATGCGCTTATATCTCCCAAATTACGTATGCAATAAACTTGTTTTTTTTCTTTTAAACAAAAACAAGATCTCAGATTTATATAAAATTTGCATCTACATTTTGCCAGTCGAAATATCTTCGATACATAAGTTTTTTTAAATTTTAATAATATTATCATAAATTTTTGTTTCACAACATTTAGCTGACTTCTATTCCAAGAAAAAAATACAGATTTTTCATTGTCAGATTCTCTCTATAAAATTACATTTATGCAGCAGAAATAGAAATAGTGCGTCGTATTTATGCTGCAAAAAAGGCATTTTTTGACCACAGCTTTTGAAAAATCTAATAATGAGTCTAGACAATAAGGATCAATAATTATTTTCAGGAAAACGTTATATTATGTATTATAAAAAAGTTATTCAAATATGCTTAATGTTCTTAAACGAAAAGTGATGAAATTTTACATCAAACCCAGTATCTCATGTATTGAATATAGTTTCACAGTTTAACCTTGATATCGATTTAATTAAGATAGAGAACCTTGGTTTTAGTTCGCAGAAGAAAGTAACTTAATCCCGTATATAGTTTAGGAGATATAAGGAAATCAAAAAAGCTCTACAAAATGCAGTGTTTTCGTTTTTCTGGGGACAAAAACTAAGTTGAATCGGTTTTGCTCGGTGCCTCCACCATAACCATGTGAAAGGCTAAAGTCTCTTCTTTAGATTGAACGAAAAAAAATCACCGAAATTTACCGATCGTATAACAAAGTTTAAAATTTTCTGAAATAAAATCACATAAATTGTTACGCATAATTGAAGCAAAAAGTGTTGCAGTCGTTTAGGCGTAACTTTTTAATTAAATTGAACTTAAGTGTGAGTCCCGTAAGAGTCGACGGGTTTCAACCAAAATAAGTAGAGCCCTTTTTCAGGTCAACCAATAGATGTGTGCCGAAGTCGAATATATTTAAAACCATAAGAGAGATATGCATGTCGGGATGTTTTTTGTAGATCTTGACCAACGTATTAATTATGATCAAATCAAATTAATAAGGTAATGACAAATATATATCGTTTTAAGTGACTTATGAGTCCGAGGTGCCCTACTTTGGGTCCGATTTTATTGTAGCTGCACCCAATAAAATCATGGCTTCCAAGAGTAAAAATTAAGCTCCTCACTTCTGCTATATGTATATAAAAAAAATGTATAAACAATTTTTCTATAGAAAATTTTTCTATCTATAGAAAATTTTTTTATCAAAAATTTTTTTATAGAAAATTTTTTTATCAAAAATTTCTCTATAGAACATTTTTTATCAAAAATTTTTCTATAGAATTTTTTTTTTTTAATTTTTCTATAAAAAATTTTTTTATCAAAAATTTTTCTATAGAAAATTTTTCTATAGAAAATTTTTTTATCAAAAATTTTTCTATAAAAATTTTTTTCATCAAAAATTTTTATATAAAAAATGTTTTTATCAAAAATTTTTCTTTAGATTTTTTTTTTTTTTTTATTTTTTTATAGAAAATTTTTTTATCAAAAATTTTTCTATAGAAAATTTTTTTATTTGGAAATTAATTATTCGAACTTTTAAATTGAATTAATTGAAAAATTAGGATTTATCAGGCTTGAGTTCGTTTTTAATTTTCAAATTATTAATTTGAAAATTTGAAAGTAATAATGTGGAGAAAAAAACTGAAAAAAATATTTTTTCTAGAGAACTTTTTTTATCAAATATTTTTTTATAGAAATTTTTTTTTAATCAAAATTTTTCTATAGAAAATTTTTTTATCAAAATTTTTCTATAGAAAATTTTTTTATCAAAAATTTTTCTATAAAAAATTTTTTTCTCAAAAATTTTTCTATAAAAATTTTTTTCATCAAAAGTTTTTCTATAAAAAATGTTTTTATCAAAAATTTTCCTATAGATTTTTTTTTTTAATTTTTTTATAGAAAAATTTTCTATAGAAAATTTTTTTATCAAAAATTTTCTAGAGAACTTTTTTTTATCAAACATTTTTTTATAAAAATTTTTTTTTTATCAAAAATTTTTCTATATGAAAATTTTTTATCAAAAATTTTTCTATATGAAATTTTTTTATCAAAAATTTTTCTATAGAAATTATTTTTATCGAAAATTTCTATAGAAAATTGTTTTACCAAAAATTATTCTATAGAAAATTTTTTTATCAAAAATTTTTCTATGCCAAATTTTTTTATCAAAAATTTCTCTATAGA
Source organism: Stomorhina lunata (assembly GCA_933228675.1). Classification (NCBI taxonomy): domain Eukaryota; kingdom Metazoa; phylum Arthropoda; class Insecta; order Diptera; family Rhiniidae; genus Stomorhina; species Stomorhina lunata. Next base: position 30,822,530 of record OW121740.1, on the reverse strand, counting down.
AAATTTTTTTATCAAAAATTTTTCTATGGAAAATTTTTTTATTAAAAATTTCTCTATAGAAAATTTCTTTATCAAAAATTTTTCTATGGAAAATTTTTTATCAAAAATTTTTCTATGGAAAATTTTTTATCAAAAATTTTTCTTTGTTAAAAAATTTTTCTATGAAAAATTTTTTATATCAAAAATTTTTTATATCAAAAATTTTTCTATAAAAATTTTTTCATCAAAAATTGTTCTATTGAAAATTTTTTTATCAAAAATTTTTCGATAGAAAATGTTTTTATCAAATATTTTTCTATAGAAAATATTTTAATTAAAAATTTTTCTATAGAAATTTTTTGTTTTTTTAATTTTTTATAGAAAATTTTTTTTATCAAAAATTTCACTATAGAAAATTTTTTTATCAACAATTTTTCTACAGAAATTTTTTTTTATCAAAAATTTTTCTATGGAAAATTTTTTATCAAAAATTTTTCTATGGAAAATTTTTTATCAAAAATTTTTCTATGGAAAACTTTTTTATCAAAAATTTTTCTATAGAAATTTTTTTATCAAAATTTTTCTAGAGAACATTTTTTTATGAAACATTTTTCTATAGAAATTTTTTTTTATCAAAATGTTTGTATAGAACATTTTTTTATCAAAAAATTTTTTTATGGAAAATTTTTTAGAGAACATTTTTTTATCAAACATTTTTCTATAGAAAATTTTTTTATCAAAAATTTTTTTATCGAAAATTTTTCTATAGAAACTTTTTATTTTTGTCTTTTCTTTCAAAATTCCAACTGAATGATTTTAATACTCATTTTCACGAGTTTTATTAATGATCGTGGTATTTACGAAAATTACATAAAATTAATCGGTTTCTGGTGGTATGGGCTGCCTAATCCTGATTATAACACAGACTTAGAACTTAATAGGACTTTTGCACTCTTGCTCTAAATGTAGGCAAAAAAAAATACTCTATGTACAAAATATATATGATAAGAGTAAGCTTAATATTGGATATTGTATTCTTCGACCAGAATTAATTCAGCAATATTCAAAGCAATGCTGGACATGTTTTGAAAGCTACATGACACTTAACATTTCTTTCGATAAGCAACACGAAACTTAAAACTGCACATAGAGTAATATCCAGATTATAGATTTTTGGCCTACAACTTCTTAGGTATCAATATGGTTTTGAAAATATTCGAATCCGGACACTCATTTTTATATTAACATTCTAATTATAAATTAAATTATAAATAGGTAATATATTGAGGTATTATGCATCCAACTACCAAAGTTTTGATGGGTGTCTGTCACAATTCCTGACTGGCCATGGAAGTTGTAGAAGCTATTGGTAAAAATATTTAATATATTTGTTCCAACTGAAAAGAAGTTAGCATACAAAATAACTTACTAACCAATTACCGACAATACCAATCACCTACAAATCTGGATATCTCGTATGCTATGACCCGATCAAACAACTTTCACTGTACTTCTCATCCAAACTGACTGCATACACAATGACCATATTATAGACATTATAATACTCGTGTACTCATGTTTTATCACGAGGCATAAAATCTTATGTAAAGGATACAAGATATTTTCCTATTAATAGTCATTTTCATTGTTAGATGTTTTAAGTTTGTTAAAGTTTTGCTAGATTTAAGCTCAATTTCGTATTTCCGTCTAAAAGCAAAGTTCTATTATAAATACCATAAATTTAAAACAAACATGAAATTTAAATGAAACAGAAGGAGTTTAAGAGTGAGGACATACAAACATCGACTGAAAGGAAGGATAAAGTATCACATGTTGTCATTGTTTAAAAATAATAGTTAGTTTGAAAGTGTACTCGTACAAGACAATGGTAACAAATGTCTGTATAATAATTAAGGCACATAAATGTCATTTGGTAACATGGATATATTTATGGAAATGACATGCATGCAACTCATGGTTGGTTGTTTCCCGTTTTATTATACTCACCACCAACCACCACCAACCAGCACCAGCTATAACCATAATCATCACCATAACTACCAAAAAAACCGACAGCACCAAATGCTTCAGTCATACGGATGTTTTGTATTTATCTGTAAATTGCATATTTTATAATGTACAATACAACTGCAGTTGCAGCTGCAAACAATTTGCATGATTAAATCACTAAAATTCTAGTGGTGTAACCAAAAACTGAAATTAAATTTTAAATAACCAAAAAATTAACCAAATGAAATTAAACTCCAAAACAGACCAAATGCTTACAAAGAATGAATCCAGAATGGGAGGAGGAATACAACCATGACTGTTCAAATGACCACTTCATAAATCAATTTTAATTTTTATGTTCTTGCATCCATTGGTACAAGATAGTTTTTCATAGAATTTCTTTTTTTCGCATTTCGATGTATGTATTTGTCTCTAGGTTTTGTGTCTATTTGACACGTTATACGATTTTATTCTTCTCAAATTCCTCTTTTTTCAAAACTTTTTTTCACATGAGTGATAAATGTTGCCCGCAGAGTTCTTGTGTGTCTGTGAGTAGAAACAAACATCATGAATGACAGTAGTGAAGACAAATAAACCACTAGCCAAATGGTTTTGTACTTCTTCTACGTCATATAACTTACAACACCCAGTAGTTCGATGTTGAAGTAATGTTTCCGAACACTGATATTTTAACATTAAAATGTCAATATCAAGTCTTCTATAAAAAAAAAAAGTCTTCTCAATATCAAGTTTTCTACACAAAAATCGTTACAATATCAACTTTTCTAAAAAAAAATATTCCCAGTATCAACTTTCTATACAAAAGTTTTCACAATGTCAACTTTTCTATTGAAAAGACTTCCCAATGTCAATTTTTTTTATAAAAAATGTCTTCCCAATGTCAACTTTTCTAAAGAAAAGTCTTCCCAATGTCAACTTTTGTTCAGAAATATCTTTACAGTATCAACTTTTCTGTAGAAAAGTTATCCCAATATCAACTTTTTAATAGAAATGCCTTCCCAATGTCAACTTTTCTATATAAAAGTTGTCCAAATGTCAAATTTCTATAGAAAGGTCCTACCAATGTCAACATTTTTGTGAAAAAAAGTCCCAATGTCATATTTTGTATAGAAAAGTCTTCCCAAGTCTTAAAGAAAAGTCTTCCCATTGTCAACTTTTCTATAGAAAAGTCTTCCCAATGTGAACTTTTTTAAAGAAAAGTCTTTCCAATGACAACTTTTCTATAGAAATGTCTTCCCAATGACAACTTTTTTATAGAAAAGTCTTCCCAATGACAACTTTTCTATAGAAAAGTCTTCCTAATGACAACTTTTCTATAAAAAAGTCTTCCCAATAACAACTTTTCTATAGAAAAACCTTCCCAATGACAACTTTTCTATAGAAAAGTCTTCACAATGACAACTTTTCTATAGAAAAGTTTTCCCAGCGTCAACTTTTTTGTAGAAAAGTCTCCCCATTGTCAACTTTTTTATGAAAAAGTCTTCCCAATGTCAATTTTTTGTAGAAAAGTTTTCCCAGTGCTAACTTTTCTTTTGAAAATTCTTCCTAATGTCAACTTTTCTATAGAAAAGTCTTACCATTGTAAAATTTTCTATACAAAATTCTTCTCATCATTAACTTTTCTATAGAAATCTCTTCCCATCATCAACTTTTCTATGGAAAACTCTTCCCATCATCAACTTTTCTATAGAAATTCTTCCCATCATCAACTTTTCTATAGAAAATCTTCCCATCATCAACTTTTCTATAGAAAACTCTTCCCATCATCAACTTTTCTATAGAAAACTCTTCCCATCATCAACTTTTCTATAGAATACTCTTCCCATCATCAACTTTTTTATAGAAAACTCTTCCCATCATCGACTTTTCTATAGAAAACTCTTCCCATCATCAACTTTTCTATAGAAAACTCTACCCATCATCAACTTTTCTATAGAAAACTCTACCCATCATCAACTTTTCTATAGAAAACTCTTCCCATCATCAACTTTTCTATAGAAAACTCTTCCCATCATCAACTTTTCTATAGAAAACTCTACCCATCATCAACTTTTCTATAGAAAACTCTTCCCATCATCAACTTTTCTATAGAAAACTCTTCCCATCATCAACTTTTCTATGGAAAACTCTTCCCATCATCAACTTTTCTATAGAAATTCTTCCCATCATCAACTTTTCTATAGAAAATCTTCCCATCATCAACTTTTCTATAGAAAACTCTTCCCATCATCAACTTTTCTATAGAAAACTCTTCCCATCATTAACTTTTCTATAGAAAACTCTTCCTATCATCAACTTTTCTACAGAAAACTCTTCCCATCATCAACTTTTCTATAGAAAACTCTTCCCATCATCAACTTTTCTGTAGAAAAGTCATACTATTATCAACTTTTCTATAGAAAAGTGTTACCATTGTCAACTTTTCTATAGAAAAGTCTTACCATTTTCAACTTTTCTGTAGAAAAGTCTTACCATTGCCAACTTTTCTATAGAAAATTCTTTTCTTTTTCAACTTTTCTATAAAAAAGTCTTTCCTTTGTCAACTTTTCTATAGAAAAGATTACCCTTTGTCAACTTTTCTATAGAAAAGTTTACCCTCTGTTAACTTTTCATAAAAAAGTCTTCACAATGTCAACTTGTCTGTAAAAATGTCTTTCCTTTGTCAACTTTTCTATAAAAAAGTCTTCCCATTATTAACATTTCTATAGAAAATTCTTCCCGTTGTCAACTTTTCTAAAGAAAAAACTTCCCATAGTCAACTTTTCTAAAGAAAAGTCTTCGCAGTCTTAACATTAATATGTTAAGTCTCTCCTTCCTTTTTGAACTATAGGGTTTTAAGAAATACCACATACATAATTAATAGAGATAAACCAGTCCATACACAACCAAATACATACATAGATATTGCACTTCTACAACTATTAATATTCATTCGAACAATATAAACAGAATCAAGAGTTTGGAAGACAAAATAAATTTAATACTTAAATGGTAGAGATATTACTTGAAATTGATATCGAGTACTTAAATCGTTTTAAAGTTCAATCAATTTGTTCTGGCTTACCATAGAAACTATCTCTTAATTATGACTTAAGTGCATCTGATCATTAAGGGATGGTTGTAAGGTTATATTTACTTAATTAGTGCATTTTCAATTAAAACTTACCTGGAAGATGAGTAAATAAGTGATTGACATGAAAATGATTGTTTGTTGGCTAAAGATGAATCGCTTTATTGTCAATTTTAAAGAATTAACAAGCTTTTTTCAACTGCATTTTCGATAATTTTTTTTATCGAACATTTTTCTATAGAAAAATTTTTTATAGAAATAAAAAATTTATCAATAGAAAAATTTTCGATAAAAAAATTTTTCTATAGAAAAATTTTCGATAAAAAAATTTTTTTATAGAAAAATTTTCGATAAAAAAATTTTTCTACAGAAAAATTTTCGATAAAAAAATTTTTCTAAAGAAAAATTTTCGATAAAAAAATTTTTCTAAAGAAAAATTTTCGATAAAAATATTTTTCTATAGAAACATTTTCGATACAAAAATTTTTCTATAGAAAAATTTTCGATAAAAAAATTTTTCTGTAGAAAAATTTTCTATAAAAAAATTTTTCTATAGAAAAATTTTCAATAAAAAAATTTTTCTATAGAAAAATTTTCGATAAAAAAATTTTTCTATAGAAAAATTTTTCAATAGAAAAATATTCGATAAAAAATTTCTCAATAGAAAAATTTTCGATAAAAAAATTTTTCTATAGAAAAATGTTCGATAAAAAAATTTTTCTACAGAAAAATTTTCGATAAAAAAATTTTTCGATAAAAAAATTTTTATATAGAAAAATTTTCGATAAAAAAATTTGTATATAGAAAATTTTCGATAAAAAAATTTTTCTATAGAAAAATTTTCGATAAAAATAAAATTTTTCTATAGGAAAATTTTTCTATAAAAAAATTTTTCTATAGAAAATTTTTTTTATTGAAAATTTTTCTAGAGAAGATTTTTTTTATTAAAAATTTTTCTATAAACAATTTTTTTATCGAAAAATTTTCTATAGAAAATTTTTTGTTGCTATAAATTGCATTTTGATTTTTTTTCTTATATGTTTTGTTTTTGTATTTTAACGAGTTTCATTAATGATCGTGATATTTATGAAAATTACAAAAAGTCTTCGGCTACTGGTGGGTATGGGCGGTCTGCGCCTGCCTATATATTTATATACTGATAAATCTACTAAGATATAGACTAAATCGTATATAAGAAAAATATAATAAAATATTTTTTATGAACACTTTTGTCCCCTTTACCTTTTTAGTGTTAAACACACAACCTTCATTCTGTGACTATGAATTATTATTGCTAAAAGAAAACAACGAACAAACGCTATAGAAATATTCTTGATAAAAAAAAGAATATAAATTGATGTTTTCGTTTCTGTTTGTTTACCAGAATATCAGTCAATAATGTTCTGTTGACTTCTTTTTTTTTCTCGAAGAAAAGGAAAAAAAAACTAAAACTATAAAAATAAATGATCACATTTTGGAATTTTATACAATTGTTTAGGGGTAGTAGAACAAATTCATGGCAAATATTTAACCAACAAATATTTGTTATGTTTTTTGAAGCAATAAAATCTAAGAAAGTTAAATAATTTTTCAATTTCTATGTGTGAATAACTCATACGCTTTTGTGGTCGTAAAGAAAATTTACATGTTAAAGTTGTATGGGGAAAATTGTGAAGAAAATTTAATTAATTAACTGTTAAGGTTTTGTTGCAGTCATGGTAGTGGTTTATGATTTATGTGCTTTTGTGTAAATGCTAAATGTAATTAAGTTACGATATATAAATTTCATTATTTTCTATATGTTATCTTAAAAAAACTTTTCAATTATAGTATGGGAGTAACCCTACATAATGGATCGATCACTGATCACTCTCCTTCTTGCAATCTATTTTGCGACACTCCGCATTACTGACCCTCTACTTGCGTCTTCTATTCACACGATTCCCAAAAATCCTGCATTTATCTTTACTAAGGTTTCCCATGACCTACCACCTGCCCGACTTGAAAATCCTAGACCACCTGATTAACTCTATCGTGCTCTAGACATAAAAATAAATTCAGATATGATCCGTCCCAATTAAGATGGATTATAATCTGTCATCTTCCAATAGAACTCCATAACTATTAATATTTAAAAAATTGTTTAAACTGATAATGGGAAGAGTTTTTCTATAGAGAAAAACACAGTCGGGCGTTTTTCTGTATAAAGGTTGGCAGAGAGAAGTCCGTGCTTATATTTTTGTATAGCAAATTTAAAAGTCTTTTTAATGATTTAAACAAATTTTTTAAGCCTTTCATTATTGATTAAGGTATTTATTGTTAACCAACAAAATAACATTATCATGTCAATCATTTTCATATTTACTCAGCTTCCGGGTTAGTTTTAATTAAAAATGCTTTAATTAAGTAAATACGTCCTTTCAAACATCAATTAATGATCAGGACCATTTATGTCATAATTAACACATATTTTCTATGGTAAGACAGAGCAAATTAATTAAACTTTAAAACGATTTATTTAATATTAATTTCGAGTAAAATCTCTGTCATTTAGGTATTAAATATATTTTGTCTTCCAAACTCTTGATTCTGTTTATATTGTTCGAATGAATATTTATAGTAGCTGAAGTGCAATATCTATGTATGTATTTGGATGTGTATGGACTGATTTATCTCTATATTAATTATGTATGTGGTATGTGTTTATATTATATTTTTTAGAAATATAGATATTCGGATGAATCAACGTATAAAAATGACAGTGGGAAGGGTCTTTCATAGAAAAATGAACACTGGAAAGAGTTTTCTATTAAATATTAACAGTGAAACAGACATTTTATATAAACGTTGAGACTTGAAGAGACATTTAAATAGAAAAGTTGATAATAGGATGACTTTCCTATAGAAAAGTTGAGAATAAGAGACTTTTCTATAGATAATTTGGCATTAAAAACATTTTTCTACAGAAAAATTGATATTGATAAGATTTTTCAAAAGAAAAGTTGACAATAGGAAGACTTTTCTATAGGAAAGTTGACAATGGGAAGACTTTTACATAGAAAAGTTGACAATGGGAAGACTTTTCCATAGAAGAGTTGATGATGGGAAGAGTTTTCTATATAAATATTGATGATGGGAAGAGTTTTCTATAGAAAAGTTGATGATTTGATAGTTTTTTATATCAAAATTAATGATGAGAAGAGGTTTCTTTAGAATAATTGATGATGGGAAGAGTTTTCTATAAAAGAGTTGATGACGAGAAGGGTTTTCTATAGAAAAGTTGATGATGGGAAGAGTTTTCTATAGCAAAATTGATGATGCAAAGAGTTTTCTATAAAAAAAAGTTGATAATGTGATGAGTTTTCTATATAAAAGTTAATGATCGGAAGAGTTTCCTATAGAAAAGTTGATGATGGGAAAAGTTTCCTATGGAAAAGTTGATGATGGGAAGAGATTTCAATAGAACAGTTGAACATGGAAAGAGTTTTCTGTAGAAAAGTTGACAATGGGAAGACTTTTCTATAGAAAAGTTGACAATGGGAAGACTTTTCTATAGAAAAGTTGACAATGGGAAGACTTTTCAATAGAAGAGTTTCTATAGAAAATTTGACAATGGGAAGACTTTTCCATAGAAAAGTTGGCAATGGTAAAATTTCATAAAGAAAAATTAACAATGGGAAAAATTTTCTATAGAAAAGTTGTCTTGGATAGACTCTTCTATAGAAAAGTTGGCAATGGAAAAACCTTTATGAAGAAAAGTCAACATTGGGAAGACTTTTCTATAGTAAAGTCTGATATTGAAAAGATAATTCTTTAGACAAGTTGACAATAGGAATACTTTTCAATGAAAAAGTTGACAATGGGAAATGTTTTCTATTGAAGAGTAGAAAATGGGAAGACTTTTCTAAAGAAAAATTGATATTGGAATGACTTTTCTATAGAAAAATTGACAATGGGAAGACTTTTCTATAGAAAAATTGACAATAAGAAGACTCTTTTATAGAAAGTTGACATTGGAAAGACTTTTCTATAGAAACGTCTGATATTGAAAATATTATTCTATAGAAAAGTTGACAATAGGAATACTTTTCTACAAAAAAGTTGACAATGGGAAAGCTTTTCTATTGAAGAGTAGATAATGGAAAGACTTTTCTATAAAAAAGTTGACATTTGGATGTCTTTTCTATAGAAAAGTTGACAATGGGAAGACTTTTCAATAGAAGAGTTGATGATGGGAAGAGTTTTCTATAGAAAAATTGACAATAGGAAGATATTTTTTATAGAAAGAATGGTTTTAAAACAATAAATGAAATAATGCAAAGGAGAGGCAAATCCATCAAACTGCCCAGAACTTAAACATTTGGAAAGGCTCTTGTTAAAAAAAAATTGTGAACACAAGAAAGGTTCATATTAAGGTGGGTCATTTTTTTACTTTTGACTCTGATCGACTTCTAATAGTGAAATTATATGGCCAAATTATGTCAAACGGATTTTTTGACTTTTGACTCTGATCGACTTCTAATAGTGAAATTATATGGCCAAATTATGTCAAACGGATGTGTGCAAAATATTATTCATTTATTTTTAGGATACGAGCCAAAGTTTTCAAGCCCATTTGTATGGGGGAAATATTCGAAAATTGGTAATTTTTCTCAGATGGGCTTCAAAACTCATTTTTAAATTTTTGGAAAATTTTGTTAAACAAATATTACAAATTTAAATTTTTCTCACCGGTGTGTTAAAAACGATAAATAAGGTAATAAAACCCAAAAAAATTGAGGTCGATATGTTAAACCAAATCCCCGTACCTTGTGTTCGAATTCGGCGAATTTCGCAAAAAAGTAATTTTTTTATCATAATTTGAGTAAATCCTTAATAAATCTTATTTATGTTTAATTTTAACAATGTTTATATGGAATGAAATTATCCATACTATGAAAAATATAAACAGATTTTCTTCTTAAAAATTTAGTAGACTTTATTCCAGGGTCAAGGGTGATAAATTTGATTTTTTTGTATTTTGTTTATTTTTATTAATATTAATTACTTATTAGAGAATTTTAACAAATATAATTAGTAATTATTTTACACTAAGATTAAGTTTTATTTTATTAAAAAAAAAAATAATTCAACCCTTAATAGACATGGGGGCAAAAATGACCCAACATTTTTGTTGGCACTTTTTTCAGCAAATTTTGATTAAAAAGTTATAAGCTGGTTTTTGACACTAAGATAAAGTTTTTTTTATTATAAAAAATATCTTAACCCTTTAAAGACATGGGAACAAAAATTACCCAACATTTTTTTGTCACTTAAGCGGAAGTGGTCTACTTCCTTATTTTTTGTTCGGGAAATAGTCAAATTATTTATAAATATATATTTAATATTATATCAAATCTTTAACGTCAGACAAATTTGTACAATATTTCTAAAAATTTCCGTATATTTTATAACTTTTATAGAGTGCAGTTAACGTTTTATTTATTTTATTTATTAGAAATACTCCTTATATGCCTGTATTTTAATTATAAACTTTACATGAAAAGCAGACGGACTGACAAGCTGACAAATAGACAGGAAAAATGCACTGCTAAGTGATTATGAGTTGATTGTTATACTTAAAAGCGGTACAATAAATTTCACTTATATATTAATTATCCCTTAAACAATTTGTACTAACATTTGTCTCCACTTGAAGTATGTATTTATTGATTTTCAAATCATTTATATACTTGTTCAAGTTGTCTAACATGACTCAGAGTAGCCCATTAACAGTTTTACACTTCACTAATGTTTTTTGTAATTATTTTGAAATGACTTTTCACAAAATACAATATAATTTTTTGCTTATTTTTTAACTTTTTAACAACTATGACTTCGAAATATGTATTTGTTTGCAACTTAAAAGCCCCTTAGCCATTTTTACATACATTCCTTTTACTTCCTTAAAACGTTTTGGTTTGCTTTTCAATTTTTCTCCTGAGCTAAAGCAACACTAATGCCAACAAAGAACAGAAAGAACCAAAAACAAAAACACAAAAACTAACAAATATTTGGTTGGTCAGGAACTCATGCTGTTTTACGTTTTGCCCTTAAGTTGCCAAACAATTGGAAAAGTAAAATGGCATTAAGTTAAAATGCATTTGAAATGGCACGTATTCCCTTAACATGTTTTTCTATTTATTTTTCTATTTTCCATTTTTTTTCACCAAAAAAAATCTATACAATTTTGTAAAATTATTTTTACGTTAACATTTTATTTACGTATGAAACAATTTAAGGTAAATATTAAAAATGAATTTTACGAGAAAGTAATTAAATAATTTTAAATTTATATTTCTCTAAGCAGTGAAGGGAAAAAGTTGTGCATAAAAATATTTCCTTATTAAGAGACTTAGTATTAGCTACAATCAAAACAAATATACTTTTCTATGGAAAACTTGTCCCAATGACAACTTTTCTATAGAAAACTTGTTCCACTGACAACTTTTCTATAGAAAACTTGTTCCACTGACAACTTTTCTATAGAAAACTTGTTCCACTGACAACTTTTCTAAAGAAAACTTGTTCCACTGACAACTTTTCTAAAGAAAACTTGTTCCACTGACAACTTTTCTAACGAAAACTTGTTCCACTGACAACTTTTCTATAGAAAACTTGTTCCACTGACAACTTTTCTATAGAAAACTTGTTCCACTGACAACTTTTCTATAGAAAACTTATTCCACTGACAAATTTTCTATAGAAAACTTATCCCAACGACAATTTTCTATAGAAAACTTGTCCCAATGACAAATTTTTTATAGAAAACTTGTCCCAATAACAAATTTTCTATAGAAAACTTGTCCTAATGACAACTTTTCTATACAAAACTTGTCTTACTGACAACTTTTCTATAGAAAACTTGTCTTACTGACAACTTTTCTATAGAAAACTCGTCTTACTGACAACTTTTCTATAGAAAACTTGTCTTACTGACAACTTTTCTATAGAAAACTTGTCCCACTGACAACTTTTCTATAGAAAACTTGTCCCACTGACAACTTTTCTATAGAAAACTTGTCCCACTGACAACTTTTCTATAGAAAACTTGTCCCACTGACAACTTTTCTATAGAAAACTTGTCCCACTGACAATTTTTCTATAGAAAACTTGTCTTACTGACAACTTTTCTACAGAAAACTTGTCTTACTGACCACTTTTCTATAGAAAACTTGTCTTACTGACAACTTTTCTATAGAAAACTTGTCTTACTGACAACTTTTCTATAGAAAACTTGTCTTACTGACAACTTTTCTATAGAAAACTTGTCCTACTGACAACTTTTCTATAGAAAACTTGTCTTACTGACAACTTTTCTATAGAAAACTTGTCTTACTGACAACTTTTCTATAGAAAACTTGTCTTACTAACAACTTTTCTATAGAAAACTTGTCTTACTGACAACTTTTCTATAGAAGACTTATCTTACTGACAACTTTTCTATAGAAAACTTGTCTTACTGACAACTTTTCTATAGAAAACTTGTCTTACTGACAACTTTTCTATAGAAAACTTGTCTTACTGACAACTTTTCTATAGAAAACTTGTCTTACTGACAACTTTTCTATGGAAAACTTGTCTTACTGACAACTTTTCTATAGAAAACTTGTTTTACTGACAACTTTTCTATTGAAAACTTGTCTTACTACTATTGAAAACTTGTCTTACTATTTTCTATTGAAAGCTTGTCTTGCTGACAACTTTTCTATAGAAAACTTGTCTTACTGACAACTTTTCTATTGAAAGCTTGTCTTGCTGACAACTTTTCTATAGAAAACTTGTCTTACTGAAAACTTTTCTATAGAAAACTTGTTTTACTGACAACTTTTCTATGGAAAACTTGTCTTACTGACAACTTTTCTATAGAAAACTTGACTTACTGAGAACTTTTCTATAGAAAACTTGTCTTACTGACAACTTTTCAATAGAAAACTTTAGCCACTGACAACTATTTTATAGAAAACTTCTGCCACCAATAACTTTTCTGTAGAAATCTGTAGCCCGAGTCAACTTTTCTATAGAAATTTATAGCAAACTTTTCTATAGAAAACGATTAACTTCTTCAACTTTTCTTTAGAAACTTTTTGCATTCATTAACTTTTCTATGGAAATCTTTAGCTCTAGTCAACTTATCTATAAATTTTGACTTATTCTGCTCTTTATGTAAATAAATAATTTATGTTTTCCCCTAAATGCATTTCACTTAATATTCGTTATTGGTCAGAATTATAAATCGCATATTTAGTGAATATTATTCCAAAACAATTTACACTGAAAACCAATAAATATTCAACGAAAAAGTTTTCAACTCATCAATATTCAAAACCATCTCTAATTGCATCACCATCAACTGTAATAGATGAAAATTGTAAACTTGTCCCAAAATCCCCCCCAGGATTAAGTTTTATTTGCTCAAAACAACTGTGCAACATTTTGTATCTCTAAAATGCATACAAACATCTCTATATGTTTCACAATGTTTGCATGTGTATGGATGATTGTAGTTTTGTGGTTTTTGATGATTTATCTCTAGTTTACCTGTCGTACAACCAAATGCATGCACACACACATTCTAACAAACAAAAAAATAATTGTTGTCATACTCTCGGAATGTGGAAATTTATTTGTTTTTCAATTCGATTTACTGCTGCCAGTCTAAAGGTATTTATTAATCTGTTTTTCCATTTATTGGATTCAGAGCTATTGGCAACTGTTGCTGTTTATTGTTTTTGCAGTTGTTCTGGGTATTTGATCATGCATCAACAACAACATCATCACACAAACTTTGGATTAGTCAGGAATGAATGAAGATACCAGAATTGTTTGGATACTGCTCATAAGGGAATGTTGTAGCATACTTTTGAGCTGGTGAACTTCCAAAAGTAAGTCAAAGTAGTGGAAACAAGTCAAAGTAGTGGAAATTCTCGCAATACACCAAAATTTCTTTATGTACATTATTTGGAATGCATATCTTTGGGTTTCATTCACTTTGTCAAACTAAATATCGCTTACAAACATATAATTTTGAAAAGAAATCAAAAACTTACATTTTTTACAACTTTGCATAATTTCCATTAATACCAAATAAAGACCTTTTGCAACATTCATTCAATTCACTTTCCTTAAAACTTACAACTTTAATCCTACAAAAATTGAATTTAAATTCCAATAACTATTGAAAACGTGTTCAAACTAGGTTGCACCAAACTTTCGGACATAAGGTATGTCTTTTTAGCACTTCCAATGTGATTATTTTTGCTTTCACACCAAAGAGAATAATATTTTACTTCTACATAAAAAGTAAAACTTTAAGGGGCCAACAGGAACTTTATACAGAAAACTATTAAAAAGAAAAGTACTACATATTTTTTCACTAACAACAATATATGTTGTTAAACAACATGAAATTCTTTGCAAAGTCCATATGCCATTTTGTAGTTTTTTTTTAACAAAATATTATAAAAAAACAAGTAAGAAAGTATTATAGTCGGTCAAGCCCGACCACACGATACCCTTCAACACCAAGGTCAAAGGTGTTCCTTTTTCTGAATAAAGACAAATATTTGCTAAATTTTGCCATCATACAAACATTTTCTGAAAACTTATATATTTAAGCTATTTCCGCCATTTCGACTTATATGAGAACTAGGGTCAAATGTGGACTGATTATCTGGAAATTTGGCAAATTGATCACAATTTTTACAAAAAATATGTATAACAAAATTAAATTTAAAATTGTCAATGTCTTCAGATTTACGAGCGTTTTGGTGATTCCTGTTTCATTTAGTGCGTTTTGACAGAAGAGTTTGTATGGAAGCTATGGTCACATATGGACAGATTTTAACGAAATTTTGTACAGTGATTTTAGTTTACATAAGAAGTTTTTGTTTTGAATTTCATGAAAAAATATTGATATTTGTGGCAAAAATTTCAATTCCGGGAAGTGGGACCTATGGGAGGTGCCAAAAATAATAAACCAATTTTGACGAATTTCAATAGCCATATTCAAAAAAATGCTCTGTGCCAAATTTCATTAAATTATCTTTGGAATTGCGAAATGTACTTTGATTACATGGTTTACATTGGGGTCCAGCCAGATAGCCGTCCAAACGGACGGACGGACTGATTGACATAGCTAAATCGACTCAGAAAGTGATTCTAAGCCCATTAGTATACTAAAATGTGGGTCTTAGACAAATATTTCATTGCGTTACATACATCAGCACAAACTTATAATACCCTATCCACCTATGGTGGTGAAGGGTATAACAAACATGTATTTTCCCATCGCACAGTGAACAGCAACGCTTTCACAGCAACAAAAATCGGAGAAGCAAGAAAGGAACCAACATAAATATGATGTCGTGAAACTTCATTAAAAAAAAGTAATAGTGGTAAAAGTTTAACAACAAAAATAAAATAAAAAAGAAAAAAATGTTGCATAACACTTGTCGCCTGTCGGACATAGAGATCGAAAAAAGGCAAACATTAACATTAGAGTGGCTCGATTCCCATTTTGTCATATTGATAAACTTTCTATAGAAAAATTGTCCCACTACCAATTTTCTATAGAAAACTTGTTCCAAAAACAAATTTTGTACAGAAAACTTGTCCTCAAAAACAAATTTTCTATAGAAATTTTGTTTTTTGGAACTTATCCCAATGACAAATTTTCTACAGAAAAATTGTCCCGATGACAAATTTTCTATAGAAAAATTGTCCGAATGACAAATTTTCTATAGAAAAATTGTCCCAATGACAAATTTTCTATAGAAAAATTGTCCCACTGACAATTTTTCTATAAAAAACTTGTTCCACTGACAATTTTTCTATAGAAAACTTGTTCCACTGACAATTTTTCTATAGAAAACTTGTCCCACTGACAATTTTTCTATAGAAAACTTCTCCCACTAACAATTTTTCTATAGAAAACTTGTCCCACTGACAATTTTTCTATAGAAAACTTGTCCCACTGACAATTTTTCTATAGAAAACTTGTCCCACTGACAATTTTTCTATAGAAAACTTGTCCCACTGACAATTTTTCTATAGAAAACTTGTCCCACTGACAATTTTTCTATAGAAAACTTGTCCCACTGACAATTTTTCTATAGAAAACTTGTCTCACTTACAATTTTTCTATAGAAAACTTGTCCCACTGACAATTTTTCTATAGAAAACTTGTCCCACTGACAATTTTTCTATAGAAAACTTGTCTCACTTACAATTTTTCTATAGAAAACTTGTCCCACTGACAATTTTTCTATAGAAAACTTGTCCCACTGACAATTTTTCTATAGAAAACTTGTCCCACTGACAATTTTTCTATAGAAAACTTGTCCCACTGACAATTTTTCTATAGAAAACTTGTCTCACTTACAATTTTTCTATAGAAAACTTGTCCCACTGACAATTTTTCTATAGAAAACTTGTCCCACTGACAATTTTTCTATAGAAAACTTGTCCCACTGACAATTTTTCTATAGAAAACTTGTCCCACTGACAATTTTTCTATAGAAAACTTGTCCCACTGACAATTTTTCTATAGAAATCTTGTCTCACTTACAATTTTTCTATAGAAAACTTGTCCCACTGACAATTTTTCTATAGAAAACTTGTCCCACTGACAATTTTTCTATAGAAAACTTGTCCCACTGACAATTTTTCTATAGAAAACTTGTCCCACTGACAATTTTTCTATAGAAAACTTGTCCCACTGACAATTTTTCTATAGAAAACTTGTCTCACTTACAATTTTTCTATAGAAAACTTGTCCCACTGACAATTTTTCTATAGAAAACTTGTCCCACTGACAATTTTTCTATAGAAAACTTGTCCCACTGACAATTTTTCTATAGAAAACTTGTCCCACTGACAATTTTTCTATAGAAAACTTGTCCCACTGACAATTTTTCTATAGAAAACTTGTCCCACTGACAATTTTTCTATAGAAAACTTGTCCCACTGACAATTTTTCTATAGAAAACTTGTCCCACTGACAATTTTTCTATAGAAAACTTGTCCCACTGACAATTTTTCTATAGAAAACTTGTCCCACTGACAATTTTTCTATAGAAAACTTGTCCCACTGACAATTTTTCTATAGAAAACTTGTCCCACTGACAATTTTTCTATAGAAAACTTGTCCCACTGACAATTTTTCTATAGAAAACTTGTCCCACTGACAATTTTTCTATAGAAAACTTGTCCCACTGACAATTTTTCTATAGAAAACTTGTCCCACTGACAATTTTTCTATAGAAAACTTGTCCCACTGACAATTTTTCTATAGAAAACTTGTCCCACTGACAATTTTTCTATAGAAAACTTGTCCCACTGACAATTTTTCTATAGAAAACTTGTTCCACTGACAATTTTTCTATAGAAAACTTGTCCCACTGACAATTTTTCTATAGAAAACTTGTCCCACTGACAATTTTTCTATAGAAAACTTGTCCCACTGACAATTTTTCTATAGAAAACTTGTCCCACTGACAATTTTTCTATAGAAAACTTGTCCCACTGACAATTTTTCTATAGAAAACTTGTCCCACTGACAATTTTTCTATAGAAAACTTGTCCCACTGACAATTTTTCTATAGAAAACTTGTCCCACTGACAATTTTTCTATAGAAAACTTGTCCCACTGACAATTTTTCTATAGAAAACTTGTCCCACTGACAATTTTTCTATAGAAAACTTGTCCCACTGACAATTTGTCTATAGAAAACTTGTCCCACTGACAATTTTTCTATAGAAAACTTGTCCCACTGACAATTTTTCTATAGAAAACTTGTTCTACTGACAATTTTTCTATAGAAAACTTGTTCCACTGACAATTTTTCTATAGAAAACTTGTCCCACTGACAATTTTTCTATAGAAAACTTGTCCCACTGACAATTTTTCTATAGAAAACTTGTCCCACTGACAATTTTTCTATAGAAAACTTGTCCCACTGACAATTTTTCTATAGAAAACTTGTCCCACTGACAATTTTTCTATAGAAAACTTGTCCCACTGACAATTTTTCTATAGAAAACTTGTCAGGCTTGAGTTCATTTTTAATTTTCAAATTATAAATATGAAAATTTGAAAGTAATGATGTGGAGAAATACTGAAAAAATTATTTTTGAACGCGGCTAGTGGATTGCAATTTCTGTCCCGCCACAGGACGTCATCAGCACTTAGCGCCCTCGACCACAGTCGTGTTATCAAATTGCAGAGATAATCATCAATTTAACTCATTGAATTTGATCGAACATCACTGCGTTTAATTGATCGAGCAAAACAAGTAATAGGAGAATACACAATCAATTAAACGTAGTGATGTTCGATCAAACTCAATGAGTTAAATTGATGATTATCTCTGCAATTTGATAACTCGACTGTGGTCGGTGGCGCTAAGTGCTGATGACGTCCTGTGGCGGGACAGAAATTGCAATCCACTAGCCGCGTTCAAAAATAATTTTTTCAGTATTTCTCCACATCATTACTTTCAAATTTTCATCATTATAATTTGAAAATTAAAAATTAACTCAAGCCTGATTAATCCTAATTTTTCAATTAAAACTTGTCCCACTGACAATTTTTCTATAGAAAACTTGTCCCACTGACAATTTTTCTGTAGAGACTTGTCCCACAGAAAAGTTTTTTATAGAAAACTTTTGCCACTGACAACTTTTTTTCTTCTTAGTCAATGTTTGAATCTAATTATTTGCTGGTATGTATTTGTTTTTCTGAGTTTGTATGAGTAGACCTAATGTGTGTGAGAGTATGTTCGTTGTAGTTTGTAGCAAATTTCCGTTTCCATAACTCTATTTTTATAAAACTTTTAAATAAATATCATATACACACACAAAGTGGGGGAGCGTTTGGAAAGATAAACTTTTTCGTTTGTTATGAAAAATTACTAATGTCTTTTTCACTGCTTCTGCTAACTTTGGCTGGAAGTCTTTGTTGTCTGGCGGTTTTGTGAACATTATAGATAACATAAAATAGGTGCAACTTAGTCATAACAACACGGTGACAATGATTATTAAAAACTAAATGTGTTAATATAAAAAAAAATCCATTTCGTCATTTTGTTTAAGAAAAACTGTCTATGTCTATATTAAAATTATTTTATAAATGCTTTTATTTCCGAAATGATGTTAAAAAATTATTTAGGCTCCTTTCAGAATAATATCTCCCTTATACGCATACAAATGTATTTCAATTTTATTATTTAAATTTTATGAAGTTAACTAAATTGAACCATTTATTACATAACCACCTGTTATCCAAAGGCAAACAACTAAATTTCATACAAAGCACCTTTTCTTTGTGGGCGTTAAAGTGTCGCTTTTTGATGTTACATATGTTTGCTATGGGGCTTTGTTAGTTTTTCTGTGAAACACTTTTTTACAATTCACAGTGGGATTGGTTTGAAAATAGGTATACAATCTAAAGATCTATTATTTAAAGTCATAGGGTAAATCTACACTTGTGTTTAAAAGGCATACTTTGTGATTCTGTTGCTAGTATTTTCAACCCTTTTATATGACTATTATAAAAAGAAGACTCACATGTGTGCACTAACATTTTTAGAATGTATTTAAATGTCTGCAAATAATTGTTATTTAAAAAAGCAAATTAAATATAACAAAATATGTAAGGGTTTATCAGTGGAGTAAATATTTACATATAAAAATTCATAATATTTTAAGGTCTTTTATAATACTCGTATCTATTTAATCAAATCTTGTTCTTTATATAAATAAGGTTATTTTTATAAAATCAGTATTGGATTCTTGTTGATTTCAACACATATACGCCCTGTTGTTATTTTTCAAAGCAACCATTTCCCTCTATTATGTTTGAATTTTGTATATTAACCATCAAGAATAAAAGGGTATATCAAGCGAAAGCAAGTCTCACATTAAGACTAACCTTTGTACCGAATTCAAACTAAATCGGAAATTTTTTAAAAATTTCCTTTTTCTAGGAAATTTTTCAAAAATTTTCTTTTTATAGAAAATTTTTCAAAAATTTCCTTTTTATAGGAAATTTTTCAATAATTTACTTTTTATAGGAAATTTTTCAAAAATTTTCTTTTATAGAAAATTTTTCAAAAATTTCCTTTTTATAGGAAATTTTTTAAAAAGGAAATTTTAAAGGAAATTTATCAAAAATTTCCTTTTTATAGGAAATTTTTCAAAAATTTACATTTTATAGGAAATTTTTCAAAAATTTACTTTTTATAGGAAATTTTTCAAAAATTTACTTTTTATAGAAAATTTTTCAAAAATTTACTTTTTATAGGAAATTTTTCAAAAATTTACTTTTTATAGGAAATTTTTCAAAAATTTACTTTTTATAGGAAATTTTTCAAAAATTTACTTTTTATAGGAAATTTTTCAAAAATTTACTTTTTATAGGAAATTTTTCAAAAATTTTCCTTTTATAGGAAATTTTTCAAAAATTTACTTTTTATAGGAAATTTTTCAAAAATTTACTTTTTATAGGAAATTTTTCAAAAATTTACTTTTTATAGGAAATTTTTCAAAAATTTACTTTTTATAGGAAATTTTTCAAAAATTTACTTTTTATAGGAAATTTTTCAAAAATTTACTTTTTATAGGAAATTTTTCAAAAATTTACTTTTTAAAGGAAATTTTTCAAAAATTTACTTTTTATAGGAAATTTTTCAAAAATTTACTTTTTATAGGAAATTTTTCAAAAATTTACTTTTTATAGGAAATTTTTCAAAAATTTACTTTTTATAGGAAATTTTTCAAAAATTTACTTTTTATAGGAAATTTTTCAAAAATTTACTTTTTATAGGAAATTTTTCAAAAATTTACTTTTTATAGGAAATTTTTCAAAAATTTACTTTTTATAGGAAATTTTTCAAAAATTTACTTTTTATAGGAAATTTTTCAAAAATTTACTTTTTATAGGAAATTTTTCAAAAATTTACTTTTTATAGGAAATTTTTCAAAAATTTACTTTTTATAGGAAATTTTTCAAAAATTTACTTTTTATAGGAAATTTTTCAAAAATTTACTTTTTATAGGAAATTTTTCAAAAATTTACTTTTTATAGGAAATTTTTCAAAAATTTACTTTTTATAGGAAATTTTTCAAAAATTTTCCTTTTATAGGAAATTTTTTCAAAAATTTTCCTTTTATAGGAAATTTTTCAAAAATTTTCCTTTTATAGGAAATTTTTCAAAAATTTACTTTTTATAGGAAATTTTTCAAAAATTTACTTTTTATAGGAAATTTTTCAAAAATTTACTTTTTATAGGAAATTTTTCAAAAATTTACTTTTTAAAGGAAATTTTTCAAAAATTTACTTTTTAAAGGAAATTTTTCGAAAATTTACTTTTTATAGAAAATTTTTCAAAAATTTACTTTTTATAGGAAATATTTCGAAATTAGTGATTCTTTGTTATTATTGCTAAGAAAAATATTTGGCAAAATTTTATGAAACATTTTGAAAAATTGTTACTTCTTCATAAAACCGGAAGTGCTAGTTAGCAGAGGGCTAAGTCGATAGGATCGAAGCCGGCGCTCATTGAAACCATTTTTCGATATCCAGCCGCCACCGAAAATTTTCAGCAGGAGTATTTTAATTTTTATATGAATATATTTTTTACTACTTAATTATTTCTGTGGCAATATGTAAGAGTAGCTTAAGTCGACATAAGAGAGTTTTGAGTCAAGGCGTTTATTGCATTACAGAAGCAAAGGCGCTTAAATGTATTTAGTCCGTTTAAAAAAATTCTAGTGTTTGTCAATGTTATGTACGTTTACTTTTTAGCTTACATTTTTTGAATCATTAACGCATTGACCAAAACAACTTATGTACACATGTTTTTATGTACATATTCATATTTTCCTTTCATTATATGAAGATTTCGATTAACTTCACTTAAGCTATATGAATAACTCAACCTGTAAAAACATAGGGTTACAATAAAACAAAAATTCACTTTTTTAGTTAAATTGAATATTTTAATTGTTTAATTATCTTTACTTTCCCCTTCCCCTCCTCATCTATGGCTTAACACCTAATTTCAAGGAATCATGGTTTATTCTACAAAACCCTTTTTAAACTATTCAACTTTAAGTCTTTTAAAGTAAAACTCAATTGCTAAGACAATTGGCTTCATTTAACTGGAATTTAATAAGCTCTGATAAAATGTACTAAGAATTTACTAAGTAATTTCTTCACAATGTAAATAACCCCTTTTCACTTGTAGTAGCTTAAGTGCTGTTTAAATCATTTTATTATTTTGCATTTTTACTTTTTTATCTTTTAGATAAAGGAAGTGCATTTTATTTTAATAAATTTCTGAAAATCTTCTCGAAAACAATGTATTTTCTACTTTCTTATGCGCTTCATAGATTTTATTCAATTTTATATGTTCTTTTTTCCCTTATTCCTTTGCAAGTGCATTTAGATAGTAAGTACCAATTTAGTGTTAAAAGTGTCCATCAGTATTGTCATCGTAATCATCAGTGTTGTCGTTAGAGCCATTATCATTTACCTTTGCCAAAGCTTGTTAGAAAATGTATAACTAAATCCCTTATTTTAGATTGACTCACTTAACTTGAAATCTTAAGTTGATGTGCACTTTGGTCTTACATGTGAGCTCTGCATAATACTATTTCCTCATATAGTACTTACAAATATATTAACAATTCAACTGAAGTTTAGAAATCCGCCCTTCTGTGTTATCAAATTTAGGTACGTGGGCAATTTGAAAATTAAGTAATAAAATGACTAAAGTTTATTTGATTTAAAAAAAAAGTATTTAAGAGATATCACAATAAAACTAAAACTTTAAAAGATTCACGCAGTCGATAACAAAGGAAATTTAATTTCGAAAAAACGTGTTGCATACTTTCAGGGCTTTTCAATTAATGTTAAGTATTAAGTTTTATTAATGTAAATTACATTATATTGAAACTTATATTCTAATTACTCCGAACGCGTTTATGAAGGCCAAATGCTCACTGTAGAACAACAGATCAAAATCTCTGGTAGGAATCGAAAAAAGACCCCCTAAACTACTAAAAGCTACTTAACACCAAAGTTTTGTTCTCTTTAACACTCATGTTTTTTGAAGAAAATTTTAGAGGAAAAGAAAAAAAATTTATTTGAATTTAAATCTACCCTAGAACCTTCTAAATTAATACAACATAATTTCCTTCAATTCGAATCGTCTGTGAAAATTTAACACGAAACTTTTTTATTATCTTTTAAAAGCAATTTTTAATGCTACCTCCTTTCACAAATATATAAACTTTTAACAAAAGGTTCTTACACACCAAGAATAATATTAAGCCCATTCATAAACTGTCAAATATTTCCTATAAAAATAGGAAATTTTTAAAAATTTCCTATAAAAATTTCATACAAAAATAGGAAATTTTTAAAAATTTCCTATAAAAATAGGAAATTTTTAAAAATTTCCTATAAAAATAGGATATTTTTAAAAATTTCCTATAAAAATAGGAAATTTTTAAAAATTTCCTATAAAAATAGGAAATTTTTAAAAATTTCCTATAAAAATAGGAAATTTTTAAAAATTTCCTATAAAAATAGGAAATTTTTTAAAAATCTCCTATAAAAATAGGAAATTTTTTAAAAATCTCCTATAAAAATAGGAAATTTTTTTAAAATTTCCTATAAAAATAGGAAATTTTTTTTAAATTTTCATTCATAAACTGTCAAATATTTCCTATAAAAATAGGAAATTTTTAAAAATTTCCTATAAAAATTTCATACAAAAATAGGAAATTTTTAAAAATTTCCTATAAAAATAGGATATTTTTAAAAATTTCCTATAAAAAAAGGAAATTTTTAAAAATTTCCTATAAAAATAGGAAATTTTTAAAAATTTCCTATAAAAATAGGAATTTTTTTTAAAATTTCCTATAAAAATAGGAAATTTTTTAAAAATCTCCTATAAAAATAGGAAATTTTTTAAATTTCATTAAAAAGTAGGAAATTTTTTAAAAATTTCCTATAAATATATCCTATAAAAATAGGAAATTTTTCAAAAATTTCCTATTTTTATAGGAAATTTTTCAAAAATTTCCTATTTTTATAGGAAATTTTTCAAAAATTTCCTATTTCTATAGGAAATTTTTCAAAAATTTCCTATTTCTATAGGAAATTTTTCAAAAATTTCCTATTTTTATAGGAAATTTTTCAAAAATTTCCTATTTTTATAGGAAATTTTTCAAAAATTTCCTATTTTTATAGGAAATTTTTCAAAAATTTCCTATTTTTATAGGAAATTTTTCAAAAATTTCCTATTTTTATAGGAAATTTTTCAAAAATTTCCTATTTTTATAGGAAATTTTTCAAAAATTTCCTATTTTTATAGGAAATTTTTCAAAAATTTCCTATTTTTATAGGAAATTTTTCAAAAATTTCCTATTTTTATAGGAAATTTTTCAAAAATTTCCTATTTTTATAGGAAATTTTTCAAAAATTTCCTATTTTTATAGGAAATTTTTCAAAAATTTCCTATTTTTATAGGAAATTTTTCAAAAATTTCCTATTTTTATAGGAAATTTTTCAAAAATTTCCTATTTTTATAGGAAATTTTTCAAAAATTTCCTATTTTTATAGGAAATTTTTCAAAAATTTCCTATTTTTATAGGAAATTTTTCAAAAATTTTCTATTTTTATAGGAAATTTTTCAAAAATTTCCTATTTTTATAGGAAATTTTTCAAAAATTTCCTATTTTTATAGGAAACTTTTTAAAAATTCCCTATTTTTGTAGGACATTTTTCAAAAATTCCCTATTTTTGTAGGAAATTTTTCAAAAATTCCCTATTTTTGTAGGAAATTTTTCAAAAATTCCCTATTTTTATAGAAATTTTTTCAAAAATTCCCTATTTTTATAGGAAAATTTTCAAAAATTCCCTATTTTTATAGAAAATTTTTCAAAAATTTCTTTTTTTATAGGAAGTTTTTCAAAAAATTCCTATTGTTATGGGAAATTTTTAAAAAAGGAAGTTTTTAAAAATTTTTCAAAAGTTTACTATTTGTATGACTTACGACATAACATTACCAAGTGAATTACCTAGTTTAGAGAATGTGCAACTCATGAGAAATATAGCAGTTGTTAAACACACAATTGTTTGCTTGTATATTTTTGCAAGTAGGTACATAATGGGTTTGTGTGTGTGTTTGTATATTTAAAAACACATTTACGCATTTTGTCCAATTGACCCTCTCTCTATCCCCAAATGGTGACATTAAAATGTATGATATTGCATTAAGTAGCCATTAAAGAAAGAAATGTATTATTCTATGCAATAAGTTTGGAAAGACAGTTTATTTTTAACATTTTTGGTTGGAAAAAAGCTCAAAAGCATGTATAAATTTTCTTTTAGCTGAAAAACGCATTTGTTGAAAGCTTTCAAAAAACATAATAAAAAATATACTTCCAACTTTGAATTCTACTGTTTCTACAAAAAATATGTTGCACAATTTTAAGGGTATTCCAAATGTCTTCGTCAGAATTTTTGTTATTTTACTTACGCTTCAGTAGTTCGGTGGTCATCAGGGGATTGAAATAAAATAAAATGTTTTCAGTTTTTCAGTTCCACTTATGTATGTAGTACTAGGATGTAAATTCAAGTATAACACCGATAAATAAGTTTATACTTCTATGGAAGGCTTTAAATGTCCTTAAAATAAGAGTTTTTAACATAAAGCATTTATTAAGATAGAGTTATATTAAGTATAAAAAATAGAAAAAACAGACGAAATTATATTTAGAAATTATTTCTAACAAAGATTAATTTATATTTACAGATGTAGTGTATTCGAAATAACAAGAAAACAAATATTTATTTCATAAATTCTTCAAACAAACATATATCAAATAATATTTTTGTGAATTTTTTAATTTCTGAAAAACTGTTCAAGGTACGTAAATGATTTTTTTTTTTTCAGTAATAAAGTATATTTGATTGTCTATGTAAAACAATTTATATAATTTCAAAAAATGAAACCCAACTAAAGTTTTTTTTTGCATTTAAAATTTTGGTATATAGAAATTTGCCATTTTTTATTAAATTCGATTTTTTGGATTCGTTTATGAATTCGCGCTACCTTTTATTTTTGAAATCTAAAGAGACCATAAAAACTGCATTTCAGAAAGTTGAAATATCGGCATGACTTTTTTGTTATATGTTCGAAAACACAAAAATTTTCATAAAAATTGGACGAATTTCGTTCAATGATGTACGGAAAGGAAATGTTGCGCTGACTTAATTTTTGATTTAAAATTATCCTAGAACCCTATTCTCTACAAAATTATAATAAAACACTAACTTTTAATAATTAAGAGTGCTATATTCGGCTGTGTCGAATCTTATATACCCACCATCAAGTTGTGTTAAATTTAGAAATATCTCTCATATATCTACGAGGGTGCAGGAGCTTTGTAGTTCAACATTTAAAAGTATGTACTTTGAACAAAATTCGGTATCATAACCTAGGCTAAATTACCGCATTCGATATCGACTTTTAAGGGAATATTGTGAAGTATACTTTAGGGATGTTGAAAATAACTTCGATGCAAAAAGTTTATTGAAAATTGGTATCCATTTTGATTTGTTTTTAAAAACATAAAGTTCAATTAAAACTCTTTTACTATTGTTCATCTTTTGGCAATTAACTTCAAAAAAAAACTAGTAAACTGTACATCTTTTAAATAAATTTGATTATCCTTAAAGTATGCTACACAAATGTTTTGAAAATATCTAAGATTTCGATCGATATCGAATGCCGTAATTTGGCCCCTCTCGCTCTAACTAAATGTCAACCGATTTCGTTTATTTTAAATACACAACTTTTTCAAGACATCAAAAATTCTTTTGTAAAATTTTGTCCCTCTAGCTCTTTTCGTTACGGCGCTATCGCGCTTATATCTGACGGACAGATGGACATAAAAACCCTTTTCTTTTTGTATTTTTGTGTTTCCTTAAGTTTTTTATATGGGAGCTACGGTCAAATGGTGACCGATTGTGACAAAATTTTGCACACTGGTTGGCATTGACATAAGACTTCCTTGTGTTAAATTTAGTGGCCAAAGATATTACAGCTTTTTATTGGCATTTAGGTGTATTTTAGGTGGAATTTAGGCTGTTTCCGTAAGTTTTTTGTATGGGAGCTAGGTTAAATGTAAACCGATTACGATGAAATTTTATATGCTACCTAGTGCTTATGTAAAACTTCTACATGCCAAATTTTGTCATCACGGCTATTATAATTTGTAATTTTTTAGCAAATAAGCGATTAGCCTAGACGAAGTTATAGGGGAGCTATGGTCAAATTTGTACCGATTTTGCCGATTTCAATACCGAAATTTTTCAAGAAATGAAGAATATTTATGCAAAATTTCAGTAAAATATATCCTTTCGTTAAGGTTTTGTCGTGCCGACAACAGACGGACAGACAGACAGACGGACAGAAGGACAGACGGACAGAAGGACAGACGGACAGGCAGACAGACAGACAGAAGAACAGACAGGCGGACAGACAGACAGACAGAAGGACAGACAGACAGACAGAAAAAAGACAGACAAAAAAAAAAGACAGACAGACAGATAGACAGACAGACAGAATTTCACAAGAATTCAGAATATACAACAATTTTGGTTTTTGAGCCAATATTAAGGAAATTACAACGGAATGACAATCTCAATATACCCCCCCCCCCCATTCTGTTTGATGGTGGGTATAAAAATTGTAAAGCTACTTTTAATAGAAACCTATGTTTTTGTAACATCACTGTGATCTGATTTATAAGTACTTGAGGGAAATTGTATGTACTTTGTGTTAGCAAAACAAACATTAAGTGCTAAGATTTGAATATAAAAATCGACAACGACAGATTCCAAAAATCTGTGAAATACCTTTGGGACAATATCGCATTAATACAATGTCAGAGATAAACACAGAACAAAAGAAGTCCATTTTACTTCCCCAAGTAAAAATAAAAGAACTCTAACACAAACATATTCACTGAGTGAAAGAAAGGCAGTTAAACTTCAACAAATACTAAAGAAAAATTCCTGGCAAATAAAATTTGTATACCCTATCACCACCATAGATGAAAAGTGTATTATAAGTTTGTGCTGATGTATGTAACGCATAGAAATATTTGTCTCATTATCACTTTCTGAGTCGATTTTGCGATGTCAGTCCGTCGGTCCATCTGGACGGCTGGCTGGCTGGATCCCCATGTAAACCATGTAATCAAAGTATACAGGTCGCAATTCTAAAGATAATTTGATGATGAGACCATAGCTATTGAAATTCGTCAAAATAGGTCCATTTTTTATGGTACCTCCCATAGGCCCCACTTCCCGGAATTGATATATTGGTCATAAATATCAATATTTTTTCATGAAATTTAAACCAAATACTACTTATGTAAACCGAAATTACTGTACCAAATTTCGTTGAAATCAGTCCACATTTGACCATAGCTCCCATACAAACTCTTCTGTCAAAATGCATTAAATGAGACAAAAATCACTCGTAAATCGCTCGTAAATCTGAAGATAATGAGAATTTTAAGTTTATTTTTTGCATAGATAATTTTTGTATAAACTGTAATCAATTTGTCAAATAATCGGTCCACATTTGACCCTAGCTCTCATATAAGTCCAAATGACGGAAACATGTTGAATATATAAGTTTTGAGAAAATGTTTGTATGCTGGCAAAATTTAGCAAATATTTGTCTTTATACAGAAAAAGGAACACCTTTGACCTTAATGGTGAAGGGTATCGTATGGTCGAGCTTGACCGACTATAATACTTTCTTACTTGTTCAACATCAAGTATTTGGCTCAAAACCACTAGTACAAATTTACTTGTATGTATATTCTGACAGAAGTTGGTGGCATAGTATTGGGAATGTCATGGTAATTGACAGTCGATTTAAATAAAAGACGAAGAAATCCATGGAAATCTGAAGAAAGAAGCGCAAAAGAACACATTTGAATAAATGGCAAAATATATTTCAATGAAATCAAATAAATTTAACAGAATTCAAAAGGTGAAGTAGAATTAATTGAATAACAACGTGTTTAACATGAACATTTTCAAATCAAGTCAAAGGAATAGAATCATAGATACATAAAATCAGGAATAGGAACTTTAGAAAAAATTACATTTATTTAAAAGCAAATATTTGATTTACATGCTGTCTCAATGTTGTAAATTGATTAAAATTTGTCATTTCTATGTTGATAATGTTGTACAAATGATTCTGGATAAGAAATGAAATATTACGTAATTGAAGTTGTTAGAATTTGGATTCAAGAATTGGTCTTAATATTTAATGATTTGCAAATGTCTTACAAATTTCATTTTAATTTAGAAAAATTGGTAATTTTATAAAAGTCATTAAACGTCATGAAACATTTTTTTACCTTTGAAAAAAACACTAACATTTTTTATACCCATCAATAAGAAGAATGTCGGGGAAATTTTTGAAAAATTTCCTTTAAAAGGAAATTTTTAAAAAACTTCCTTTAAAAACGAAATTTTTGAAAAATTTCCTTTAAAAAAGAAATTTTTGAAAAATTTTCTTTAAAAATTTCCTTTAAAAAGAAATTTTTGAAAAATTTCTTTTAAAAAGGAAATTTTTAAAAAAAATTCCTTTAAAATTGAAATTTTTGAAAGATTTCCTTTAAAACGACATTTTTGAAAATTTTCTTTTAAAAACGAAATTTTTTAAAAATTTCCTTTAAAAACAAAATTTTTAAAAATATTTAGTATTTTTTAAAAATTTTCCTTGAAAAACGAAATTTTTGAAAAATTTCCTTGAAAAACGAATTTTTTGAAAAAATTTCCTTGAAAAACGAAATTTTTGAAAAAATTTTCTTAAAAACGAAATTTTTGAAAAAATTACTTTAAAAACGAAATTTTTGAAAAATTTCCTTTAAAAACAAAATTTTTAAAAATATTTCCTTTAAAAACAAAATTTAAAAAAAAATTTCCTTTAAAAACAAAATTTTTAAAAATATTTCCTTTAAAAACAAAATTTTTAAAAATATTTCCTTTAAAAACATAATTTTTAAAAAATTTCCTTTTAAAACGAAATTTTTTAAAAATTTTCCTTGAAAAACGAAATTTTTGAAAAAATTTCCTTAAAAACGAAATTTTTGAAAAATTTCCTTTAAAAACGAAATTTTTTTAAAAATTTCAATAGAAACAAAATTTTTGAAAAATTTCCCTTAAATACGAAATTTTTTAAAAATTTCCCTTAAAAACGAAATTTTTGAAAAATTTCTTTTAAAAGCAAAATTTTTGAAAAATTTCCTTTAAAAAAAAAATTTTTAAATATTTCCTTTAAAAACAAAATTTTAAAAAAAAATTCCTTTTAAAACGAAATTTTTTAAAAATTCCTTTTAAAACCGAAATTTTTCTATAAAAAATTTTTCATTAAAAAAAATTTTCTATACAAAAATTTTCGTTAAAAAAATATTTCTATACAAAAATTTTCGTTAAAAAAAAATATCGTTAAAAAAATTTTTCTATAGAAAAATTTTCGTTAAAAAAATTTTTCTATAGAAAAATTTTCGTTAAAAAAATTTTTCTATAGAAAAATTTTCGTTAAAAAAATTTTTCTATAGAAAAATTTTCGTTAAAAAAATTTTTCTATAGAAAAATTTTCGTTAAAAAAATTTTTCTATAGAAAAATTTTCGTTAAAAAAATTTTTCTATAGAAAAATTTTCGTTAAAAAAATTTTTCTATAGAAAAATTTTCGTTAAAAAAATTTTTCTATAGAAAAATTTTCGTTAAAAAAATTTTTCTATAGAAAAATTTTCGTTAAAAAAATTTTTCTATAGAAAAATTTTCGTTAAAAAAATTTTTCTATAGAAAAATTTTCGTTAAAAAAATTTTTCTATAGAAAAATTTTCGTTAAAAAAATTTTTCTATAGAAAAATTTTCGTTAAAAAAATTTTTCTATAGAAAAATTTTCGTTAAAAAAATTTTTCTATAGAAAAATTTTCGTTAAAAAAATTTTTCTATAGAAAAATTTTCGTTAAAAAAATTTTTCTATAGAAAAATTTTCGTTAAAAAAATTTTTCTATAGAAAAATTTTCGTTAAAAAAAATTTTCTATAGAAAAATTTTCGTTAAAAAAATTTTTCCATAGAAAAATTTTCGTTAAAAAAATTTTTCCATAGAAAAATTTTCGTTAAAAAAATTTTTCTATAGAAAAATTTTCGTTAAAAAAATTTTTCTATAGAAAAATTTTCGTTAAAAAAATTTTTCTATAGAAAAATTTTCGTTAAAAAAAATTTTTCTATGGAAAAATTTTCGTTAAAAAAATTTTTCTATAGAAAAATTTTTGTTAAAAAAATTTTTCTATAGAAAAATTTTCGTTAAAAAAATTTTTCTATAGAAAAATTTTCGTTAAAAAAATTTTTCTATAGAAAAATTTTCGTTAAAAAAATTTTTCTATAGAAAAATTTTCGTTAAAAAAATTTTTCTATAGAAAAATTTTCGTTAAAAAAATTTTTCTATAGAAAAATTTTCGTTAAAAAAATTTTTCTATAGAAAAATTTTCGTTAAAAAAATTTTTCTATAGAAAAATTTTCGTTAAAAAAATTTTTCTATGGAAAAATTTTCGTTAAAAAAATTTTTTTAACAAAAATTTTTCTATAGAAAAATTTTCGTTAAAAAAATTTTTCTATAGAAAAATTTTCGTTAAAAAAATTTTCTATAGAAAAATTTTCGTTAAAAAAATTTTTCTATAGAAAAATTTTCGTTAAAAAAATTTTTCTATAGAAAAATTTTCGTTAAAAAAATTTTTCTATAGAAAAATTTTCGTTAAAAAAATTTTTCTATAGAAAAATTTTCGTTAAAAAAATTTTTCTATAGAAAAATTTTCGTTAAAAAAATTTTTCTATAGAAAAATTTTCGTTAAAAAAATTTTTCTATAGAAAAATTTTCGTTAAAAAAATTTTTCTATAGAAAAATTTTCGTTAAAAAAATTTTTCTATAGAAAAATTTTCGTTAAAAAAATTTTTCTATAGAAAAATTTTCGTTAAAAAAATTTTTCTATAGAAAAATTTTCGTTAAAAAAATTTTTCTATAGAAAAATTTTCGTTAAAAAAATTTTTCTATAGAAAAATTTTCGTTAAAAAAATTTTTCCATAGAAAAATTTTCGTTAAAAAAATTTTTCTATAGAAAAATTTTCGTTAAAAAAATTTTTTTAACGAAAATTTTTATGTAGAAAAATTTAAATTTGTAGATATGAGTACTTTTTGACCCGCCCTCGTTTTATTCATGATTATATTGCATTTCATTCTTTCTTTTTTTTCTAACATTTCTGATTTTAACAAGATAAACTTGCCTGCGTTTCCATTTTTCTATTATTTTTTATTTTCACCGTTAGTTCCAAATCTTTTGCGAACAATAGTCGTGAGTGAGGCTTTTAAAAAACGCGAACGTTTCTTTTAATTTTGCTGATGACCTTAATTTCTTGTTAACAACGAAAAAAAGATTTCTTTTCTACCTTTTGACTCTATTCAATTTATTTTTCTTCTTGTGTAGTTTAGTTCAGTTCAGTTTAGTTTTCCTTTCCTAAACACAACTTCCTTTTGAATGCCACACTTTATTATTTGAATTTCGCCTTCTAGTATAATTTGTTTTCATTTCAAAACTTTTTCTCTAACATTTCTGCTATTATTTTTGTTACGGAAACAAATGTAGGAATGATTCTATTATGCAGTTGAGTTTTTCTTTACTCGAGTCAGTATTTCTATGTTTGTTCTTTATTCTGGCTTTAAATGAAATAACGATTTAACTCTTTAGCGGTCGTTGTCGTCTATACATTATTATTACCTTACCTTTTCAATAGAAAAACTTACCTTTTCAATAGAAAAACTTACTTTTTCAATAGAAAAACTTACTTTTTCCATAGAAAAACTTAATTTTTTCATAGAAAAACTTAATTTTTTCATAGAAAAACTTAATCTTTCCATAGAAAAACTTAATTTTTCCATAGAAAAACTTACTTTTTCCATAGAAAAACTTACTTTTTCTAAAAATGTAACTTTTTCTATAGAAAGATGTAACTTTTTCTATAGAAAAATGTAACTTTTTCTATAGAAAAATTTAACTTTTTCTATAGAAAAATGTAACTTTTTCTATAGAAAAATGTAACTTTTTCTATAGAAAAATGTAACTTTTTCTATAGAAAAATGTAACTTTTTCTATAGAAAAATGTAACTTTTTCTATAGAAAAATGTAACTTTTTCTATAGAAAAATGTAACTTTTTCTATAGAAAAATGTAACTTTTTCTATAGAAAAATGTAACTTTTTCTATAGAAAAATGTAACTTTTTCTATAGAAAAATGTAACTTTTTCTATAGAAAAATGTAACTTTTTCTATAGAAAAATGTAACTTTTTCTATAGAAAAATGTAACTTTTTCTATAGAAAAATGTAACTTTTTCTATAGAAAAATGTAACTTTTTCTATAGAAAAATGTAACTTTTTCTATAGAAAAATGTAACTTTTTCTATAGAAAAATGTAACTTTTTCTATAGAAAAATGTAACTTTTTCTATAGAAAAATGTAACTTTTTCTATAGAAAAATGTAACTTTTTCTATAGAAAAATGTAACTTTTTCTATAGAAAAATGTAACTTTTTCTATAGAAAAATGTAACTTTTTCTATAGAAAAATGTAACTTTTTCTATAGAAAAATGTAACTTTTTCTATAGAAAAATGTAACTTTTTCTATAGAAAAATGTAACTTTTTCTATAGAAAAATGTAACTTTTTCTATAGAAAAATGTAACTTTTTCTATAGAAAAATGTAACTTTTTCTATAGAAAAATGTAACTTTTTCTATAGAAAAATGTAACTTTTTCTATAGAAAAATGTAACTTTTTCTATAGAAAAATGTAACTTTTTCTATAGAAAAATGTAACTTTTTCTATAGAAAAATGTAACTTTTTCTATAGAAAAATGTAACTTTTTCTATAGAAAAATGTAACTTTTTCTATAGAAAAATGTAACTTTTTCTATAGAAAAATGTAACTTTTTCTATAGAAAAATTTAACTTTTTCTATAGAAAAATGTAACTTTTTCTATAGAAAAATGTAACTTTTTCTATAGAAAAATGTAACTTTTTCTATAGAAAAATGTAACTTTTTCTATAGAAAAATGTAACTTTTTCTATAGAAAAATGTAACTTTTTCTATAGAAAAATTTAACTTTTTCTATAGAAAAATTTAACTTTTTCTATAGAAAAATGTAACTTTTTCTATAGAAAAATTTAACTTTTTCTATAGAAAAATTTAACTTTTTCTATAGAAAAATTTAACTTTTTCTATAGAAAAATTTAACTTTTTCTATAGAAAAATTTAACTTTTTCTATAGAAAAATTTAACTTTTTCTATAGAAAAATTTAACTTTTTCTATAGAAAAATTTAACTTTTTCTATAGAAAAATTTAACTTTTTCTATAGAAAAATTTATCTTTTTCTATAGAAAAATTTAACTTTTTCTATAGAAAAATTTAACTTTTTCTATAGAAAAATTTAACTTTTTCTATAGAAAAATTTAACTTTTCCTATAGAAAAACTTAGTTTCAAATTTAATTTTCAGAGAATTGTCCAAAAGTCTTTTTGTAGTTATATAGGCAAGGTTAACGGGTTAAACGGTTAACTTACCTGTTAGGAAAAACATTTTCATTATTAATTCCATCATGATTTTCATTATTTGCTTTGAATTTGATTTGGCTCAAGAACATCTGTGCTTCTTCATAATATAACCTTTTAACTTTACTTCTGGTACAATTTGAAGGGATTTTTTTATTATCATTATTATTCAACAAATCTTTAAAATAATTGTACATGTTTTGTATACATAAATAAAAGAAATTTTTTTGCATCTTTTTTTCAATGACACCCTATTAAGGAAATGAAAAAAACCGGAAATTCTTGTTGGAATTAGGTGGAAAATTTGATTCATATATTCTAAGAAAATTTAATCGAGTGAAAGAAAATAACAAGATATGTATATAAATATTTGATAATTTCTAATACTGAGTACTAGGTATTGTATATTAGTATTATTATTATCAAGTAGTCCTAAATCCTTTTCAGTTGTTCATTCAAGCGTTGTAGTTTTAAAGGTGACTTAGGCAAATTTTTAGTTTTTATATGTTTTATATATAACATTTTGATGAAACCTTGAATATGAAATTTATTGACTTTTTATGAAGAATTATATGAAGATTTATCTGTGTGTATTTTGCATTGTGCACTCTGACAATTACGTGATTTTACACCATCGCAATGTTACACGAAAAATCATTTTTTTAAATTTTGTAATATTTACTGACAGTTAATTATTCATACTGACATACAATTTACATGTATAAGTACATACAAAGGTACGAAATTCATACAATTCTACAAATATGTACATTAGGGTACACCTTATATTACGAAAGTGCGAAATTGAACCGTAACTCCCACTAGAAATGTTCTATGTAACATAAAAACATGATGTGCAATTTTTTTTTTTGCGCCCACAAAGTGTTAAGTTTTTTTGTATGGGAAAAATTGGGAGTATTTTCGTTTTTGCCCAAATTTTAACCACTTAGAATTAATTTTTTTAAGAAGACTTACTGGAATATAGAAGAAAACTAAAGTAGCTTTATTTTAAGGCATCAAGTCTATAGAAAAATATTTTATCGAAAATTTTCTATAGAAAAATTTTATATCGAAAATTTTTTATAAACAAATTTTATATCGAAAATTATTTATACAAAATTTTATATCAAAAGTTTTCTATTGAAAAATTGTATATAACAAATTTTTCATTTAAAATTTTCTATAGAAATTTTATATCGTGAATTTTCTGTATAAAAATTTTATGTCAAAAATTGTGTATAGAAAAATTTTCTACAGTAAAATTTTATATCAAAAATTTTATGTCAAAAATTTTATATCAAAAATTTTCTATAGTAAAATTTTATATCAAAGATTTTCTATAGAAAAATTTTATATCAAAAATTTTCTATAGAAAAATTGTATATCGAAAATTTTCTATAGAAAAATTTTATATCGAAAATTTTCTATAGAAAAATTTTATATCGAAAATTTTCTATAGAAAAATGTTATAACGAAAATTTTCTATAGAAAAGAATTTATATCGAAAATTTTCTGTAGAAAATTATATGTCAAAAATTGTGCATAGAGAAATTTTATATCGAAAATTTTCTATACAAAAATTTTATATCAAAAATTTTCTTTAGAAAAAATTTATTTCGAAAATTTTCTATAGAAAAAATTTATATCGAAAATTTTCTATAGAAAAAATTTATATCGAAAATTTTCTATAGAAAAATTTTATATCGAAAATTTTCTATAGAAAAATTTTATATCGAAAATTTTCTACAGAAAAATTTTATATTGAAATTTTCTATAGAAACATTTTCTATCAAAAATTTTCTATATAAAAATTTCCTATTAAAAATTTTATATCGAAAATTTTCTAAAGAAAAATTTTATATCGAAAATTTTCTATAGAAAAATTTTATGTTGAAAATTTTTTATAGAAACATTTTATATCGAAAATTTTTTATAGAAACATTTTATATCGAAAATTTTCTATAGAAACATTTTATATAGAAAATTTTCTATAGAAAAATTTTATATCGAAAATTTTCTATAGAAAAATTTTATATCGAAAATTTTCTATAGAAAATTTTTATATCGAAAATTTTCTATAGAAAAATTTAATATCGAAAATTTTCTATAGAAAATTTTTATATCGAAAATTTTCTATAGAAAAATTTTATATCGAAAATTTTCTATAGAAAAATTTTATATCGAAAATTTTCTATAGAAAAATTTTATATCGAAAATTTTCTATAGAAAAATTTTATATCGAAAATTTTCTATAGAAAAATTTTCTAAAGAAAAATTTTATAACGAAAATTATCTAAAGACAAATTTTATAACAAAAATTTTTTATAGAAAAATTTTATATCGAAAATTATCTATTGAAAAATTTTTTATCAAAAATTTTCTATGGAAAAAATTTATATCGAAAATTTTATATAGAAAAAAATTTATATCGAAAATTTTCTCATTTGATATATAAGTCCAAATGACGGAAACAGCTTAAATATATATGTTTTGAGAAAATGTTTGTATGATGGCAAAATTTTGCAAATATTTGTCTTTACACAGGAAAGTGCATTTCCCTTAGTGGTGAAGGGTATCGTATGGTCAGGCTTGACCGACTATAGCACTTTCTTACTTGTTTTTAAATAAATTAATTCTTAGTGGTTAAAATTTGTGCAAAACCGAAAATATTCCCAATTTTTCCCTTACAAAAAAGTTTAACACTTTGTGGGCGGTTGCTGCACTTGTTCCCTTTATGCAATTTTGAAAAAAATTTGCACAGCATGTTTTTATGTTACATAGAACATTTCTAGGGGGAGTGACGGTTCAATTTCGCACTTTCGTAATATAAGGTGCGCCCTAATATACATATATATATTTAGTTAGAGGTAAGAGTTTCCCATTATCATGAACTTTATAGGCTTTTGTGTATGCGACGACCTTGTCTTCATGTCACTCGCAAGCGTTCAGAATTATTTAAACAAGGTACAAATGATATGAAAGCATTCACAGTCATAGCAACAAAATTGCTCAAATGCATATAAATTGTAAAATTATTCACCTTCAACAAAATTCAAACTAATTACGTTTATGCGAAAACCATTTGCAAATGAAAAAGTAAAAACCAAAAGAATACGCTGTACTATCATCACCACCACGACTGTCAACAGCAATTAGAATGCGAACGATATGACGGCTGGTAGTCATCATGATTGCCATGATCATTCTCTTAATTATCATTTGAATTTACAATATTTTGTTGTGCTTTTAATATTAAGGGTGTTCTAGAGGCTAGTATACGAAACTGTTAATGTGTTGGTTCTAGAATTCATAAGCACGTGTATGTGCCTTAGCTTTCTATCATTGGATAGTCGTTTTTATCAGTTGTGTCCTAGTAAAAGTAAAAGCAGAATCCTTTTTTATGGGACTTTTCAAAACGACCATACGGTAAATCAAGGTATGGAAGTACAATATCTTTATATTTTAGAGTCTTTGGTCTCATATTTTGTGCGCAACCCCCCACCCCCCTCCCCCCCCTAATTTATGTTTATTTAGTTTTTGATTTTTTTCTACTTGACGAGTTTTATTTAAATATTTTGTAGTCGTTCTTTTTTAAGTCAATTGATAACATCTTAAGCTTTTATCGAGTTTAGGTTTTATTAAGAGCTGTACAGCGGTTGTTAAGAAATTTAAGCTTAAAGTTCGATCTGTAATTCCGTTTAAATGGGCCTAAATTTAGGCTACAAGGCAATTTTGGATGACATTATAATATTTTATTATCCTTAGGTTGTCCCCTATTTTAATTAAGGTGTTTTTCGTATTTTCAGTAGGATGGCAAAAATGTAACAAAAATTGAACATTTTAATTTTTGAAGTCGAATATCTTTAAAACCATAAGAGATAGGATATGCATGTGGCGACGTTTTGTTTATATCTTTACTTAAGTATTTATTATATAGTGCGATTCTTCAAATCGCTTAGGAAATGACAATTATATGAGTCTGAGGTGCTCGACTAAGTTGGCCGACTGTGCCGCCCCAATAAAATTTAGGCTTTCCAGGTTCAAAACTTAAGCTCCCTAACACTTCTCCTATATGCACATACAATTACTTTAAAGTCCGCCCAACAGTTTAGAAGTTGTGGACTTATTTCCATTATATTTTTCCACCATCCCGTGCTAAAAATTTTTTGTATTTTCATTGAAATGAAAAGTGTTTTTCGGACGGGTCCGGGCGGATGAAATATATATATAGGCTAAAAGAAAACACTTTCGCCTATCTTTGTATGGTTTCGATTTTTGTTCCTTTTTTTTCCTTTAAAAGTTATACACTATTAAACTTCAAATTTTACGAAAATATGGTGGTTTCAAATTTATTGCATAACACCCTAACTACAAATTATACAGGGTGCGCAAATGCCATTTGTTAAAAACAACAACAGCCCATCCAACATAAAAATTATAGCCATTATCAGTAATAGCTTTCAAGAAATCGTAATTAATATGAGATCAATATTACAAGTTTCTTTATATTTATTTCAAAATTAACTTAAATTCTTTGCATTCAGCAGCATGCCACGCCCACTACTACGAATATTTTGACAAAATTTTTCGGCTACCTTAGTTTTGATATGTTTCCTTTCTGATGGCATAATAATTTTAAGAATCCATATCATGAAAAATTATAGGTTTTGGACAATGAAAATCGATTCTGAGCCTCCATGCGGTGGATGCATTAGGAACTCTTAACAAAATATATGGACCTGCCGTATTACTATCAACGTGTTTGGCTTTACTACATATTAAGCGCAACGAAAAGTATTTAACAGGTTATAAATGTTAAACTATACCCGGTTATGAGATTAATGTTGTGCAAAGTAAATACTAGGGAAACCACTTAATGTTAAATTTTGAACTATAAAGCTACTCCAACCGAATTAAGTCCAAATAAATAAGAAGAAAAAAATTGTCTTTAGAGTTTAAGACATTTTTATGATTTTCTCGATATTTAAATGACTTTCAAAGTTTGGCATGTATGGAGGCATGATCAAATATGCACCGATACCAACAAAATTATAGCTACAAAGGGCCAAAAACTGTATTCCAGGAAGGCAGTTCTATGACAGTGATTTCGAGTCGACTGATATACTTAAAAGTGGGTGGATCAGACTAATATTTCTATGCGTTATAAATATCAGCACAAGCCCAATAAACCCTTTCCACCTATGGTGGTGGAGGGTATAAATACAAAACATATTAATAAATTTAAAAAATTTAGAGCATTACAAAAGTGAAAATAAACACAAAAATAAAAATTCACTTATTTCTGGTTTTCCTAATAACAACAAGTAAGAAAGTGCTATAGTCGGTCAAGCTCGAACATATGATACCCTTCACCATTAAGGTCAAAGGTGTTCTTTTTCTTTCTGTATAAAAACAAATATTTGCTAAATTTTGACATCATACAAACATTTTCTCAAAACTTACATCGCACCTGTTCAACAAGAGGGTATTAACTCAAAATTTTTAAATTTTCACTTTTTAGAAGAAATTGATGTGTAGTGGTCTTATCTACCCATTGTAAAAATCTGACATCATTTTCACTATAATTTCGCCAAAAAAAACTACAGTTTTACCCCTCTTCTTTATATGAAAGTAGTAGTAAAATAAAATAGTTTTTTGACTCTACTGAAAATTTTAAAATTTTGTGCGTTATATTAAAGCAATTTCGGTCATTTAGACTTATATGAGAGCTAGGGTCAAATGTGGACCGATTATCTCGAAATTGATTACAGTTTTAAAAAAAAAATTATGTATGCAAAAAGTAAACTCAAAATTCTCATTATCTTCAGATTTATGAGCGTTTTAGTGCGTTTTAACAGAAGAGTTTGTATGGGAGCTATGGTCAAATGTGGACCGCTTTCAACGAAATTTGGTACAGTGATTTTGGTTTACATAAGCAGTATTTGTTTTAAATTTCATGAAAAATTATTGATATGCGTGGCCAAAATATCAATTCCGGGATGTGCCACCTATGGGAGGTACCATAAATAACGGACCGATTTTTACCAATTTCAATAGCCATGGTCCCACTATCAAAAAAATGATCTGTGCCAAATTTTATAAAATTATCTTTAGAATTGTGAACTGTAGTTTGATTACATGGTTTACATGGGGGTCCAGCGAGACGGTTGGAAGGACGGACGGACTGACATCGTTGAATCGACTCAGAAAGTGATCTAACACAAATATTTCTATGGGTTACATACATCAGCACAAACTTATAATACCCTTTCTACCTATGGTGGTGATGGGTATAAAAACTTATTCATATAAGATACAATGTATTAAGTCATTTCGCGATTTCAACGTAATTTATAATATTTAACATTTTGCAAAGAAAATACTACAAACAAATAACTTTCCCCTCCTCGAAATAATATACACTTTGTCTTTTTTGTTAATTTTCTCTTAAGTCTTCTAATTATTTTAATATTTTTGTACTTTTGCCCATTTATCTGCTGCATATCTTCTTATATAGTAAATATTTGAATGTTTGACCAAATTATCTTTTAGCACTTTTCCGACAAATTTTTCATTTTAAATTTTCCCTTGCACTTGCTCTTGAAAATTGTTAGATATTTATGGTTTTGTTGAAAAAAATATATAAATAAAAGAAAATAAACAACAACAAATAGAAAATATGTAATATAATTTTCTTTAATTACATTTTAGTAATTTTCTTCTAATGAAAGTGTTTGGTTTAGGAATAATTTATTTGGTTTTATTAAATATTTATTTATCTATAAATTATTGAAAATACTTTAAAATCAATTGTTAATTATGGGCAAAAATAAAGGAGGTGGTGGAGGAGGTGGCTCCGGTGGCGGCGGAGGAGGTGGTGGCGGTAATGTAAGCAATATTTGTGTTTTACAATAGCGAAATAATTAAAATTTTCTAAAATGTGACATTATTGTAAGTGTTATTGGAAAATTATATAATTGTAATGTGTAATTGAAAATAATTTATAATGGATTTTATGAAAATGCACGAGGAAAGTATTTGGATATGTTATGTGTAACCAATAATTATTAAGTTAATTGTTTATATCCGCTTAGTAAAATTTTAAATTGAATTGCATGTGGTCAAAAAATACTCATAATTTTGCAAAATAAAATAGAAATAAATTGAAACTGCAAGTGAACCTATACATAAACCTATACTTACTTAAATGGCCTATATTTACAACCAGTTAAGGTCAAAGGCCGAGAATATTTTAGAAATCCATGCGCTTCTATATTGAGCGCACATTCTTCAATTTCGTAGGCCAAGCTCTGAACGATTTTCCTCTACTTGGTCTTTCCATCGAAGTTTCTCTTCTAACATTAAGGAAGGCCGTTTTTATTCTAATTTCAGCTTTTTCATAGTAATAGTTTTCCTCTAGGAGTCCGACGTCCTAACCCATTTTTTCGATCTTATGGGAGTATTCGCGGCACATGATAGCTACCTACATTAACGGGTATTAAAGTAGTTCCTCGGGTGATACCACGAGGAGGTCAGTGTCCACAGTTGAGATGGAGGTTAATCAAGATAAGTCTGGGCTTATCAAGTTAAGATCAATCAGAACCTTTGCTTGTATCCAACATCCACTACATCACCCAACTAAACCTATTCACTATTTAAACTTTAAACTAAACTCTTAACGACTAGGTTTAATAGAAACACCTTATTGATATCTCTTGTAGGGAACCAGAGTGTTGGCAAGGAGGGATGTTGTTAATGTAACTGCGATATTATTGGTAATATCGCACTCCTTGATCGGAGTCCTAAGATTTCCAAGTCGTTCCGGTGCGAAGAACCGATTGCCGTGGGAACGGCAGATAAGGGTGTTTTGTAATGAGCTGTTAAAATCGGATCAGACGATTACAGGTCACCTGTACGAAAAACAATTAATTCGTTTGAAGAGAGCAATCAACAAAAAACTACCAAAATATTCGACCAGACACAAGGCCATAATTTCTATCATGACAACGCTTGGCCACAAATTGCAAAACAGGTTGAAAACAATTTGGAAAAAAGTGAATGGGAAGTTTTGGCTCATTCTCCTTATAGACCAGACCTTACCTCTTTTGACTACCTTTTCTTTCGAACGATGCAGAACGACCTTGCAGAAATAAGCAAAATCTAGAACTGTATTAGAAAAATCCTCGCCTTCTTTATTTAAGCCCATAATTTTTAAACCTTCTAACAAGCTCCTTTAAAAGTATTTTTTTGGCAATGCCATCGCCTCTTAATATCAAGTCATTTAATTTAAAAATAGCATCTCTTATCGGGAATTGCATCATCATCCGTTTAGTCGCTAAACACTTTAGTGTTATCCAAAACCTTAAGTGTTCTTCAATGATACATATTTGTGTGTGTTTTCTTTTGCCAACTCGTTTATTTAAGGAAGTACTAAAACTTTGCAGTTCATTAAGAACTTTCGCCATTTTCTAACAGTGTTTTGACTTAGAAAAGCATGTAATTAACTAGTTTTGTAAAGGACGAACATTACTCCTTTAAAACAAGTGCAACGACTAACCTAAACTAAAGACAAGTAAAATAAAATCAACTTTAAACTTTGTTATTTCTTGCTTTAGTTCTTTTTTGTTTTTCTTCTTTTTTTTGTAAACTGAATTATCCTTTAACAAACAGTTGGTCCTTTTAATCAGTTTGAAAAATAGTAATAAAAGTAAATAAGAAAGATGTTAATTAACCTTTTTAAAAAGCACTTGCTTATGTGTTGTTCATTGCAGAAAAAAGGCGGTGGCGGTGGTGCTGGAGCGGGAGGTGACAAAGGTGGCAATAAAAATAAAGGTGGTGGTGGAGGAGATAAAGGAGCTGGCGGCAAAAAAGGACAAGAACAAAAATCAGCTGCTGCTGCTGGAGGAGGTGGTGGCAAAAAAGGCGGCAAGAAATAGTTTTTGTTGAAATGTTAAGAGTTTTTTTACATTTAATAATTTTGTTTTACTATTTTATTAATAATTTAAAACCACTAAAATTTTTAATACTTTATGAAAGTAGTGAGAAATAATTGAATAAATTATGAACTAATTTTTTTTTAAAGATTTTCTTTAAACAATTTCGTGGTGTGTTATTGTTTTATAATTAATATGATTATGAAATACTTGTAATAAAAATAACGTATAATATAGGCATGTACTCGTATTGTTGTGATTAACAAATTTATCGAAACCATTCCTGTGACATGGCACCAAAGAATGAGGCTGCTCCAGATTTCGCTTTCGTAT
The DNA here is from genome assembly GCA_933228675.1 of Stomorhina lunata. Taxonomy (NCBI): domain Eukaryota; kingdom Metazoa; phylum Arthropoda; class Insecta; order Diptera; family Rhiniidae; genus Stomorhina; species Stomorhina lunata. Next base: position 30,778,432 of record OW121740.1, on the reverse strand, counting down.
CACTTTTACGTGTCGTTGTTGATTTACGTGTAGGAGTTGTCTGGAGTGAAAATATGTAAAAAGCAATTAATTAATTGATATGAAAAAATAAGTTTTGTAAGTTTTATTTTGAACTATTAATATGTTAAAAAAAGTATTATTATCATGTAAATTCTCGCAAAATATAACATAAACAATTATAAAATCAGAAAACTAGCTTTTAAAGGGTTTAATAACCTATTAAAAAAATATAATAAATTAAATTAAATAAGTGCATAGTTTTTGAAATGTTTATTTTTCTAAATAATACGGAAATCGATCGATTTCAGATATATTTTTGAGATAATTTCCCCCATTTCCACAAAAAATCAAACCAAATGAAAAATTATTTATCAGTCCAAATGATTAAGACCCAAATTTTCAGTTTTTTTGGAAATTACCGAAAGTTATTTTAAAAATGTATCTGAAATCGATTGATCACATATCGAAATATACATTTTTCGGAAAGTGATTTCGTTTCTTTTTTTATTCTTATAAAATGTGAGCTAACTTTCGTATAATGCGTAAATAGTTTAAATTATAATTATAAGGAAATAAATTAAAAAAAATCTATTGGGACTACTGAGGAACTGCTAAAAAGACTATTTACTGCATGTATAGAACATGTTTACGTTCCATTAAAATTGGAGGAAAGTAAAGGTGCATCCTCTAAAGATGATAAAATATATCAATTTGTCGAAGCTTTATGTGAACTGATAAAGGAGAAAATTGTGCTAACTGTTGGTAATGCTTCTGGAAATGAAGCTACTTAATCGAGGACGCACTATGGATCAATACTCATGGTCTTGTGCATAATCTCACAGTTTTCTGTGAGGTCCTCTTATCTAATCTAATGTAACCATAGAGCAGTAAAAATTTGATACTGGCATTTCAAATTCTCAATTTTGTGTACTGATATACTGCAATAAACCTCCGTCCTTAAGGTAGTTTAAATATTTCATATAAACTCTACTAACTGTGGGTGGGTTCCTATTTTTTTTTAATAATTAACCTTAAATCCTACTTTTCTTTTAGCTAGATCAATAAAGCGATGAGCTAGTAGACAAATACCATCAGCATATTCAATGTCATTGAGATATTGATTCATATTTTTTCGTATTCCATGTGATGATTTTTATTTGTTTCTTTCATCACGTCATCCAGAGGGAATAACGTTGGAGATAATATGCACCCCTTCTTACATTCGTAGTGATAGTAAAGGGTCGAATACTGTTGTTGAGACCCAACTTCCCAGCGGAGGCCGTAGAGCTTGCAGAGCAGCGATCGCAAACTAGGGCCACTTAACCTGGAGATCAGTGAATTGGTCTGCGAATTAAGAAGGAACAAGTGGATAGATCACCCAAAAACCTGCAACATGAGCTCCGGAGTCAATAAACTTTGGTCTGCCGTCAGATGTCTCTCGCATCATACGATGCGAGATGGGCGGATTGCAATAACATTCAGTAGCAATACCTTGTTAGATCTTCAGAGGTGTGCGATCTATTTCGGCCGCCAATTTATAGAACACCAAGAGGGAGATATGGCTAAGAGAAGAATTGTGAGGAAAGTTCACGATCTCTTAGTCGAAGACGTGCCAATAATCTACCCGTCGAGCGATGTCAATTATGCTTAACCATCTAAAGCACTTGGCTCTGATGGTATTTCAATATTGATGCTTAAAAACCTAGATGCACCGTTAGTTGTGTACTAAACTAAAGTCCTCAATTTGTTCTTTACCATTCTTGTGATACCCGAGGTATGAAAGTTGTGCAGTTTTAAAACCTGGCAAGAATGCAAGCCAGGGAGAATCATACCGTCCAATCTTCTTGTTGTCACCTGTCGCGAAGACACTTGAGGCACTTCTCCACCCGAGGCTGACACTACATCAACATGGATTTCGCATGGACGATTTAAAAATTTTAAATTTTTGCATAAAAAACTTTGAAGTCGATTTTCTCGTTAACTATAACAGTTAGAGCCAAAATAAGATTAATCTGTGTTCACCCAAATAAATTTCAAAATTTTAAATTTGTTAACTATAGCAGTTAGAGCCAAAATATGGCTAATCCGTTTAAAATATTTTTAATTTTTGCATAAAAACTTTAAAGTCGATTTCTCGTTAACTATAGCAGTTAGAGCCAAAAAAAATTGGAACTGAATGTCTTAGTCGACGATGTAAGAATACCGATGAAAACCAGGAACAAAATATTGGGAGTGACTTAAATTACGCGGTAGGAATAAGGTCCTCAAGTCGCCAGCTGGCAGCATTTGGGAGAAAGATAAAGAAACCCTACTTGCGACCTATAAAGCAATTGGTTGGTCCCTGGGAGAATCCATCGCGAAAATATGTTATTAAAACAATAACAAATTTGATATAAAATATATCAATAACTAAAGTTAGAGCGTTTCAATAAAAATTATCGATACAACAATTATTTTATTAATAGGAATTAACTGACAGTATTAGGATAAAATAAGTTAAAAAATTAAATATACATGCCGTTTTACATGTCACAAATTCCGTTCGGAATTGAAACCATTCCGTAGATTCAGAAAAATTTTAAATGCTGATTAATTGAGGAAATTGTTCAAATATTGAATAAGTCCCGTTTCACACGAATCGGGGTTACTTGATCAGCTTTTCTTTAAATTTATTTTGAACCTGCATTCACGTTCACACACGTTCATCAGTTTTCATTTTATTTTCCTTAAATTTCATACAAATGTTCAAAAGTTTCGTAAACTTGATAGTAGTTTTTTCTCATACAAATTCAAGACTTGATAAGCCAATCCTGAGTAATGTAAAAGTAGACTAAACAAAGAAAAATTTACTAATTCAATACCACTTGTAAAATAGAAAGTGGTTTTATTCCGAAAAAAAATTTGTTTTAGTTTTTGTATAGAAGCAAAATACGGAATTCATTTCACTTCCAAACGGAATTGGGTTCCGTGACAGGGCTAATAAGTAAATAATTAAATAAAAAAAACTTTTAGTAAAAGCTTGCAAAGCATTTCCATAAATGTAATACAACTCAAAACATGCAATAATAAACAAAATTTCTTATACCAACAATTACCCAAAATATTTATATGATTGCAAATGTATCAAACTTTACGTTTCAAACAAATAATCCTTTAAAAAGTGCAAAAAGTTCAAAAATACATAAATATTAAAAATAAAATGAAAAATAAAATAAAAAATCATTTACCTTGGGCGATTCAGTTAAAGAAACTTTTTTACTTTCCACAGAGGACGACGACACATTTGCTGTATTCGTGACAACCGGTAGTAGAGGAAACCAAAGAGATGTTGAGCCACTAGAGCATAAGCTTAAAACATTTGGATCTTTTTCTTGCACAACACCACCAGTTTGCGATGATTGCATGTTAAGCGGAGTCAAAACGCCCAAAAGACAATTTGAACGTAACACTGATTTTTTTATGTTGGCCATTAATTGTGAAGAGAATAACTCAAAGTCGAAGGGATCTATGAGTTCTTTGTAGGAATTTTGTAAAACAGTAACTTGTTCCTTTTGGTCTCGCGTAATATTAAAAGAATTTTGTAAGAATTTTATATCGAAATAAAGTTGTAAGGCAATATTTTGAGTAAGTGTAGGATGAACTTGTAATAGCTGCTGATAGTGCTTAAGAAGTCCATCAATAAGTTGTTGATTAAAAGTATTAAGGACTTTGTTTGGTATTGTTTCGGGTACTATTTCTTTAAGGGATGTAATTAGAATTTGTAAATAGGATTGTAGGGAAATGCGAGGTTGTGTGGGTACACGGAATGAAGATTGTACAGGATTATCTTGATCATCTTTTTGGTCGAGAGTTATAAGTTCCCAATGCTAAAAAAGGCAATAAAAGATATAAGAAAAAATCATTCGATTTAAAGAAAAAACAAAAACTTACCGCAAAATCTTCCAAAATTACATTCCCGGTATCGATTTGTGTTAAATAATTATCACATCTAAATTGCTCTAATAAACCTTGTACAATCTGCAGCCAAAACTGATAAATTTCATCTTCCATCAAACCACAAATACGTTGCCAATATTCCATAGCTGAACTTGTTGTTGCAGAACCTATGAGTTCGCGCCAAGATGTTGATTGGTGGAAACACATTTTTAAGTGTGGACAAAGTTCGATTAGGGCACAGCAGCAGCGAGTGACGAAGAGCAAAGGCTGGCGATCGCTTACATCGAAATTTAAATTCTTTACTTTTGTTATAAATTCCGTAATGTGATTTTGAGCTGTATCTTTCAAAAACTGTACCAAAGCCTGTTTGTCCTCAAGTTTTGCTGTTGGCTCTTCCAGTAAGACATTCATTTCTTTTATAATACCCGCAAGATTTTCATCAAATTGTGCAACAATCTTGATAATCTGACCATTATATCCCTTGGACTTCATAAGTAATTTTTTCGATTTCAAATCATCACTTAAAGCTTGATCCAGACTATTGGGCAAATCAGATGGAAACTCTTGCCATAATGTATAATTTTTGGAATGGATGATATCAGTTTTCCTTAAAGAGCTTTCTAAATTGACAAAAGCTTCATTTATGGCCTTGGACCAGCTGTCATTTATAATATTGCGCACACGTTGATTAATGAGTGGGACATAACGTAATTCATAGAAATCCAAGGATTGGGTTAATTGAAATTTTGTTGTGAGAGCATTAAGATTTAGTTGTTTTCTTAGGTTGTTGGCTTCAGTTTTTATTTCCTGAATGCTATTCATATGAATTACTAAATCAAAAAGTAATTTCAGTTGGTTACTAGCAATACGCTGGGTATCTGTGAGAAATTGTTCGAGTGATATGCGTACCGCTTCATTGTTAAGGGTAACTGCATCAAATTTAGGTTTAAAATTAAGAATTATATCCGGCAATAAATGAGCAAATTGTACATCATCATTATCCATGCGTACAATGGTTGGCGGAGCGTTGGGATCCCGGTATTCGGATAGTTTGGTAAATAGAGGACTTTTGTCTAAAGGAAAGATAGGAAGGAAAGACTAAAAATTAGAAAATAGCTAACATATTTTTTATTATATATATTTAATGCATAGATAGGTAGTCCTAAGTCGATTTAACCAAAGACTACTCTATATAATAAGATGTTGCACTTCCATACATTGATTTGCTATATGGTCGTTTTGAAAAGCCCCATAAAAATGAGAGTATACCGCTTTTACTTTAATTCGAAAACAAATAATGAAGACGATCATCCAATGAGAGAAACAAATAATGAAGACGATTATCCAATAAGAGAAAGCTAAGCCACACACACGTGCTCATGAAATGTATATTTGTTTGTTTGTGCATTTATGTGTTTTTCATTGTTCTAAATACACTTTAATTTCACTTTTTTCAGAAAAAAATGTATGAAGTGCAATATCTAGTTATCAGAACAATATCAGGAGAAACTCAGCTGGTTGTGAAGCATTTTAGCCATCAACTTGGGCACTCAAACCGAGTGAATCTTTTGCACTTTGAACTTTGAACATTGACTTTGAACTAACATGGCGTAGCTGAGAGCAAGTATCGTGAACCAACCATAAGTTCCCTTGCTCGCTTCATTCCAACTGGTTTAATAATTCCCAGCAGAGAGTTCTAACACTGAATATTCTCGGATAGCCCTGCTGAGCAATAAAATTTTTACTTCTCAAGAAAATTAGTAGGATAATTTTGATTCTTAAACCAAAAAATAAACTGACCAGCCAATTACAAGCCGCTCGTTGTTATTTTTGAAATTACGACATTATTATAATATCGCAAAAGTGCAATTCTAAATCCTTCCAGTACAAAGAACCGAACGCCGTAGTAACGACTGTCAGCTTGTCATAAGTATTAGTACCGAAAAATTTATAGCCCCTGCAGAAAGTACGGTAATAGTGACCGTTGGATATAGAATCCAATTGTATGAAGTCCACAATCGATTCAAATTAGAAGTAGAAGATCGATTATTTGTGTAGCCGTATTCCTAAAACAGGGACTTCCTTAGGACGGTTGGCGCTTGTACATCTTTTGGCCCATCATAAGCCTATACCCAGACCTCAGCTCATCTATTATTTATAATTTTGGTAGCGACTAATGTGTCTCTAAATTTCCAGAAAATCTTAGTTTGATGCCAAAATATTTTGTCCACTTTCGCTTCACATTTGTCTCAGGTGTGTAGGTTATGATATGTGAATTTCACGCACAAACTTACCCATAAAACATTTAGCCACCATATCCAAACTATCATTGAGTACCCTCAAACTGGATAGTATCCTCTCCTTGACTCTACCACCCTCAGCATTCAAGCAATTAACAAATGCATTACATCTTAAATTCAAGAATGTCTTCAAAGCACTTTCCAAGGTACAGCGCTCCAATTGTAAAAGCGAAAGTATACAATCAACTGTAACATCTGGTCCTAAATTTTCTCTTTCCAATGCAGCCATTACCTGATGTTTAATGGTCATATGAAAAGGTTTTATAATCTCCCACTGCTTCTTGGCTACGGGTAATTTTTGCATCAAAGGATTATTAGAATCCAACTGAAGACCTGTACTAATATGACGACTGAATATGAAGAGTTCTGTAGCAGCATAATAATGTTCTCGATCCAATTGGGACCATATTAACTCGGGCAATGATGTCAGCAATTTTATTTGTATCATGGTACTAAAATAGTTATTGAGCTGTTTATTAGCTGCTCGAGTCTTAAGTTCGCCGGCACTATCGGTTTCTGTCTTAAAACCCAGCAATTGTTGTTCATTAAGATTCTTACAGTTGCCATTTATATTGTCCACCTGGCAGATTAGGGCTTTTGTAGAATCCTGCATGGCGGTGATGGTGTCGGCAGCTTTAAGCAAGTCCCGGTAGCGTTCCCTTTAATAAGAATAATATCTATAATTTATTTATTTTTATTATCTTCCATAACAGAAGCTTACCCCACCATCGTTCGCAATTCTTCTCTTTTGTTTTCCACTACCTCTTGAATTTTCTTGTGCACTGCATCAATTTCGACTACACTATGTTGTTCAAACAATGTATCAACATTAAGATTTAACAAATTTAATGTAGCCATTATTATATTACTTTAATTATTATTTATTTAAAAAGAAAATATTTTATTTAGAGGAATTCTTTCTGGCTCCTGACACGTAAATTTTTAAACAGCTGTAAAAATGCTTCTTCTTGTTACTAATCATTCACAATAGCAAAGATAAACAAATAAAGAAAACGTTGCCGTAACAGAACCATGTTATGGAAACGGGTCTTTATACAAATTATACAAATAACACTACGAATTTCTTTATAGAATGACAATTATATCAAGACTTCCTTTTGTAAGAATATATAAATTTTAAAAGTTTCCTATAAAAAAATTTCTTTAAAACTGTGAAATTTTAAAAATTTCCTATAAAAATAGAAAATTCTGAAAATTTCCTATAAAAATAGAAAATTCTGAAAACTTTTTATAAAAAAGGAAATTTTTTAAATTTTCTATATAGAAAATTTTATATAGAAAATTTTGAAAACTTTGTATAAAATAGGAAATTTTGAAAATTTTATATAAAAATAGGAAATTTTGAAAATTTTATCTTAAAATAGGAAATTTTGAAAATTTCCTATAAAAATAGAAAATTTTGAAAATTTCCTATATAAATAGAACATTTCCCATAAAAATAGAAAATTTGAAAATTTTGAAAATTTCCTATAACAAAAGGAAATTTTGAAAATTTCCTATAACAACAGGAAATTTTAAAAATTTCCTATAACAATAGGAAATTTTGAAAATTTCCTATAACAACAGGAAATTTTGAAAATTTCCTATAACAACAGGAAATTTTAAAATTTCCTATAACAATAAGAAATTTTGAAAATTTCCTATAACAATAGGAAATTTTGAAAATATCCTATAACAAAAGGAAATTTTGAAAATATCCTATAACAATAGGAAATTTTGAAAATTTCCGATAAAAATAGGAAATTTTGAAAATTTCCGATAAAAATAGGAAATTTTGAAAATTTCCTATAAAAATAGGAAATTTTGAAAATTTCCTATAAAAATAGGAAATTTTGAAAATTTCCTATAAAAATAGGAAATTTTGAAAATTTCCTATAAAAATAGGAAATTTTGAAAATTTCCTATAAAAATAGGAAATTTTGAAAATTTCCTATAAAAATAGGAAATTTTGAAAATTTCCTATAAAAATAGGAAATTTTGAAAATTTCCTATAAAAATAGGAAATTTTGAAAATTTCCTATAAAAATAGAAAATTTTGAAAATTTCCTATAAAAATAGGAAATTTTGAAAATTTCCTATAAAAATAGGAAATTTTGAAAATTTCCTATAAAAATAGGAAATTTTGAAAATTTCCTATAAAAATAGGAAATTTTGAAAATTTCCTATAAAAATAGGAAATTTTGAAAATTTCCTATAAAAATAGGAAATTTTGAAAATTTCCTATAAAAATAGGAAATTTTGAAAATTTCCTATAAAAATAGGAAATTTTGAAAATTTCCTATAAAAATAGGAAATTTTGAAAATTTCCTATAAAAATAGGAAATTTTGAAAATTTCCTATAAAAATAGGAAATTTTGAAAATTTCCTATAAAAATAGGAAATTTTGAAAATTTCCTATAAAAATAGGAAATTTTGAAAATTTCCTATAAAAATAGTAAATTTTGAAAATTTCCTAAAAACATAGTAAATTTTGAAAATTTCCTATAAAAATAGGAAATTTTGAAAATTTCCTATAAAAATAGGAAATTTTGAAAATTTCCTATAAAAATAGGAAATTTTGAAAATTTCCTATAAAAATAGGAAATTTTGAAAATTTCCTATAAAAATAAGAAATTTTGAAAACTTCCTATAAAAATAGGAAATTGTGAAAATTTCCTATAAAAATAAGAAATTTTGAAAATTTCCTATAAAAATAGGAAATTTTAAAAACTTTCTATATAAATAGGAAATTTTAAAAATTTTCTATAAAAATTTCCCTTAAAAATAGGAAATTTCCTATTAAAATAGGAAATTTTGAAAATTGCCTATAAAAAAAGGAACATAAATAAAATGTAGAATTTCTGGTCATATTGAAGCATCCCAATTTAGATTGTGTTTAATTCAATATTTAATTCAATATTTAAACAAACTTAGTTTGCCTCTTCGGAAGTCACAAATTTTACAATAAATACATTTTCAATGTTTTCAGATTTTAGGTGTTTTATTTACTTGGGGACCGTAACACATAAAAAATATACCTTTACTTTATAGTAATTTTTGGCATTGAATAGTGTAATTTTTAATGTTATGCGATTAAAAGTTATGAAAATAATCTTTCAGCAATTAATTTGTTATAAAGTACAATAAAATTTAATTTTTGATGCTTTTCCTTGAATTAAATTGACATCATTGTTAGAGCGACTCTGTATTTAAAGTACTATTGTGAATTGCCAATTCCTATGATTCTATACTGGGTACTCGAAAATTTGTATGATAATATACATAAGTTTGTATATGAAATTAATTCAAATACGAGTTATAAAGTTGCCTTAGTTTTTAGTTAAACAAATTCAATTATATTTTTTTCTTTAAGTTGTATTGTATGTAAATGTAAACATACTGATCATATTGAGTACCGAGTACTCATACAAACAATACTTGTACATCTCTATTACACTATTTTTGAAGCTTTGTCAAACATTGTTAAAATTTTGTTGAAAAAATTTAGGTAAAATTATTAACTTACTAGAGAAGAAATAATAACAAAATCACAGATTAAACAAATAAAAATGACTCTCGTGCTAAAAGTTGATTGCCGGACATGCAATCGAGAATGTGGCGACTACAAACATTTGCTAGAAGAAACAGTGATTGATGGAGAATCCACAACCCTATCGGCTTTGCTAAACTACTGCACCACATTGGAATGCTTTGGGGAAAATGATGAAAACGGCATGCCGGAACACATTTGCAATAGTTGCGTGGAGCATCTTTTGCAATCCTATCTGTTTAAGGAAATGGCTTTACAAAACGATCAAGCCTACCGGCAGCGTTTGCAGGCTGAGGCCACCAAAAACCTAGAAACTAAAGAGATTTTGCCCATAATTGAAGAGGAAGAACATATTATTGAACAAGTAATCGATGTTGGGGGTGTAGAAGAAAGTGTTGAACATATAGAGAAATGTGTTGCAGAATCTGTTGAAGCCCATAATGTGGAGACAGAATTTGAATACGAAGAGTGGCTGGAAGTAGATGATTTGGATAATGAAAATAAAATGAAGTGTGAGGAGAAACTGGAGGAAGTTGATAATGATCCTGAAGAAGTAGAACATACAAATGAGGAGCATGTACTTGTTAAAAATGAGGCAGGCGAGTATGGCGAAGAGTATATTTTAAGCACCTTAACGGATAGTGAGGCTGGTGAGGAACTTAAAGGCTTTGAAGAGTCTAAGAATGAAACTGTAGAGACTGATGAATTTATAACCGAGGAATTAGATGATACACTAAATGAAAATAGTTCCATTAAAGTTGTCAAAAGAAAATCAATTAAGGTAAGTGGGAAAATTGTTAATCTATATACTTAGATAAAATCCTATTAAATAATATGTATGGGTCCACCCATAAAGTCTTAATCAAATTATGCCATTCAAATGAACCCATAAAAATATCGGCACGTGTAAATAATTAAATTTTTCACGAGATTATAAGTGCATTCCAATGAACAACTTTTAGAGCCACAAATTTTAACTTCACACCAAAAAAGTAAAAAAAAAAAAAAAAAAATACTATGTATGACGGCGTGAACCGCAGTGGTATATCAGTTTAGTCATCCGCCTAGCATACCAGAGGTCCCGATTTTGATCCCAGGTCAGACCCGCTTAAAAAAAAAAATTTTCGAAAAAGCGGCGGTTCACCTCATAACTCAACTTATTAGTTAAAACGTAGGTCCCTTTCAATGTGTCCAAAAATAGAATCGAATGCAGTTCATTGTCTGAGAGAAGTACCCCTTGTTCCAATTGGAATGTTGTCGGGGAATTACATGTATCTATATGTATATACACATATATGTATATATCTCTTAATATCTCCTTCAAAGATGAACCAAATTGCTCCAGCCGATTTCTTACCATGGTAATTTTATTAGGTCTATTTGGGTGGCCCTATATGAGTAAATAGGATTGTACAAATTAAGTTAATACAAAAAAGTATGATTGATTCTGAGATTAGCAAAACGTTTTGAGTATGAGGTCTTAATATATTTTAAACTTAATATATTAAATTGGTGCAATTACCTTCAAACATTACCTAAATATTATATTCGTACAAGAAAGTAAACAGATTAAATGATGATACGTTGCATAGACTATAAATAGACCGAGAACAATTGGTCTACTAAGAGCCACTTTTTGAGTTCGAGATCGGAGATTAAATTAATGTTAACCTCCAAATTTTGTTTTTGAGTGGTCGATTATCTTATTTTGTTCTCTAGTTTAAGCGGTCAATGTTGGTGGTTTAATCTTCAATGAGAACTCTCAAAACACACATGCATAATAAACAGCTGTTAAAAATACGTAAAGAAACAGAAATTTATAGGTATTTTTTGGAAGTGCAGATGAAGATTTTATCGACTCCGAAATTTATGAAAATTTAAATAAAACAATTATAAGAAAGTTAAGAACTATTAGAACACGGCCAAATCATTTTTATTTGTATAATAACTATGAAATTTGCGCAATGTCTTCTTCTTCTACAAAAAAAAGTTGTCATTTTGATAACACATTTGACATTTGCAAAAAAAGTTTGTCATTTCTTGTTGATCGATATGGCAACACCATGAAGTTTAAACCACCACCCAAAAAAATCGAATGCAAATAATATGCACTTTTAGATTAGTTAATTAGAGAATAAATTTAATTTTGATCTCAAACTCAAAAAGTGGCCCTAAGTGATTAGTTGTAGTAGATCGCTTGAAAAAAAAGTTTTGTAAATATTTGTCATTCCCCTGGCGTTATTCCCATGTAAAGAATTTAACTTGGAAATAATGACTGGCAGGCGAAAACAAATTCATTTTAAGTTAATGTAATTTAATTTTTTTAGTATCTCATGTTGCCCGCAAATAAAGAAGCAATCAGGGAACTGGTATTGGCCGAAAAGCGGAAAGCAGAAAGAAAACGTTATAATAAAATTAAACAAGATCCAGTAAAATACGAGCAGCAAAGACAAAAGGAAAGATTAAAGTACCTCAAGAAAAAGGAGAATAAAATAGTAAAACCTATAGCAGAAATGATGTCGCACGAAAAAAGTGCCAAGAGAGAGGCATGGAAAGGGCATTCAAAAAAATATAGACAAAATAAAAAGAAAAAGGAAACCGTTACTACGAATTTGTTGGAGGAGCCTGCTTCGTCTGTATCAAATAACGATGACAAAACCAAAACAACAAAGTCGGTACAAAAGCCGTCATATGCTAAACAGAAAGTTCTTCATTCTTTAGAGGATGTCGATGAAGAAAAATGGTGGCAGAAAGAAATAAAACAAGAATTAAAAAATGAAATTCCCTAGCTATAAAGAAACAACTGGGAATTGGAATAACATGTAAAGGAAAAAGCAGGTACAGCAGATCGATCATTATTCTTAAATACCACATGGATTCTTGAATATCTCAAAGTCTAGAGATATTGGATCAACGCAATGAATATACAATAAAACTATGTATTTTAGAAGACAGATTCAGCAGATCGAAATTCAAAAACAAGCTGATAATGCATCATTGATTCTTGAATATCTAATAGTCTAGCGACATTAAATCAACGCGAGAATATATAACAACACTATTTCTATAATACTGTGTAGGACAAGACAGATACAGCAGATCGAAATTTCAAATAATGCGGCAAATGGATCATCATTCTTGAATATTATATGGATACTTGAATATCTCAAATTCTAGAGAAATTGGATAAAATAAAACTATATTTTTCATAATAAAACCAAAATTTCAACTGGAAAATTTAAAAAAAAAATACAGTCAATTCCTGATGACATTAAAGGATTTGTTAAAATAGACAACCTTCTCATTACAATGGGTTTAAGTTTATTTAATATCAAAGTCAAAGAACGCTTAAATGTAAAATAACTTTGTCAATCATAATATTGAAATAGTAAATGTAAAATTTGTATATATTAAATTTTTTTTTTATATATTAAGAGGATTAAATTTTGTCTTTAATTCATTTTTATATATTAGTATAGTACTAATGTTAAACATAATAAAATAATGTTAAACATAATAAAATTGTCGCCGTCATCCCCCTGATCAATATAATTTGAAAATTTTTTATTATTCGGTTAATATTTTAAAACTAATGGACAATTTCTAAAAGTCTTTATTAGCTTATGTTAAATCTCAGAATCAAAAATATACAATTGATTTATATCAAGCCCTTAGGTTTAAATAATCGTAAGCGACATACCGTCAAATATCTCTAAAACTATTAGAGATAGCATAGTACAGTAAGCATATTTTCCTTTCTTTCTTAAGTAGTTTTCGAATGTGAAAAAATCTTTTCGGTAGGTTTATATTTACGAAAGTTATACGGACCAATAGGTTTAACATACAATGGTGCTCAACTTTGGCTCAGTGTAGAGGCCACTGTGTTAAAATTAGACATGTTTTTAAAAATTGGTCTAAAACTCCAACTACCCAATGGCCGATTTCTGCATATTGCGCCACAATCCGCCCAGTAGCTTAAAAATTATTGAAGTAACAATAAAAAACTTCACATACAATACTTTGCATCATAACTTCTAAACCATTTGAAAAAAATGTAATTACTTTGTCGAAAGTAGCAAACTAACAAAGAACAAAAATGTTATGCACCAAAACATTCCCAGTTTTTGTTTAATTCATTTTTTGTCGCTTACGATCAATATTTTTCCAGTCGCCTGCGATCATTTTAATCTAATGGCTCGATATGTCACAGTATTTCAATTATATTGTGGAAACTTATTTCAGAAATTTGTTATATTTCAGAAATTTGTTATATTTCAGAAATTTGTTATATTTCAGAAATTTGTTATATCCATATTTTAAAAATTTTCAGTGGAGACAAAAAACAATCAAACTTTTTTGTGTAAACATTTTTTAATTTATTTTTTTGAAATGTGCTTTTAATAGGGACTTAAACCTTTTCATGTAAAAAATTGGACTTAGCGCTTTTGCTCATTATACAAAACAACAACACAAACAACGAGATACTTTAATTTTGTTATTGCAATATATCTATTTTTACTTATTGTAGATTTCTACTTCCAAATCTACATTTCTAGAAAAAGTGGACTTAATGCCTTTGCATGTTAAGTCAGCGATATGATTTATAAAAAGTTTATCAGACAGATATTTTTGTTTGGAAATTCGGACATTTAAACGTATAAATTATATAATATGTTATCTCCTTAACTATTAAAAATAGCAATTACATACAAAATTGATCTTCTTTACCAAAAAGTAAGGAAAATGTATTTGGTACTATTTTTTGAAGTTCGGTATTTTAAGATGTATATTTTGAAATAACTATCCGGTATGTGATGGAAATCGAACGTTTTCAAAACGATCGATTTCTGATATATTTTTGAGAACATCTGTTCTTACTTGTAAATGCCGGGCATCCTATAATAAAATGGCGAAATATTCCAATAAAAAACACTTTAACAATGCACGAGACCAATTGGAAAAAGTAAGCCTTGGTATCTAAACCTCACGACAGACTGTGTAACCTACCGTCAATTCTTACATTGGACTTCACTGTAGGATAACATGCTAGGGGTCCCAGTATTTAAAGTAAAGACTTCGGTAGGAGTTGTTATAACTCCGAGGAGGAAGGAACTGTAACTCATCTTTTTTATTACTGCCTAGTACTTAGATCTTAGAGCCTATCTGAGATCTAGTATATTAATATTCGTAAAATAGACTTTTTTTCTTGTAATATGTATCTGCTTTGTTCTTCTTTTCCCTTAAGGATATGTCATAAATATAATAAAATCTTTAAAAAAATCTTACTGGTCTACATTTAACCTCAGTCGTCTATGACTTTATATTGCCGAACTTGGCTGACCATATTTTTTTCTTATTAATTTTTCTTGTAACTTATAAATATGTAGTCTTAAATTAAGAAATTCGGAAATATGATCTTAACAAAACCTAAATTTATCTTTCAGACAAGTAATTTAACTGAAGCCGATTTAACCTGTCAATATTGTGGCAAAATCTTCGATAAAATGTGTCGATTGCGGGAACATAGCTACGTGCATACGGGAGAAAAGCCGCATGTTTGTAAAATCTGCGGTAAAAGATCAAGAACAAAAACCCATTATAATGTGCACATGTTAACGCATAGCGATGAGAGACGTTACAAATGTTCTATATGTGGCCAACATTATCGTACCTCCACCAGTTTGCGAGTACACGAGCGTAAACACAGCAATATACGACCCTATGCCTGTGAATTGTGTGATAAAACGTTCCATACAGCCGAACAAAGAAAGTTGCACTTTATGCTACACACCGGAGAACGTCCGTTCATATGCGGTACCTGTGGCAAATCATATCGCGAAAGTCATTCACTTAAGGTACATATGATGACACACGAGGATGTCAAACCGTATCAATGTGAAATTTGTGGCAAAGGCTTAACACAAATGTCCGGCTATAGACGTCATATGTTACTGCATACCAATGAATATCCCTATAAATGTGATATTTGTGGACGACCCTTTAGAATTTCCAGTAATTTGGCGGCACACAAACGTTTGCATTTAGATATACTGCCTTACCAGTGCACAAAATGTGATAGAGCTTTTAATAATTCCACACGACTGAAACGTCATATGGCAACACATGGACCGAAAGAAGATGTTTTTAAGCCGCGTAAACAACAAACACGACAACAAACCATTATTGTCGATTCCAGGGTAGCCAAATCAAATGTTGTGGAGATTCTTTAGAAAATTATAACAAAAGGCCTATTTAATTTATGTTTCCTAATTGTATGTATGTATTTTTTATAAAACAAAATTAGGATTAGTTAAGTTTTGTTTAGAATTAACAAAATAAACTTTAGATTTTAATTAAACTGTTATTTTAAAATTGGTTTTTTTAATAATTCAAAATTTATTACACATTTATTGAATTTTTTTTTGCTTAAACGAATGCCCTATATTAAAAAACATACAAATAAATATATCAGCCATGTCACAGAACTCAATTCCGTTCGGAAGTGAAATGAATTCCGCACTTTGCTTCTATTGAAAAAGTAAAACGAAAAAATTTTTCGGAATGAAACCACTTTCTATTTTCAAAGTGGAATTGAATTTATATGTTTTTAGTTGTTTATTCAAAATTTGAACAATTTCCTCAATTAATCAGTGTTTTTTGTTAAAACAAAGATAGAGTTGAAAATTTCAATTAAAAAAATCTTATTTTGTACCGATTTTGGACATTTAAAATTTTTCGGAATCTATAGAACCTAAAACCATTTCGATCGGAATTCAACTACGGAATGGTTTCAATTCCGAACGGAATTCGTGACATGCCTGTATATTTAAGAAATCTATTGTAATTGATCTCCTCATATGGCCTCCATATATGATTTCAGTTTTTTCATATTGGTTTTAGTTTTCGAGATATAAAAGCTTCTAATTTTTTTAATTCGTCGATCCGACAGCCTTGGATATGTACTGCAGCGGAAGAGAGAATTATATCAAGAACTACTGGTACAACTATGATATGGATATTGTAGACGACTTAATTTATATTGGTCCAGAATTAACCCAACAAGATCCAATATCTCCCCAGCATGTGAATAAAATGGTCCTATACATACTGTGGCGTTTTTAGCCTAGCCTTTGTTGTTGAATCTGAAATTTAGCTTCTTGTTTACTAGTACTCATAAGTTATTTTACATAACCAGTGTCGAATGCCTTCCGGTGAATAGAAGATCGTTATTATCCGCCCATTTCGCCATAGTATAAAATGTTAGGTTTCAATACCAATTGGTCTTTTTAGCCCAAAAGAAAACTAAAGTCATTTTTTTGCTTCCTATCGTCATATTTTCTATAGAAAAGTCTTCCTATCGTCATCTTTTCTATAGAAAAGTCTTCCTATCGTCATCTTTTCTATAGAAAAGTCTTCCTATCGTCATCTTTTCTATAGAAAAGTCTTCCTATCGTCATCTTTTCTATAGAAAAGTCTTCCTATCGTCATCTTTTCTATAGAAAAGTCTTCCTATCGTCATCTTTTCTATAGACAAGTCTTCCTATCGTCATCTTTTCTATAGAAAAGTCTTCCTATCGTCATCTTTTCTATAGAAAAGTCTTCCTATCGTCATCTTTTCTATAGAAAAGTCTTCCTATCGTCATCTTTTCTATAGAAAAGTCTTCCTATCGTCATCTTTTCTATAGAAAAGTCTTCCTATCGTCATCTTTTCTATAGAAAAGCCTTCCTATCGTCATCTTTTCTATAGAAAAGTCTTCCTATCGTCATCTTTTCTATAGAAAAGTCTTCCTATCGTCATCTTTTCTATAGAAAAGTCTTCCTATCGTCATCTTTTCTATAGAAAAGTCTTCCTATCGTCATCTTTTCTATAGAAAAGTCTTCCTATCGTCATCTTTTCTATAGAAAAGTCTTCCTATCGTCATCTTTTCTATAGAAAAGTCTTCCTATCGTCATCTTTTCTATAGAAAAGTCTTCCTATCGTCATCTTTTCTATAGAAAAGTCTTCCTATCGTCATCTTTTCTATAGAAAAGTCTTCCTATCGTCATCTTTTCTATAGAAAAGTCTTCCTATCGTCATCTTTTCTATAGAAAAGTCTTCCTATCGTCATCTTTTCTATAGAAAAGTCTTCCTATCGTCATCTTTTCTATAGAAAAGTCTTCCTATCGTCATCTTTTCTATAGAAAAGTCTTCCTATCGTCATCTTTTCTATAGAAAAGTCTTCCTATCGTCATCTTTTCTATAGAAAAGTCTTCCTATCGTCATCTTTTCTATAGAAAAGTCTTCCAATCGTCATCTTTTCTATAGAAAAGTCTTCCTATCGGGTTCCTATCGGTATCTTTTCTATGATTATGGAGCAAAATCGTTATCATCATGAATAGAAGTAATTCATTCTAATTTATATCTATAGAAAGGTCGTTATCATCCGCCCAATTAATATGGATTCGGTTAAAGTAGTAAAAAACTAAAAAACATATCTCAAAAACTAGAGGCAATTAGATTCCGCCCATTAAAGTAACGAACCTTGTTTCACAAAATATTGTGCCCGTGTGTAATAAAAAAACTACAAATTTTTCAATTCAAAAATATTTTTCTTCTGACATTTTGTGCCCTCAGATTAATAATTTTTGTTAGCAAAAATTTTCCCATTACGCCAATAAAATGTATCATCTCGTACAAAACGGTAAAATAAGATCACAAGTAATTAATGTCCCAGAAGGACTGCCAGAGATATTATCGGATATAACACGAGAAGTACTAAGATGTCAACCGACTACCGAATGTCTATGTCAATTTATAATTGATTATCTTCACTCTGTGATCTTAACCCGGGAAAAAGCAAGAAGTAAGTCTGCCAGATAAATCTTATAAATAGCTATAATATAATTATTCTCTTGATCTCATTTTCTTTCCAGTTGCCAAGTCCACAATTGATCAAGCTTTGCGAGTAGTTGATGAAGTCATAGGTGATATGTGTGTTTGTGATATACCCAAAGAAAAATCCGACAGAATGTGCGCAGCAATGGAAGAGTGCTTCCGACGCTTTTTAACTCAAAGACGCTGTGAAAAGCGTAAAGAACAGGAGGTTCTTGTTTATAAAGATCTCGATATGCTCGATGAATTGATGCAAAAATGTAAATTAACCGAAGAAGAACTGAACAGTTCGAAGCCAGTTATTGAGGCAGCCTATCAAAAATTCGTAGATGTCTATATGTCAACAAAACATGTAGGGAAAGGTGATGAAATAGAAAAAAATATATTGATATCAAAGTTTTTTTTTACAGAACAATCAGGGCATGGATAGTTTGTATCAATATTTCAAAGCTCGTGAGCTGAAACGTATGGAAGACAGATTAAAAGCAGAGGCCGCAATTAAAATCCAGGTATGTACAAAACATAGGTGTTTTATTTATTAATTATGGGCCGTTTATTTTAGCAAAAACCTGATATTTTGACCACTTTATACAAGACAAATTTTTGTAATATTTTTAGGCAACCTTTCGAGGTTTCTTAGCAAGAAGCAGATTGTTTATAGAATTTCCCGAAAAACCTCTCTCTCTTCCACATTCAGATAGTGAAGATGATCGAGATCAAGTTGAAGAAGCTGCTAAAACGATTCAAAAATTCTTCCGACGTCATTTAAATAATCTGAAAGCAAAAGATGTAAGTTTTTGAGATCTATTAACATTTTTTAAATCACAAACAATTTAGACATATGAACCACTAAATTTAAGTTAAAATAGATTTATTAGTCTGTTTCAATACCTTAACAAAACCGTAACCAGGCGTAGGCAGCCTATACCACCAGAAGCCGAAGACTTCCTATCCGTAAATATCACGATCATTAATGAAACTCGTGAAAATTAGTATTAAAATTATTTTCGATAAAAATATTTTTCTATAGAAAAATTTTCGATAAAAAAATATTTCATTTTTGATAAAAAAAATTTCTGTAGAAAAATTTTTGTAAAAAAATTTTTTTGTAGAAAAATTTTTGATAAAAAAATTTTTCTGTAGAAAAATTTTTGATAAAAAAAATTTTTTGTAGAAAAATTTTTGATAAAAAAAATTTTTTGTAGAAAAATTTTGATAAAAAAAAATTTTCTGATAAAAAAAATTTTTTGTAGAAAAATTTTGATAAAAAAAAATTTTCTGTAGAAAAATTTTTGATAAAAAAATTTTTGTACAGAAAAATTTTCGTTAAAAATATTTTTCTATAGAAAAATTTTCGATAAAAATATTTTTCTATAGAAAAATTTTTGATAAAAATATTTTTCTATAGAAAAATTTTTGATAAAAGTATGTTTCTGTAGAAAAATTTTCGATAAAAATATTTTTGTATAGAAAAATTTTCGATAAAAATATTTTTCTATAGAAAAATATTCGATAAAAATATTTTTCCATAAAAAAATTTTCGATAAAAATATTTTTTTATAGAAAAATTTTCGAAAAAAATATTTTAATTGAAAAGTTTTACTGCACCAAGATTTCTATAGAAAAATTTTTAATAAAACATTTTTGATAAAAAAATTTCTATTGAAAAAACTTTTGATAAAAAAATTTTCTATCCCAAAGTTTTTGGTTAAAAATAGTTTCTATTAAAAAATTTTTGATAAAAATATTTGAGAAATGAAGTAGAAAACTTTTTTTTAAACATCAGAGCTACACATTGAAAAATTGCCAGTTTAAGTTAAATGTATAAAAAACGGCAACTCTGCCAACGATTTTTGTGTTCTGTTCTCTTTGTGCCTATCTCTGACCGTAACTAACCCAAAGCTTAGAAAGTGAAGGCATACGAATGCTCCCACAAAATTTTGCCCGAATCAATTTTGCGAATATTTCTTTTTTGGAACGATTTCGTTGTATGCACAAGTTAGTCTTTAGCTCGAATAATTTTGTTAAAGTAAGGGAACAGACGTTGTATGTCTATATGTAGTAAGCTTTTGTAATAGTTTTATTTTCTTTAGGAAGAAGAAAAAGATGTAAGTTTATGTTTGAATAAATCAAAATATCCACCAATTTAATATTGATCCTCCTAACCTAGAAATTTGAAGAAACCTGTGATCTTGTTTCCGACATTTCACTTACTGCTCGCCCTGCCGATTATCACGATCTTCCTGAGGATGCATCAGAAAAGCCACAAGAAGTTGAGAAGTTACCTCCTGATGAAACTGAAAAGCCTTTGGAAGACAAAGTGGAGTCAGGCGAAACCAATGTTGAAGATCAAGAGGAAGCGTCTGTCACAAATGAAATTGAAGTTGAGTAGAAAAAGCTCTATTTAAATCTTTAAATTGTATATTTGAATAAATAATATCGTTTTTTATTGTATTTCTTTTTTTTTTCTCCGTCGAATATAATAAATTCTTATGTGGCTTTAGCTTGTTAAAGGATAAGTCTATCTGGAATATCTTGCAATATTTTGCTGCAACCAATCAGAAAACTCGGAAACTCTTGTATAAACATCGGGTACATCAAAAACACCGCAAACAATGAAACCATATGAGACCACACCAACTTGTTGGAGCTTATTACCGGAATATCTTACTAAAGGTCCACCAGAATCGCCCTAAAGTGTAAAAAAATAAAACTGTTTAGATCAAAGTTTCTGGTATGTGATGGAAATCTATCGTTTTCAAATCGTCCGATTTCTGAAATATTTTTGAGATAATTATTTGTTACTTCCCCAAGAAAAATTTAGGCTTTAATTCTTTTGACTGATATATTATCTTTCATTTGGCTAAATTTGTTTTGCGGAAATGGGGAAAATTATCTAAAAAATATATCTGAAATCGATCGATTTGAAAACGATAAATTTTTCATTCCCATACTTACCACACATGCTCCTCTAAGCAAAAACCCTTGAGCACAAATTTCCGTTTTTGACAAACGATCGATTCCTTTATTTCTACACTCTACATCCGAAATTGTATTATAATTCATGGTCTGCAACACCGTTGGATAATTCAATGACTGCAATTGATTTTGAAATATGGGAATGGGTAAACGTAGACCCCAACCGGTTAAGGTTACATCAACATTGCCCACAACTCTTCTCGTATTGGCCACATCAATACTGGCCATACTTTTATTATTCAAATCAAAATCATCCGAAATTTTAATAATTGCTATATCACTTGATTCAAATTCGGCATAATTTGGATGAATCATATATGATTCTACAGCATAACGTTTACCCTCGCTTGTACTCAAGTCGCGAACACCTGCTCTAATAAACATTCTCTTCTCGTTAAGCCCCCGGCAACAATGGGCTGCAGTTAGTACCAGATTTTTCGATATAATAGAACCACCACAGTAATGTTTATAGCTTCCCGATTGCATGCGGTATTGCAAAGAGACTTGATAGGGAACAAATTGGCCCTCGGGTACATCCCGACCACCAACAACACGTTCTGTATTATTGAAATTAATTCTATTTTGGGATACTGAAATTTAATAAAATTGAGTATAAAGAAAAATATATTTTATATTTAATTGTTATACCAATCGAATAAGACTGAACGGTTTGAAACACGGCAAAAGCTATAATTATATGTTTAAACATCTTGGGATCTATAGACTAACTATGTTAAAATTATAATTGCTAATAAAATAATTAACTCATATTTGAAATAATTTATAGTTAATTGCTATGTAGGTCAATATCACTTGAGTATGAATATTTCTATGACAAATTTGTTAGGCATTTCAGACCATTTATGCGGGTCCAGTCGTTGCATGTTTAGATAATTTGCTGTTTTTTGACTGAACTCTCTGAAATGTTTTAAAAATTATTTGGTTAATGAGAGTACAAATTATTAAATGTAATATAACTCAAAGTTACGAGGGTTTTGTTTCGATAGGTAACAAGAAATAATTAAAATATACGATCGAGGTGATTTAAAACTTGTGTTTTGCATTGTAACACGAATCATGAATATATGCGTACGTGACCGAACGTAAATTCTTTATCTCACACGACTATGACAAACGAAAAAAGGACCATGATTAAAGGATCAGCACCTGGAAAATCCGAATCCCTTACAGAGTGGTGCTATGATCCAGTTGATGGACGTACACAAGGAATATAAATGCGATTTGACTGCCACGGCATCGCCAAGACACCAAAGGATGACCTATATTTCAGCTGCCATGAGAGTAGACATGAATTTGGTTGCGGATTTATAGTTAGCAAAAAAAAAAAATGCGTAACATAGTCTCCAGATTCAACCCAGTTAACGAAAGATTAGCGACAATACATGTCAAAGCAAAATACTTCTGAGTTTAATTAGTGCTCACGCTCCCACAAAGGAGAAAGATGAAGATTTAAAAGAAGCTTTTAATGGACAATTCGAGGAGGTTTATGATAGCTACCCAAATCATGACATAAAGATAATACTGGGTGATTTTAACGCAAAGATTGGTCGGGAAAGTTGCTTTGGGCCCACTGTTGGTAAATTCAGTCTCCATAACGTAACATCTGACAATTGTATGAGGTTTATCTCATTTGCGGTGGCTAGCAGTAGCATCAGATTCCAACTGCTTGAAAAACACAAAGCGACATGGGTGTCTCCCGATTAAATAACACAAAATCAAATCGTCCATATTAGTTGACGGAAGGCACTCATCAAGTGTATTGGATATAAGCACAATTTGGGGAGCTTGTTGTAGACAAGGTGAGAACACGTCTGAGTGTGTCGCAACAGAAAAACTTAACATCACCAAGCTACAATTCTATCAAATTGCCACCGATTACTCGCAACGAATAGTTCAACTACTCGGAGAAAATATTTCTAGTTCCATTCAGGCAAGACCCACCTTTTAGTATACCAATCGACTTAGAATCACTCCCTGAGTTGGTCTACAGGTCGTAACTTTAAAGATGAAAATTGGTACAGTCTCATATTTTGATCCAAGGATCAAAATCGGATTACTATTTTGGGTACCTCCTATAGGGATACCTTCCTGAAATAGAGTTTTTGGTCCTTTACAGCCAAAAATTTTGTTGTATTTTAACAATATTCAGCATAAATATTACTTATCATAACCTTAATCAGTGTTCCTAATTTTTTATAAATCGGCCCATGTTTGACCATACCTCCCATACAAGACACATTCTCAAAAGACGTTTATATATATATATATATATAATTCCCCGACAACATTCCAATTGGAACAAGGGGTACTTCTCTCAGACCATGAGCTGCATCCGATTCTATTTTTAGACTCATTGAAAGGGACCTACGTTTTAACGCCGGCTCCGAACGGCAAATGCATTAGTTAGAGAAGTTTTTCATAGCCTAATACTCAATAACCAGTGGCTAGCTGAGTTATGAGGTGAACCGCCGCTTTTTGAAAATTCCTTTTTTTTTCAAGTGGGTCTGACAGGGATTGAACTTGGGACCTCTGGTATTCTAGGCGGATGACTAACCTGCTATACCACGGCGGTTTACATACACACAAAAAAAACTCTAAAGATAAATGGATTTGATTGCTTAAACTTTGCACAGATAAATATTTTGTAAATATAAACCAATAACAAAAATTTTGTAACAATCGGTCCACAATTGACCCTAGCTCCCATATCAGGCCCTTAGCCGGAAATGATATAAATCTCGAAATTTTGCACATAGTATATGTATGTATGTCTCTAAGACTTAAGGAAAACTTGTTTAATTCTTGGTTCATATTTGACCTTAGTAGTGAAGGGTATGATATAGTCGGGCTTGACCCACTATAGCTTTTCTTACTTCTTACAATGTTGCATGTGTGTAACATTTTTGTTAGAAAAGAAATCACTATTAGATTTATTGATTTCTGTGATTTCCGGCGCATTTGAGATTTGATCTTGTGTGGAAGGAATGTCCTGATGGGTACACAAAAATAGTGATGATCAAATGTCATGAAACAATTTTAATTTTGTGAACTACGAGTAGTGTTATTTACTGATTTATTTGTTTTTTTGTGGCTTTCTGGAAATATAAATCTTATATTCTTAAACAAGCAATAATTGTATATACATATATATATATATATATATATATATATATATATATATATATATATATATATATATAGAATGGCTATCTCGAAAACGGCTCTAACGATTTTAACGAAATTTGGACGGTGGGTACCTTTTTTGATGAATAGGTCGAGTAAAAAGGGACTTTTGGACATTTTTCCTCTATATAGAATGGCTGTCTCGAAAACGGCGCTAACGATTTTAACGAAATTTGGACGGTGGGTACCTTTTTTGATGAATAGGTCGAGTAAAAAGGGGCTTTTGGACATTTTTCCTCTAAGAGGGTAAAAACGGGTAAAAGGGGGAAAAAATTACGTTTTGAACAGCTGCTAAAATCAGCGAACAGGTGTTTGTAACTTTTTGAAACTATGCCAGATAGGTTGTAAAAAAGGGTGAAAATAGTTTTGTTGGTACTTTTTTTTAACCCACTCTTTATCTTTTGAAACAATAAATATAGAAAGAAACTTTGTACTGCAATCAATAGATGTGAACAAAATATTGAACACATATTTGGTACTTTTTTGATTTCGGGGGCAAAATGGATAAAAAGGGATAACATTATAACTTAACATCTCATAGAGTAATGTGAATAGAAAAAAAATGTTAACTGAGTTTTTATAATAAATGTACGGAATTCAATTGGTACCAAAGAAGTACTAAATATGCATATAAAGCTTTTTTTAAATTTGGGGATAAAAGGGGAAAAAATTGGTAACATTATAACTTTTAAAGAATAAGGTATGGAAACAAAATTTAAATTGCGTTTTGATCAGATGAAAAAATAAGAAGGCGAGTAATTAGAACTTTTTGGAACAAACGCCGAGCAAAACCAATAATATGTGAAAAATATTTTTGGTACTTTTTTACTTTTAAACAAATGAACTTGGAAATAAATAGTTTATCGCAAGTATATACATTATATTGTAAAATAAAATATATGAAAAGTTTTAAATTTTTTTTTGAAAGTCTTATCATAAAACTCCGAGCAAGGCTCGGTCAACCAGGTACTTATGTTTTAGAGATGGTTTTCTAAGGTATGTATGGTCAATTATGAGCCGATTTTACCAAAATTGCATACACTAATTTTGTGTACTATCCTTACGCCCAGTCTAACAGTGAAGGGTATATACATAAATCAATTGTGAATCAAAAAGTTGAATTTTGTGAAGTAGTGGAAACAAATTTTAAATGGAGTCAAACCTGATTAAATTGTATGATCCAATAAATTTCAAAAATCCATTAAACATTATCATCTTCTGCCTTACTTTTTATTTATGTCCAGTAATTTCCCTTACAATCTATAAAACATATGTTTTGTCTATTTCAAAATTAATTGCTTGTTGGTTTTTAAAATTTACAAATTGTTTGCATATTGCAACAGCAACCTCTACAACCAACAAACCCCACAACAACGAAAAAAAAAAATGTTGCAAGTTTTTTTTTTCTTACTCCTTTTAAGTAAATCCAAGATGTATCTTGCTGTTTTATGCAACATTTAAAACAACCACAAGTTAATGATAAATTATGATCTGACTTTTTCATACTCGTATCAAAGCTGTATCGTATCACTGCTGTATGTATGTCTGGAGTATCCTTGCCTCGTCCTCCCCTCGTCAATGAATTGATTCAAAAGTAAGTAGTTAACACATGGCAAAATAAAGTCACCAAAGTCATGATGGTAAAAGTATTTAAACAAGATTAAGTAAATATTGGGTATAAAAACGATATTCATTTTAATTTTTTTTTGCTTGCGGTTGCTGATTTTGTTTTTTCATCGGGCTTAAATAATAAGATCTGATAAGACAACAGGGTAGAGATTGTGTTGTGAATTGTGACTATAGAGCAGAGGATAATATTTACTTATAAACGAGTGATACCTATGGATTTAAATATAAAATTTATTGGTAGCGTGTGCTTGTTACTTAATTGATGACAACAGGTAGGTGCTTCTTGCATAAACAAACTGCTAACAAAAAAATCATACAAATAACATTAAATAGTCGGTGAATATCGAATACATAATAACCTATACTACATAGTATGTAATACATACATACATAATTATCACGACTTTTCAATTGGAACAGAGGGTACTTCTTTCAGACAATGAGCTGCATCCGATTCTATTTTAAGACTCTTTGAAGGGTCCTACGTGTTAAATACTTTTAGTTGTGCTTAATAGTTAGGACAAACACGTTGATAGGAATACGGCAGGTCCATATATTTTGTTAAGAGTTTTTAATGCATCCACCGTATATAAACTCTGGACATTTATTGATAGTTATCTAATTTCGTAGATGTAATCTTAATATACTGAATGTATCTCCAAAACTTTTTGATTGTAGATATCGGGTGTTTTTTATTGAGGTATAGAACTTTAAGTTGGCATCACTTTTTTAACTGGCGGCCATTTTGTCAGCTGTCAAGTGATTAATATTTAGTTTGGTTTGCCATTTCATCATGAACAGGTTGACAAAAGAACAACGCTTGCAAATCGTGCAAATTTATTTCGAAAATAATGGTTCAGTTCGCGTAGTTTACCGCAAGCTCCGTCCATTTTATGGTCGACATAATCGTCCATCAGAGCAATTAATTCGGTTAACCATGGATCGTTTTCGCACTACGTTTACTCTATGTCATAATACGCATCCGCAGCGACGTCGAACAGTGCGCACCGAAGAAACAATTGCCGCTGTAGAGCAAAGTGTTGAAGAGGACCCGAATGAATCGATTCGCCACCGTGCACAGCAATTGGAGCTTTGTCCATCAACTTTATGGAAGATTTTGCGCAAAGATCTTGGCTTGCGACCTTACAAGATCCAGCTTGTGCAAGAATTAAAGCCGCAATGCGTCGTGATTTTGGTGTATGGGCCGAAAATGAGATTGATCTCGATGCTGATTTTCATCGCAAAATTTTGTTCAGTGATGAGGCTCATTTTTGGTTGAATGGCTACGTCAACAAGCAAAATTGCCGCATTTGGAGTGAAGAGAATCCACATGAGACCCTTGAGACGCCATTACATCCACAAAAACTGACTGTTTGGTGTGCTCTATGGGCTGGTGGAGTCATTGGGCCATACTTCTTCCGAAATAATGCTGGAGAGTCAGTTACCATAAATGGAGACCGGTATAGAGCCATGATAACCGACTATTTTGTTCCCCAATTGGATGGCATGAATGTGGATGAGTTGTGGTTCCAACAAGACGGCGCTACATGCCACACAGCGCACGTCACAATTGATTTATTGAAGGAAACATTCGATGAGCGCATAATTTCGCGGAATGGACCTGACAATTGGCCACCAAGATCGTGCGATTTGACACCACTGGATTATTTTCTTTGGGGATATGTGAAGTCGCTCGTCTACGCCAACAAACCAGAAACGTTAGGGGACTTGGAAGCCAACTTTCGTGGCGTTATTACCAACATACGGCCCCATATGCTCGAAAAAGTAGTTGAAAATTGAACCTGTAGAATTGGCTTTATTCGAGCCAGCCGCGGCGGCCACATGCCCGAAACCATATTTAAACATTAATGGCATAAAATTATCCTTCCAATAAAGCCAAATTGATGGACATTTAAACGATTTTCTTGTGTTTTATTTCAATTCGAAGTTCTATACCTCTAAAAAAAACACCCATTATAAGAAGGGGATGTTATATATAGTATCTGGCTGACCGAGCCTTGCTCGGAGCTTTATAAAAAGCTTTTTGAGGCAAATTTTAAAGAAGATTTTTTTATCTATTTTGTCCGATTAACGCATAGTTTACATAGTTTAACTCATTTTGAATTATTTTGAAAATTGGTCATACCATCAGAAACCTCCGTCGACTCATGTGCAACAACTTTTCTAAAGATTATAGCCTGATCAAATAGACAGTTTACGATTTAATTAATTTTGAGTAGTTTTCAGTGAAGCCACCAACTAAGAAACCTTCGTCTGCTTATGCGTAACAACTTTGCTAATGATCATAACATGATCAATTGCACAATTTACGATTTAATTAATTTTGAGTAATTTTCAGTGACGCTACCTGTCGGACATTGGTCATACCAATTAATAAACCTTCGTCGGCTTATCCGCAACAACTTTAATAAAGATCGTAAGGAGGATTATATGTACAGCTTACAATGTAATTGACTTTGAGTAAATTTCAGTAGCGCCACCTGCCGAAATTACTTCATACCAACTATGAAACCTTCGTCGGCTCATGTGCAACGACTTTGCTAAAGATCATAGCATGATCAAATACACAGTTTACGATTTTACTCACTTTGAGTAATTTTCAGTAGCGACACCTGTCTGAAATTGCTCACACCAACTAAGAAACCTTTGCCGGCTTATGCGCTACAACTTTGCTAAAGATGCACAGCTTACGATTTAATTAATTTTTAGTAATTTTCAGTGGCGCCACCTGTCGGAATTTAGTTATACCAATTTAAAAACCTTTATCAGCTTATTCGCAACATCTTCTCTAAAGAGCATAACATGATCAAATGTATAGTCTACTATTCTATAAAGAACATACATACAAACATTCATTTGTTTAAAAGTTATAACATTACTAATTTTTTGTCAAAATCGTTAGAGCCGATTTCGAGATAGCCATTCTATATATATATATATATATATATATATATATATATACCTACAATTATTGCTCGTTTAAGAATATAAGATAAATACTATAGTCAAATGTTGACAGGGAATGACCCCTACTTATGCAATGCATTGTTTGAACTAGGGGATAGGTGGGGTAGTGTTTGCGGACATTTGATTTGAACTTTCTTATATTGCAATTGACTGGGAAATTCCACATACGAACCGTGCGTCTAAAGAACGAGTTTTCTCTGTAGTGTGTTGTTGCGTAAGAACGTTCGAGTATCGGGAACGAGTTCCCTGATTTCGTTAGAGCACATTCCAAAGTAGTAACGATAGAACAGTGTGATGCCCACCCACATCCACATTGCGACGCTGATCCAGTAAATCAATAGAGTTGGATACCCTACTGTCACCGATGAGCACTTTAGCTCTCTCCTGTACTCGGTGTAGAAGCTCCAAAATAGACTTTGAAGCAGCGGCCCATACATGAGAGTTGTATTCCAATTTCGGTCGGATATAGGTAGTGTAAATAGTACGGAGATCAGATGAAGTGAAGTGTCTCTTACACCGTTTTGGAAAACACTTTAATGCTTCTTTGTCCAACATACATCGCATTGAATTCTCATGGCCAGAACATCAAGAGCATCTGATTCCCCAATATTTACACCGCCTAATAATACAGATGAAGTAACATGAGTTGCCATGCGTTTATGCGTAAGCATACAGCATTGAGTTTTCCATGCATTTTAATCAACTCTATTCGCACGACCCCATTCTGAAACTGTTTCCAAATCGCGGCTTAATGATTCATTTATGTTTTGTCTCATAGCTCCAACCTCTAAAAGGCTTGGTCAATGATTGCATGAATATGAATGGCAAATGTTACTATCATCTGCAAAAGAGTAGATAGGATTGGAAGTATGACGTAGAAGGTCATTTATAAAGATAAGAAATAGTGTAGAAGAAAAAACAGAGCCTTGCGGTACCCCTGAATTAATCTTGAACTCGTTTAATGATATCCCATCTATAACGACTCGTATAGTGCAATCTCTGAGGAAGCTCGATATAAATCGAGAAAAGTTATTACCGACACCAAAAGCAATAAGTTTTGATAGAAGAAGTGCTGCGTGCTACACTCTATCAAACGCCTTGGAAATCTATCATCAGCGAAATCCATACTGGTGATCGCTTAGTAGGTTGTTAGACTCTAGATATTTAACAAGATGGTGATTTACCATACTCTCCATAACTTTGGCGAGTGCAGAACAAACTGCTATTGGACGGTAATTTTCAGGGTTGTTAACCTCACCCTTTTTAGGGATTGTCGTAACATTAGCAATCTTCCAACACCGAGGAAATTTACCGACATGTCACAAGGTGCTGAAGAGGTTAGCTAACGGACGCGCAAGGGTCGAACAGACCGGCGCTGGAACACCATCCGGCCCTGGAGACTTATTTATGTTGAGAATCGCTAGAATCCGCATAGTTACAGATACTTTTTCGAGCTCGGGCCGAGGTTGAGTACTTTCCGGCAGGCGAGAATTACTTGCGAATAATTCAGCTAAAAGGTTAGTTTTATCAACCGGGTCTGTGTATGTTTGACCATCCTTTAAAAGAGAAGAAATTGAATTATTCTTAACTCGTTTAACGAACGACCAGAAACTCTTACTGCCCCGAGGAGCAGCAAGAATATTAGTACGAAGACGTTGCTTGTTTCCGTTGCGAATCAGTAACTGAATTTTGGTTTCTGAAAGCAACATCTCGGGATCTGACTGCCTGTTTGCACGTCTGAATGAACCAAGTTTTTTACTTAGGTTAAATCGAAATATTTTTCACTGGGATGAACATTTTCATTCCCAGCGAAAAACAGGAGGAAATGGTACAGTGATCCGAATTTCTAAAAGGCGCAAAAACCTTGACTTCACACTTGTCAGGGTATGAAGTCAGTAAAAGGTCAAGGGTGTTTTGTTTGTGCCCTTCAACACACGGAATATGTGTTGGTTCATTCACCAGTTGCGCTAGGTGATTATGCGCTTTCGTCCATTTTCAATACACAACTTTCTTAAGATATCGATACTTTTGTAATATTTTGTCACTCTAGCTCTTTTCGTTAAGGCGCTATTGCGCTTTTATTTGACGGACATAAACCCCATTTTCTTTTTGTATTTCCGTAAGTTTTTTATATGGGAGCTGTGGTCAAATGGTGACCGATTGTGACATAATTTCCACACTGGCTGGCATTGACATAAGACTTCCAGGTGCTAAATTTATTGGTTATAACTATTATAGTTTTAGATTTATTGGCATTTAAGTGTATTTTAGGTGGAATTTAGGCTGTTTCTATAAGTGTTTTGTATGGGAGCTATGGTTAAATGTGAACCGATTTCGATATGCTGCCAAGCTTTATATGCTATTTTATACGCTGCTAAGTTCTTATGTAAAACTTCTATATACCAAGTTTTATCATCATAGCTGTTATAATTTGGCGTTTATTAGCAAATAAGCGATTGGCATATGCGAAGTTGTACGGGAGCTATGGTCAAATGTAAACCGATTTCACCCAATTTCAATATCAAAATTTTCCAAGAAATGAAAAATGTTTGTCCTTTCGGTAAGGTTTTATCGTGTCGACAACAGACACACGGACAGATAGACGGAGAATATATATCCCTTTTGGTTTTTGAGCCAATATTAAGGAAATTACAAATGGAATGACCATCTCAATATACCCCCCCATTCTTTTTGATAGTGGGTATAAAAATGGTTTAAAAAATTTTTATTGAACATTAAATACAGTAAAACCAAAGTGCTTACCCCTCGACAGTTCTCAAACATCGAAAGGGACTCTTTTTACCTTCTTTGCATTAAGAATTGTATTATGTGAACCCTTTATATTTAAAAGGGGCTATACTATAGGAGATGACTAAGCAATCCGGGGTGAGTTTATGATTGCTCTGCAGTTTAAGAATGACACAGCAGTTCTTGCATGACTCAGCAGTTTAGGGTGACTGAGCAATTTTAGCATGATTCAGCTGTTTAAGGATGACTCACCAGTTTTAGGATGGCTCAGTAGTTTAGAGATGACTTAGCAATTTTAGGATGACTCAGTAGTTTGGGGATGACTTACCAGTATGAGGATGAATTTGCAGTTTTAGGATGACTCAGTAGTTTTAAGATGACTCAGCAGTTTTAGACGTCTTAGTTTGCAAAAGAGGAGAACCATTTGAGCTTTTGATTAAACTTTGAATCTAATATTTGGCTGTAGAATTAAAATTGAATTTTAATAATCCATAATATTGTATAACACGATCAGACGACTTCCTATCACACAGTTCGATTCCGTTGGAAGTTTTCTGAGGCGTTTGTTTTCGGAATTGGAAAATAAATCGATTAGCTTTGTCTTCAATGCCATCAAATATCCATAAGTCGTCTTCGAAAATGATTCTATGTCGATGAGTATGCTCATATTTCTATGAGTTACCAACATCAGCACAAACTCACCATTCCCGCTTTTTGTGGTGTAGAGTATAAAAACTGTTCAAATGGAACATGACATAAAAATCAAAAGAAAAAAGTTATATTTTTCGCCTTAATCTTTTTAACTTATTTAAAAGTTGCAAAATTGAATGGTTACAAGTAGGAGTGTTAAACGAGGCTGTTGAAAAATAATATTGTACTATATAAATACTTAAAGATTTTGAAGTTTAACTGCACCTATATTACTTACTTAGTAATTAAAATTGGTCTACAATTAGTTGCTG
This sequence comes from Stomorhina lunata, assembly GCA_933228675.1. NCBI lineage: Eukaryota > Metazoa > Arthropoda > Insecta > Diptera > Rhiniidae > Stomorhina > Stomorhina lunata. The sequence goes on along the minus strand of OW121740.1, from coordinate 30,745,264 downwards.
GTAATATTATGCTTATGATAATGAAGAATATTGGTCTTGGCCATGCTAGTTCTAGTTTGTAATATCTGTTTTTTTTTCTTAACGCCTATAGTGTCAACAATCTCTCTCACTTTATTCTCAAATCCACAATCTATCGCCATATCGTGAACTCTTCCGGATGTAGAGATCTTAACAAGTTATACCTTCGGAATGATCGGCATCTTAGCTCGTGTACGGTCACATTGAAACCATTTTTTACCATTTAAATGGATGGCGCAAAAACTCACCAACCATATAACCGGCTCAGATCGAGGGGTGCAATCATTTACACAATGATACTGTGATACTGTACATTTTATGCGATAAGTGGAAGGTTCAAATTGCCTTAAATTAATTGCTCAAAATTTGTCGTAGTCTCGATAAATTTTAACGGTTGTTTAGGGTGGACAAATTTGAAGTTTAAATTGGGTGTCAAATGGTGAAATGTCAAGAATGTAGCTCTTGTCCATTGACATTAATTTAGTAAAAAGTTTGAAAATTTTAACCATGTAAAATTTACCGAGACTACTTACTCATATATCGGTTATAAGCTATTTCTTGCAGGTTTTACTTATTTTTAACATTTCATTTGGAACAAGGGGTACTTATTGCAGGTTTTCAATATCAATGCTTTAAAATAAAACTTAGAAAATTTCGAATTTTCATTATACAAACACTCAGGGGTAGGGGTATCCCACAAATGCGAAGTGAATTTCACATTCGAATATTTCAAGCATTTGGAATAATACTACGTATGTCTTCAGAACATTTACCATTATCACCTATTAGATCAATGGCTCGCTTTTGAACACGATCAAACATTTCAAGACTAGAACGAGCATCGACTGGCCAAACGTGAGAATTAGACTCCATTTTTGGACGTATGTAAGTAAGTCGGTTGGTAAGAATTATTTTCTACAAAGCCTCAAAAAAACCTAAGCATTAAAATGTCTCTTTTGTCGCGTCAAAAACATGTTGGTCCCACCGGTCATTAAACTGTATTTTTTGTATCAAGGGAGGAAGTCGGTTTGTTGTGTCCCCTATTCAAAGATTTATTTGTTAATAAACAACAGTTTAAGTGCATTAAAGTCAACCATATGTATTAGATTTGTACCATGAGAAAATTTATTAAGGGGTCGATTGAACGATTGATTTATTCTTAACCCTCTGCAACTGACGTGACATATTTTTATGACATATTTTCAAAAATCCGTTTTGTAAAACTTATAAAACCCTTGTTTTTATTAAACCCTTCACCACCATAGGTTATATATTGGGTTTGTGCTGATGTTTGTAATGCAAAGAAATATTGGTCTGAGACCCACCTTTTAGTATACCAATCGACTTAGAATCACTCCCTGAGTTGTTATTTAAGAGTATGAGGGCCAGATATTGCTGTCATCCGCGAATGAGTAATTTTCCATGAGAACAGAACCTTGATTGACACCAGAATTCATCATTCTTTTGAATAGACTCCACCTATTACAACCCTTAAAACTCGGTCCGTTAGAGAGTTGGAAAGAGAGCTTTGAAAGTAACGATTTATGCCGAACTGTTCAAATGCTTTGAAGATGTGCAATGAGACTACATACTTTGCTTTCACTTATTTTTGTTCAGACGTGAATGAACATTAGATCACCAGCAAAGCAAAGCTTTGTTGCAAAATGTGTTTCAAAATTTTATTAAAAGAGCTACCATCTAAGAACGATGAAAACATGGGTTGGGACGTCGGGTTAGTAATCCACTCTTAGAAAAAATATCTACTATGAATAAACAAAAAGTAAGAATTAAAACAGGATAATGTTTGATTTAAGGATCAGTACTTGGAACATCCGAACATTTACAGAGGAGGTGCTTTAATCCAGTTAATGGATGTGCCACGGCGTCGCCAAGACACCAAAAGGTGACCTGTATTACAGCTGCCATGAGAGTAGGCGTGAATTTATGATCAGCAAAAGAATGCAAAATCTAGACTCCAGGTATACCCCAGTAAACGAAAGGATAGCGATAATACGAGTCAAAGCAAATTTCTTTCATCTGAGTCTGATTTGTGCTCACGCCCCCTCAGATGAGAAATATTTATGATCAACTTGAGGAAGTGTACGATAACTACCCCAAACATGATGGCAAAATAATACTGGGTGATTTTAACGCAAAGATTGGGCGGGAAAGTTGATTTGAGCTCACTGTTGGTAAAATAGAATTTGCCAAAAAAATGTGTTTTTAAGACAATTTACTTCCAAGCAACGGTTGTGATTGCTCTTAACTTGGTAAGCCAATACTTATCTTGATTATCCTTCTTCTCAACTTTGGACACTGACCTCGTTTTATGACCTGAACGATATGGGTTAGAACGACGAGCTAGTAAAACACTTCTGGAAAAAACAATTACTATGATAAAGCTAAAATTAGAATTAAAACAGCCTCCCTAATTTTAGAAGAGAACGTCCGAAACTTCCATGGAAAGACCAAGTAAAGAAAAATCTTTAAAAGCTTGGCCTACGAATTTGGGGAATATGCGAATAATATTGAAGAGCATGGAATTCTTAATTATGCTCGGCCTTGAACGTAACAGGTTTTAAATATAGGCCATTTAAGTATGTTGGTAAGTAAGTACTTTCTAACCTCAAATTTTCCCGGCTTTTTTATAAAAATCATTTCGAATTCATGATCGAATTTATTTTTAATCGTTTCTTTTCAAATTTGTGGCATATATTCGTAAAGATTTGCAACCTTATTCATAAAAATTATCCTCATTGTTTGAATTTTGTACAAAAAAATTGATTTATAAGTTTGTCATAACTTTTTATGAACACAAAAAAAGACTCGTTAGATGTCAATGATGTCAAGACAAGACCCTTTTTATTTGAAATGGAGAAGTTGGTGTTAATATATTTTCCTTTTTCTATTATATACCCAAGGTCAAAGCAAAATCAAAAAATATAATTATTTTAATAATTTTTTTTCAAAAAGTTTTAAAAATTTTAAGTTCTTTTCAGAAATATTCTTTTTAAACTGAGAACATTAATATTTTCCACAATATCTATCTTATAAGATTATAAGCACAAGTGACTTATATCGTACTAAATTCTCTTGATTAGTCATTTAACACTTAACCGTAGTACTGGTAACTGCCACCAATGAGACCATTAAATATTCCTCATAATGGGTGGCATTTTTTATTTGTTTGTATTTAGTCGATAATTTCTTGGTATTGACACCTACACCAATTTTTCTTTTTCTTGATTTTTGTTTTTGTGTTTGCATTCGATTACACCAATCAAAATCAACAATTTGATTTTATTCAATTACAACGACTATATCGAGTGGCAAGACCACCACTAACTATTTAAAACCTTGTTCTGGAGTTTATCGGTGGTTATAAGCAACCAACAACACCAGGTTTGATGTTGGTGATGTTGTTGCTTTTGGCTGAAGTAAAACAAAAATTTAATCAGTAAATAATTTAAATATTTTTCGATTAAACTGTATGTTGTGCAACTTAACAAACGTCTACATTTCTTTTAATTCGATTGAATCGAAAGAGTTATAGGGGTTGCGGAATTGTTTTAAGGGGAAGTTGGAGAATTTTTTCTATCTTATTTAGTTTTAAAGTAAGGTTTGATAGCGTTTTATAAGAACTTAATCGACAAGAACAAAGAACTTTGTAATATCGAAAATATAGCCCATGAAGTCTATTGTAAAACCATGAAAACTAGTGTAAGGTATATATCTAGATCCCAAATCGAATCGCTTAAACAAGCTCTTAAATTCTCAAATACCTGCCTAAGATCAACAAATAAATACGTTTCCAGATTTGGTCCCCTTCAGTAAGCCATGGATAATCAAGTGCAAAGAATGCTCTTTAAAGACTACTTCTCCTCCTCGTACATATAGCTTCTTCAATAGTTACTCGTTAGCGGAGCCAAAACAGTGCTAGGTCTGAATAGGTTAAGTTTAAGATGATGTAAAGGCATATAAAAGGGCCACTGTGCCTTAAATTCTAGCCTAAGCAGGTGGACTTCCGAACTTCTGCAGACTGTGCCTAGATGGGGTCTAATCGGAGGCTTAGACATCTAAGTAATAGATTCAATGATTTATAGCATTCAGGATTTATAGCATTGCAAACTGAGCGATCTTGTCGGTTTCATAAATGGACTCAAATTACTTAGAAAAGTCATGCAAAACAATATTTTCCCAAATTCTAGTCTCTTCCTTCCTTACACTCTATCATTGAAGGATAGCAATGAACCCCAAGGGTCTCAGAGTGAAGGTATCGTTTTACACCACCTTTCAAACCTCACCTAATCATCTCTAACTGTGTACCTTCCAATCAGAAAGGGTCCTACCATGAGGGATACAAGTAATAATATAACAGGTCTTCAAAATGACATTAATCTATGCGTACATTTTTTTACTTTTAATTTACGCCTACCTACCTCTCGTAGTAGGGATTTTTAAGTGGATAGTGGCATGTCAAAAGGTCCACTTATTCTGGAATTTCTAAGTCCCAAGACTTGCTTCAATACTTTGATATATGGCTTTGTCCTAGTACTTTCTCACAGAACTTCTTACACTTCTTTGAGAAGTCTGCGACAATCTTGAAATTATGTTAAATTCAGGAAGACAGAATACATATTACTTGACCAAAAGGCAATTTCGGTCACAAAACCGATCAGCTAATCTTCATGAAATACTTAGATTTGGATTTTTATTGAATTTAAATTTATTTCATTGTTCGATCATTGCGATAAACTGCCGCGTATACATCAGTATAGGCTACTGAGTCAGGGGATCAGCGTATTTAATCTTATTTTGTTTTACCGGTGGCATTATGCCCGAAAGACTTGAAGGGTTTAATGATATTAGTAAAAACTTAACTCTGATGGCGTCTCAAACTGTTAACATATCTTGGACAGAGTAAAGGACACCGTACCTGACTTAGTTAGAAATGTAAAATTTTCGACTAGAGTCTTGCAGTAGGTGGGCTTCTGATATTCCACCATATAAAGTAAAAAGTGCGGATACCTCCACTGACTTCAGAAGAAAGGACGTCATGAAAAAAGTTGCTAAATTTGCTAATTTGGTTATTTATTCATTTAGTCCTTTTATTCCTTATGAAACACGGGGCTTAAAAAAACGTTTTATATATATTGTTATGTTTTTCCTTTAAAAACGTTTAAGAAATTCTTTTTGCAAACAACCGAAAACAAAATTTAAACACTTTATGTAGTTTTACAAAGTTATAAAATTGCTTTACAAATATTCTTAGTCTCACTTTGCTTTTATACGCGTCTTAATTAAAACTGTTTTGACAATATTCGTCCATCGGCCTTTTATAGTAGAGAAGAGAGTTTCTAGCATTTTCTGCAGACGTAAACAAAAAGCTGCTGTCGTTGATTACACTAACAATGTGGCTTACGAAAGTTCTTGCATGTTCCAATACATTCTCACATGATCAAGCACACGCTCACACTAAAGTTAACAGCAACAGAGAAAGAGAGAGAGAGAGGGAGAACGAGATAAATGAAAAAAAATTTCCTATACTCTTTACAGCAAATAAGAGAAACATGTTGCTCTGCTTATAGACATAAACGGAATAACAACAACATCAACATTCTAGAAAACTAGGGGAAAAATTAAAAGTAGTGAACTTTGCACAATGGGCCGGATAACTTAAAAATTCGTGACAATATGTTAATTGGTAGTCGTCACCTCGTTCCGAACTTCAGCAACTCGTACTCAGTTTGGAGCCTTCACGTGTATTCAGGTCTTCCAGACCTTCTGGAACCTTGGATAGCTTCTTTAGTATATTTCACAGCCAACCATATTTTTGAGTACGAAGCCAAAGATATTGGTTTGAAATTGTAACGAGCCAGCAAATTCTAAAGTCTATTAATACTAGGTAAAGGGGGATCGCCATTCAACCGACTGCTACACAATAAACCAATTTGGTAGGATAGAGCATAAGTTGTAAGTTGTGAATTTATACCAAATGGTGCCATTTTGAACACTCATATGATTATTATTTCCAAGGATTTTAATGAACACAAATATTTTGAACTATTTCCAGTAAAACAATAAATTGTATAGTAAAAATTTAATAAACATTCTGTATCCCATCTGCTAACCCTAAAGCTAAGCTTTTCCACCAAACTCTTTTAAATAGAGTAACACTATCGGTTTTAGGCACTCCATGTGCATGATGTGTCTGTGCCAGCCAATCAACACCTTGGCGCGTTTGCATGTACAATGCAAATCAGTTAAACATTGCTGCCCTGATCTGTAACTTGGCTTGCTACTTTTGGTTAAGCTTTGACTCTGCTTTACTGTCTGGCTGGGTTGGCTAAAACTAAGAAGAAAAGCCAACACAAAAAAAAACTAGATTGTTTTAGGCATCATGTGTCAGGTTTGCTTTGTTTTAAGATCTGATTTCAAGCACTAACTAATGAATCATTTTATTTCGATTTTTCTGAACTTTTAGCTGTCGCTGTGTTTTTTTTTTTTGTAAGTTTCATTTCTTCATCAGTCTTTAGCAACTGAGTGTGGCCTAAAATTCTGCTGAATATCAATAAGTTGTAGGTATGTGTATAGATTCTTAAGAGTTCCGATACCTTGATATACATTTTTTTTGTATGCTTGTCTGACTTTTATGTTGCATATCGATAGTGAAGTTTGGCGAATTAATTATGCACACCTTCTGAGCTTTGCTTTGCCTCGCAAATGAAGAAAAAATAAACGAAGTTCATGATCTTTGGACTACTGTCTTAATTGTTGCTTGTCGTAGTTCCAGAAATAATATTTTGCCTTTTTTTTTCAAACATGCGAAATGGCTTTATTTAAAACACCAAGAAAGTAATACTTCTTCTTTTTTTTTGCTTTTGATGTATAAGAACTAAGTTTTAAAATTGAGTTAAGATGGTTCTTAAAAAAGTGTTATATTCAGTAGAAATATGAGATATCAATAAGAAAAACTATCTCAACTAGGAACCATAACATTTATAACATGTATGATATGTACACTAGAGCGGTTCGCCTTCCATACAAAAAAAAAAGTTATGTCAGTCACCCCCTAGGATTAAAGATAATATTAAAACAATTCCAAAAAATATTTTTTTATTTTTTTACCACGCCTACAAATACCGCCCTTTTACTATTTTGTTCACTGTGTCGCCATTTTAAATCCGATCATAACATTTTATTTATCGGTGTTCGCGGCTCTGTAAGGGCTACATTTCTCTCTTTGATAGTTTTTTACTACCACGTCAATTTATAGTCATAACTTTTAAAAACTAGATTTTTACTCGATTTGATTAGGGTGGGTACGACTCGAATTTTAAAAAGTAATGACTAGAAATTGACGAGGTTGTAAAAAACTATCAAAGAGAGAAATGTAGCCCTTACAGAGCCCTGAAAATCGATATATAACATGTTATGATCGGATTTAAAATGGCGACACCGTGAACAAAATAGTAAAAGGGCGGTATATGTAGGCGTGGTAAAAAAATAAAAAAATATTTTTTGAAATTGTTTTAACATTATCTTTAATCCTAGGGGGTGACTGACTCAACTTTTTTTTCGAACCACTCTAATGTACACTCTAAGTCAAATGATTAGAACCATTTAAATTTCAGTTTTTAGCAGGTCATATTTTTTAAGCGTTTTTTCCACAACTAAGATTGTAGTACAGTAGCAAAGATAATTTTCCTACGATTGCTGTAATTAACAGCATTATCACTAGATTTCACTAAGATAGTGTTAAAACAAGTAAGAAAGTGCTATAGTCGGTCAAGCCCGACCATACGATACCCTTCACCACTAAGGCCAAAGCTGTTCTTTTTCCTGTATAAAGACAAATATTTGCAAAATTTTGCCATTATACAAACATTTTCTCAAAACATGGGGTAGGAGGGGGACCATTTGCCATAGGGGCGCATTTGCCACCACTAATTTTCTTGAAAACTAACTTATCTTTTTTGATGCTGTAATCGATTTAATATTTGTTTAACATTGATATTCTATATCTCAAATTTTGACTGCTGTAGCTTTCATATTTTAAACATCAGGCGTGATTTATTGTTTTAGCAGATCCTGAAAAAATATTTTGCTACAAGTATTTTTGTAATATTTTCCTTAGTTTTTTGTTATCCTAAGAAATTATTCATTAGTTTAATAAACAATATAGTATTGAGAACAAATATTTTAAGTTTTTATCAATAAATCTATTTCTTATGTGAAAAATTGTTCTTTACATCTAAGGACTCTACCTGGGGCACATTTGCCATACATATATAACAAAGCTACTCGTCGATATTTTTTTGAGCCCGACATTCGTAATATCCCTAAAAACGATATCGTATTTTGGTTGCAAGGTCCAACCCATCTTCCATCTTAACATTTTTTGTTTAATGTTGATATGTCACAGTTCAATGTTAACAGAGGCCCAATAGTTTAAATTTTGATATATGAATTTTTTACTGTTTTGTTTAATTTATCCATGTGAAATGAACTGGAATTAATTTTTTGGTTTGTTTGTTTTGTATATTAAAGCTTTATAGAAATAAAAATTTACTTTATTACAACAATTTTTTTACTTCTTTTTTACATCCAACTTATTGGCAAATGTGCCCCATGGACTTATATGAGAGCTAGGGTCAAATGTGGAAATTTGGTAATTTGATTACAGTTATTACAAAAATTATATATGCAAAAAATAAACATAAAATTCTCATTGTCTTCGGATTTAGGAATTTTGTCTCATTTAGTGCGTTTTGAGAAAAAAGTTTGTATGGAAGCTATGGTCAAATGTGTACCGATTTCAACGAAATTTGGTACAGTGATTTAAGTTTACTTAAGCAGTATTCGTTTTAAATTTCATGAAAAAATATTGATTTTTGTGGCCAATATATCAATTCCGGGAAGTGGGACCTATGGGAGGTATCATAAATAATAGACCGATTTTGCCGAATTTCAATAGCCATGGTCCCATTATCAAAATCTGTGCCAAATTTCATTAAATTATCTTTAGAATTGCGACCTGTAGCTTGATTACAAGGTTTACATGGGGGTCCAGCCAGCCAGCCAGACGGACGGAAATCGCTAAATCGACTCAGAAAGTGATTCTAAGCCTATTTGTATACTAAAAGATGGGTCTAAGACAAATATTTCTATGCGTTACATACATTGGCACAACCTTATAGGTAATACCCTTTCCCCCTATGGTGGTGAAGGGTATAATGACCTTTTCCAGAAAAAAGCAAACAAATTATCGTTCATATGATTAGAGCCTCTTAACTAATGTTGATTAATAATGGGTTATTTTTATATCCTTCACCACCATATGGAAAGAGTATTATAATTTTGTGCTGATGTATGTAACGCATAAAAATATTTGTCTTAGACCCACCTTTTAGTATACCAATAGGCTTAGAATCACTTTCTAAGTCGATTTAACGATGTCAGTCCGTCCGTCCGGCTGGCTGGACCCCCAAGTAAACCATGTAATCAAAGTACAGGTTGCAATTCTAAAGATAATTTGATGAAATTTTGCACAGATAGTTTTTATGATATATACATGGCTTTTCAAATTCATCAAAATCGGTCCATTATTTATGGTACCTCCCATAGGTCCCACTTCCCGGAATTGATATATTGGGCATAAATATCAATATTTTTTTTATGGAATATAAAGCAAATACTGCTTATGTAAACTAAAATCACTGTACCAAATTTCGTTGAAATCGGTCCACATTTGACCATAGCTCCCATATAAACTCTTCTGTCAAAATGCACTAAATGAGACAAAAATTACTAAAACTTTCGTAAATCCGAAGATAATGAGAATTTTAAGTTTATTTTTTGTAAACATAATTTTTGTAATAACTGTAATCAGTTTTGCCAAATTTCGAGATAATCGGTCCACATTTGACCCTAGCTCTCAAATGATGAAAATAGCTTAAATATATAAGTTTTGAGAAAATGTTTGTATGATTTCAAAATTTAGCAAATATTTGTCTTTATACAGGAAAAAGAACACCTTTGACCTTAGTGGTGAAGGGTATCGTATGGTCGGGCTTGACCGACTATAGTACTTTCTTACTTGTTTTATTTGTTAATAATTATCATTTATCATAAGTTTATTGATAATAAATTAAATGTTTAAGTAGTGAGAGCTTCTACCTTTCTTTACAATAACTTTAAATATGCGATGTTTTATTGAATCAAAAAGTGATTTTAAATAATCCAAAGAAATATCATTCCAGGAGTCCTTAATAGCTTGAATTAATGATTCGTTATTATCGAATTGTGAACCGCCGTGGTATAGCAGGTTAGTCATCCGCCTAGCATACGAGAGGCCCAAGTTCGATCCCTGGCCAGACTCACTTGGAAAAAATAAATTTTCAAAAAAGCGGCTGTTCACCTCATAACTCAACTGGTTATTGAGTATTAGGCTCTGAAAAACTTCTCTAACTAATGCATTTGCCGTTCAGAGCCGGCGTTAAAACGTAGGTCCCTTTCAATGAGTCAAAAAAAATAGAATCGGATGCAGCTCATTGTCTGAGAGAAGTACCCCTTGTTCCAATTGGAATGTTGTCGGGGAATTATATATATATATATATATATATATATATATATATATATATATATATATATATATATATATATATATATATATATTATCGAATTGTATTTCTCCCTCATAGACTTTTCGCGACAGCCAACCCCAAACATTTTCAATTATGTTTAGGTCGAGAGAATGGGGGGGGGGAATGAAGGTTTCTTACATTTTGTCTCGAAATAAATTCCTTTACCACCGCATTATGAATTGGGGCATTATCAAAATCCACGAATATTTCACTTAGTTTAGGAAATGCCGACTGAAGCAGAGAAGTCATTTTTGAAGTTTGAAATTCTAAATCTATTGTGCCGTATTAAGTTATGACACCTCAGACTATAACTCCATCCTCTCTGCTGTGATGACTGTTCAAAAACAGTTCCTTTTTTCTTGTATCATGAAAATAATAGTTATAGCCCTCCGGCCCTTCAAAATTAAATCTTTTCATGATCTTTTCATATGACCTCTAATTTCAACGTCCCAACTCATATGTTCTCTTGCCAAATGTAATCGAGTTTCTTTGCGTACGTCATTCAGCGGCGGCTCTTTCTTCATATTTTATAATTTTAGATACTCACAGCTTGAAATGGATCTTGATATTGTTGAAACACTTGCTCGGGTCCTGATTTGCTATACAGTTAGTGCAGAATTTGAAGCAATTCTCAAGATTTTTTTCAGTTCTAGTGGCGTTAAAGCGGCATGAATGCGTCCCTGTAGTTTTTTCCATAGTTTTCAGTGTCTTTTAAATATTTCATCACAGTTTTGTAACTTTGCCCAATTTTTCGCGCAATAGCGCGGAAAGAATGCCTTTCCGAACGATAAGCGTCAATTTTGCCTCTTTCCGCTACGCTTAAAATAATTAATAATTAATTATCTTTACTACGATACAAAAAATTTTGCTGAAAATGATACGCTTAAAAAGATATGACCTGCTAAAACCTGAAATTCTCTAGGCACTCATACGATTAGAACCAATTAATCAATCGTATGATTTAGAGTTTAGTTTAACAAAAAAGAGTTTTCGAGTTACGCAAATATTTATTGAGCAACCTCCTCCATTTTTCAAATAACGCTATATCTCGAAAACTAGAGCACCATTGAATTCAGCGTACTCGAATTGTGTTTCCCACGAAGTCCCTTTTGTCGTTTTTTTTCAACTAATTGCCTCTGTTGGTGCATAACATTTAATACAGCTTGCCCTCTATCTAGTCAGAGTACTCAGCCGTTGTAGGAATATATTTTAGATGATAAACCCTCTCCCAAAAGGCTTCCTGGAATATTGATTTTGGCGCATTACAGTCACAAATTTATTTAATTTCAGCAGTAATATTGATAAAATCGTTGTTGCAATTTTTCGGCCTATATTTGACCATTCCTAACTTTCAAAAATCACCTTAAAGCACCGAAAATCAAAAAAAGTCGAATAGCGTTGAAAGACGGCCTACACTTGGCCTCAGTTGTGAAAGGTGTCAAATAGTCGGGCTTAATAGACTACAGCTCTTTCTTACTTATTGTCTTTACATTTGTGCTGGTATCAGCAATCGTTTCATTATCGGTGGTTGGTCTATTTCTCCTCGAGATTTTTGACCATAAGGATATGCTAAATAATTCGATCGAATTATTTACACCTCAAATGAAGTGGAACACCATGTAGAGCCACAGCCATAACAGTGGGGTAGACCTTTAAACTACCACCTGTAATTAGGCCCTTAAATACTTGATTTTAATAGAAATGGCGTCATCGCACAGTAGGATGTTGGAAGAATAGAATGAAAATAAGTCCATAACTTTTAAACCGATGGGCGAGTTTTAAAAATTTGTATGAGCATATAGCAGAAGTATTATGGAACTTTAATTTGGGGCCTGGAAAGCCTAGTTTTTTCTTGTACGGCACAATCGGTGCCCAAAGTAGGGTACCTCAAACTCATTAATCACTTAAAACGATATATAATTGTCATTTCCCTACCGATTTGAAGAATCATACTATATAACAAATACCTAGGTCAAGATCTACAAAAAACATCGCAACATGCATATCCTATCTCTTATGGTTTTAAAGATATTCGACTTCGTTGAAAAATTAGGTTTCATCAGGCTTGAGTTCATTTAATTTTCAAATTATTAATTTTGAAAATTGGAAAGTAAATTATAGAGAAAAACTGAAAAAATTATTTTTGAACGCGGCTAGTGGATTGCAATTTCTGTCCCGTCATGATATGATATTCGACTTTAAAAAAAAATTTTCAATTTTTGTCCCATACTGCACCGAACTTTTACTAATATCTGATCTACAGCCATAGTCATAAATATTTACACAAATCAAAAAATTTAGAAAGTGATGAGTGAACACAAAATTTTGGTCCTTTTAAATTAACTTTACAAACAAATATATACACTACTAGATTATGTAAAATGCATACACCTTTTATATTAAAAAATTTTGCAAATACCTTTTCTTGGTCGGGATTAAAACCACGAAAAAGTTTTACACCACAACTTTCAAAATTTTTTACACAAATATTTTGCTTTCCATAAGTATTTACACATTATCGGAAAATCTATGGAACAGATCTGCCTTCGCCAGTTTTGTCATTTTTTTTTCTAAAATAAAAATTTTGTATTCTTAAAAATAAATATCAATAAATAAAACGCAATTTAAGCACATTAAAATGGTCAAAATAAAGGAAATTCCTGTCGAACAGCGAGCGGAGATAGTAACAAAATTTAAACTGGGAATATCGGTATTGGAACTAGTAAGGGAGTATGGAATATGCCGGAAAACTGTGTACAACTTAGTCAGGAAGAAGGATACGTACGGAGTGTTAACTAACAGGTCCCGAATTGGTCGAAAACATGTAACAGACAAGAAGGAAGATGAATCAATTATTAAAATATTCGCAAAAAATCCATCGGTAAGTCCTGTGAAAGTCTCCAAAGAAACGGAAAATATCATTGGCAAACACATAAGTGAGTCTACAATACGTAGACGATTAAAGGGTTTCGAAATAAACACGTACGTGGTCAGAAAGGTGATAGATATATCCCCAAGAAACAAAATAAAAAGGGTAGAATTTGCGAAGGAGTACATCCAGAAGCCAATGGAGTTTTGGCATAATATATTGTTCACAGATGAGTCGTCTTTTCAATTTGAAGGATCATTGGGAAGAACATATATGCATCACTGTAAAAAATTGAAGTATAAAGCGGTACAACCCTTAAATCGTTTTGGTGGAGGATCCGTAATGTTTTGGGGATGTGTGTCATACTATGGAATAGGTGATTTGGTCTCAGTAAAAGGTACCCTGAACCAGTCAGGATACGTTGATATTCTCAACGACCATGCATTCACGTCAGGAAACAGGCTGTTTCCAAATGAAAATTGGATTTTACAACAAGATAATGCTCCTTGTCACAAAGCCTGGCTACCAACAACGTTGTTGAACAAGGTTGGGCAGGATGTTCTTCCATGGCCGCCCCAGAGCCCTGATCTGAACATCATTGAGAATGTGTGGGCATTCATAAAAAGGAAGAGGACGTTACAAGAAGGCCGGAAACGCAATGAAACAATTGAGGAAATAAAGAATTTATGGAACGGTCTAGAAATTGGACTCATACGCAACTTGATTGCATCTATTCCCGCCAGACTACAAGCTGTCATAGACGCTAATGGTGATGTAACGGGCTACTAAGAGAAATGTCTTGTTTTTTTGTTGTTGGCGTTAATTTTTATGTTGTGTAAATATTTTTGAAAGGAAATAAATTTGTGTAAATAATTTTGAAACTGAGGAATAAGTTTTCTTCTTGTTTTTAATACATAGCTTGACAATGTATTTAACGGAAGTTTTTGCTTATGTAATATCAACACTTCAATAATGGTCATGGAGTTTTTGTTTTTCCAAAAGTTTATCCAAATGGTTCTAAAATCTTGGTTTCTTTAAGAGCAAACTTAAATTTTTTTAAATATTTCTGACTATGACTGTATATATATATACCAATTTAAAATTTTCTACAAAAAATAACAAAATTTTGAATATTTTACAAGCAAGATGAGTATTAAGAGCTTTAATATGTAAAAAGATAAAAGTGCTTAAAGTTTATATTTGAGTCTGAGGTGCACTACTTTGGGGGCCGATTGTGCCGCCCCAATAAAATCTAAGCTTTGCAGGTTTTAAAATTAAGCTCCTTAACACTTCTTCTATATGCACACACAAAAATCCGCCCAACGGTTCAGAAGTATTGAACTTATTTCCATTATATTTTTCCACCATCCCACTGTGCATCGCTAAGTAGATTTTCTATCGAATTTTGTTATGGCTACAATTAAATATCATCCCATTGTCAACGAGTAACACATACTTTTGGTAAACCCTTTTTGTCACTTCCTGTCGTGACGTTATATAAAATAAAATATAATTTGAATTGGCGCCTTGTTTTAGTTTTTGATTGCAAAGAGTGGAAACGAAAAAACACTAAATAAAATTTAACATTATTTGGTTTAATTGGCCCACCCAATATTATATTAATATGTTTTTGCATTTCTTTTTAAGGTATCAGTTTTATTTTAAAAAATTGCAATTTTAAATCCACACAAACAACATCTCGCTCATCTCACAGCTTGAATCCTTTAAGCTTTTAAGAAAAGTACAGGAAAGACAAAAAGGGAAAACAAAAGTACAACAATATAAAAATAAGTTTAAAGTTCATAACACTTAACAATGTCTTCAACACCACCACCACCACCACTAACAATCATCAGTAGATTTTGATTATGGTTTATACTTTTGCTTTATTGTTTCATTCTTTTCACTTTAATCGAATCAGGCACTTTTGATCGAGAAAATATGTTTATAAGAACATTAAAAAGTTGGTGGAGACAAACTTTAAGACAAATATTAACCAAAAGATAGGAAGGACACAGTTTGCTATCATCAACCTTGTGACATTCTCACAGTAGTTGGTATGACGATTTGTTTTGGAAAGTATATTTGTTGTACATAAACTGGAGGATAAGGAAAGGTTTGAAATGCCAAACACTTTAGGAGTTGTCAAAATCATTGGAAGATGATAAATCGAAAGTTTAACAAAACTATCATACATTTTTCGTTTGAGAACAATTTCTCGAAAGCAATTGATGCCGCTAAAAGTAGATTCATTATGACAACACTCAGCATTCAGCTTAATTAATATATTGTTAATATATTAGTACCTGGTAGACCGAGCCTTGCTCGGAGCTTTATGATAAGCATTTTGAGGAAAATTTTAAAGTTTTTATATATTTTATATTATAAAGTGCTAAAATAAATTTAGAGGAAAGACATTGTAGAAATATTCAGTTAATTTTGAATTATTTGATTTATTTTGTCCGACCAACACATAGTTTGCATAGTTTACAGTTTAACTCATTTTGAATAATTTTGGAAATTATTCATATCAACAGAAACCTCTGTCGACTCATGCGCAACAACTTTGCTAAAGATTATAGTCTGATCAAATGCACAGTTTACGATTTAATTCATTTTGAGTAGTTTTCTGTGGCGCCACCTGTCGGACTTTGCTTATTCCAATTCATAAACCTTCTTCGGCTTATCCGTAACAACTTTATTGAAGATTATAGCATGATTAAATGTACAGCATACGATTAAATTGACTTTGAGTAAATTTCAGTAGCGCCACCTGTCGAAATTTCTTCATACCAACTAAGAAACCTTCGTCGGCTCATGTGCAACAACTTTGCTAAAGATTGTAGCATGATTAAATGTACAGATTACGATTAAATTGACTTTGAGTAAGTTTCTGTAGCGCCACCTGTCGGAAATTATTCATACCAACTAAAAAGCCTTCGTCGGCTCATGCGCTACAACTTTGCTAAAGATCATAGCATGATCAAATGTACAGTTTACGATTTAATTAATTTTTAGTAATTTTCAGTGGCGCCATCTGTCGGAAATTAGTCTTATCAACTTTAAAACCTTCGCCGGCTTATCCGCAACATCTTCGCTAAAGAGCATAACACAATCAAATTCACAGTTTACTATTCTATAAAGAACATACATACAGACAAACATTCATTTGTTTAAAATAATACTAATTTTTCAACCTTTTTATTCCCTAATTTCTAAAAGTTCCATATGTATATTTGGTACTTTTTTGGTGCCAATTGAATTCGGTACATTTTTTTAAAACGCATTTAACATAATGTATAATGTTCCTATTCATATTACTTTGGAGATGTTAAGTTATCATTTTATCCCTTTTTTACCCATTTTGGCTCCAAAATCAAAAAAGTACCAAATACGTGTTTCATGTTTTTTTTACATCTATTAATTGCAGTACCAAGTTTCTTTCTATATTCTTTAGTTTAAAATATAAGAGTGGGTTAAAAAGGTGCCAAAAAAACTATTTTCACCCTTTTTTACCCCCTATCGGACATAGTTTCAAAAAAGTACCAAACACCTGTCCGCTTATTTTCAAAGCTGTTTAAAACGTAATTTTAATTTTGTTTCTAAACCTATTACTTTAGGAGACATAGCGTTTTCGATTTTTTCCCCTTTTTACCCGTTTTTACCCTCTTAGAGGTAAAAGTTCCAAAAGTCCAAAAGCCGACCTATACATCAAAAAAGATACCCACTGTCCAAATTGTATCAAAATCGTTAGAGCCGTTTTCGAGATAGCCATTCTATATATATATATATATATATATATATATATATATATACAATTATTGCTCGTTTAAGAATATAAGATAAGATATTTGCTAAATTTTGCCATCATACAAACATTTTCTCAAAACTTATATATTCAACCTGTTTCCGTCATTTGCACTTATATGAGAGCTAGAGTCAAATGTGGACCGATTATCTCGAAATTTGGCAAGTTGACTACAGTTGTTACAAAAATGATGTATGCGAAAAATAAACTCAAAATTTTCATTATCTTTAGATTTACGAGCGTTTTAGTGATTTTTTTGTCTTATTTAGTGCGTTTTTAAAGAAGAGTTTGTATGGGAGCTATGGTCAAATGTGGACCGATTTCATACAGTGATTTAAGTTTACATAAGCAGTATTTGTTTTAAATTTCATGAAAAAATATTGATATTTGTGGCCAATATATCAATTCCGGGAAGTGGGACCTATGGGAGGTACCATAAATAATAGACCGATTTTGACCAATTTCAATAGCCATGGTCTCATTGTCAAAAAAATTATCTATGCCAAATTTCATCAAATTATCTTCAGAATTGCGACCTGTAGTTTGATTACAAAGTTTTCATGGGGGTCCAGCCAGCCAGCCGGCCAGCCAGACGGACGGACGGACGGACATCGCTAAATCGACTCAGAAAGTGATTCTAAGCCTATTGGTATACTAAAAGGTGGGTCTAAGACAAATATTTCTATGCGTTACAAACATCAGCACAAACTTATAATACCCTTTCCACCTATGGTGGTGAAGGGTATAAAAATTTGTGGTCATTTGATAAAATACAGAAAAAAATATGTTCAAAGTATAAACAAAAAAACAGGGGCCAAATTGCGGTATTCAATATCGATCGAATACTCAGACTTTTAAGCGAATATTGTGAAGTATACTTTAGGGATGTTCAAATCTACTTTGACTCAAAAAGTTTATTGAAATTTGGTATCCATTTTGATTCGTTTTTAAAAAATATATATTGTTCAACTAAAATTCTTTTACTATTGTTCATTTTTTGGCAAATTACTTCAAAAAAATTTAGTAAACTGTGCATCTTTTAAATAATTTTGATTATCCCTAAAGTATGCTATACAAACGTTTTGAAAATAACTAAGATTTCGATCAATATCGAATGCCGTAATTTGGCCCCAGGTTTTATTTATGGTCACACTGAAGATTAAATATTTTCCCAAAAAATATTTGATCAAATTTTTTCAAAACAAAATTGTGTATCTGGCAATTTGTTTCTCATATTTGAGTTGTTGTTTCTCAAACTTGATGTTGTTGTTTCTCAAAATTGATGTTGTTGTTTCTCAAATTTGATGTTGTTGTTTCTGCTTGAATAGTAAACAATACAAATGCACAGCTGTTATTTGCCCCTGTTTGATGTTACAAAAATTTTGTAAGATTAAATAATTATTTGATCAAAATTTAATAAAATATTTGCTCCTGCGTGGTCACATTAGGAAAATTTTTATTTGCTGGCAAATGATTTTGTTTTGTTCAAATCAACATGTTTCTTGTTTGAACCTCAAAAATATTTTGTGGTCAGACTACGAGGATCAAATATTTGATAATTTCGATTAAATGTTTAATCAATGTGACCGTAGCTTAAAGTATTTACCCTAAATGCAGTTAACCCTACGCGACTAACGTGATATACGTAGTGCTTTCAATTTTAATGCCTTGGTAGACTATCAGACTCCATTTCCATGGCTTATATATGGGCAAATACTGTGTGATGGACGATACATTTGTACGGATTTTGATGTACTTAAATGTTTCCCATTGTCGTTTTACACTAGATATCTTTGCACAGATTCCAGAGAATATTAGCCCACTGAATGGTATTTTTTAATATAAATATTTGTTTCGGGGGAAAAAGATATTCGCTTTTAAAATGCTGTGACGGACGCTACAAAAAATAGAAGTGACTTTTTTTTCTGTAATTTTCATCAAATCGGTCATAGTAATAAAAAAATTGTAAATATATTATAGATAGAGGAAAATCGGAGGATTACAAAATAGCTTTTAAAAAATATTTATAGTTTCCAGTTTCACCAAAAATCCATAAATGAACTGCTGCGGACGCTTTTTACTTGAATGTTTTTTATTAGGAAAAAATACATATTTTAAATTTTTTTATGAGGATTTATTAATCAATGAAAATAATGGTTTTGTTTGTTCCCAAATTTCATCTACTTCCTTTTCATGTTCGAGGTTAAAAATGCGATTTTTGGCCACAATCCAAAATTTCAGGAAACGGCTACATACATTTATTTATTTAAAGTTTTACACTTTTTACATCTTATTTTTCGTCCCAAGAATGCTGCGGCTATCTGTAAGAGTGTCCCCTAGTCATTTTTTATAGTTTTAAATGACCTGCTATGTCAAACTTCCTATCCTTTCTGCTCTTTTAAAGATGATATCAACACTTGCCATTCATATTCGTAAAATTTAGACCTGCAATCTCCCAGTCGATTTTAAGACTCAATGTTGTATTTCAGTTTTTGTGTTAAACTCATAGTGGTACTAATATTGAGGAATCTGAAATTTTTGATGTTCAGGGCATGAAAATCCAGTCCAATGTCTTTTGAACTAAACACATTTTCCAAGTGTCGAAGGAAGCATTTAAGTGCCTCGGTTTTTTAAAGTTGATCTCTTTACTATTTATACCATCTATTTCCAACCAAAAACACCCATCTATTAGTCGCCGATTGACATAGATTCACACTGAGTCGATTTAACCATATGCTTCCGGCTGACAAGATGTCCAAGTAAGCACGTTTTCAAGATACAGGTTGCAACATTTTAGATAATTAAATGAAATAGGATAAACCCTGTACTTTTTAGTCCTTCCATAGGACTACCTTTTCCGGAATGAACAATTTCACTGTGCTTGTATTTAAATTAAGTTAAGAAAAAACAAGTAAGAAAAGCTATATCAAGCCCGACTATATGATACCCTTTACTACTAAGCTCAAATATGGACCAACAATTTAATAAAATTTCCGTAATTCTATGTGCTATTTTTATCAAAATTTCGAGATTTAAGTAGATTTATGAAAATTCCGGCTGAGGGCCTGATATGGAAGCTAGGGTCAATTGTGGATCGATTGTAACCAAATTTCGGTTATATATTTACAAAATATTTATCTGTGTAAAGTTTTAGTAACAATATGCAATTATTATTAGATTTATACGCGTTTTTGCACTTTTCTGGGTATTTAAAAGACTTTTGAGAATGTGTCTTGTATGGGAGGTATGATCAAATATGGACCGATTCCTACAAAATTAGGTACACTGATTTCGGTTAAATATTATTATAATAAAATTAAATTTGTGGCTGTAAAGGGATAAAAACTATACTCCGGAAAGTCATCCCTTTGGTAGGTACCCGAAATAGTAATCCGATTTTGACCAAAAAGTATAGGACCAAAATATGAGCCTGTGATTAATTTCATCAAATTATCTTTGAAGTTACGATCTGTATTTTGACAACAATCTTACATGGATATTTGTCCAGCCAGCCGCACAGCAGTATTTCTTCATACATCGAAGTACAAAAAATAGAAGGAGTGATCCCACAATGATAAAATTTTGCATACTTATTGGGTTTTATATAGATAAGAAAACTTTTCGAAATCCGTCAACTTATTGTGGTACCTGCCTTAGACCCCAATTTGTTCACCTAATTATCAATGTAGAAGTCCCAATTCTAAACAGAATTTAATGAAATTCAACACACGCCTATTCATTAACTAATTTTGGTTGAAATTCGTCGACTCCTTGAGTTATCTGCCTTGGACCCCCATTTTTAACCTATTTTTCTTTTTAATATACAAGTCGCAACTCTCAACAGAATTTGATGAAATTCGACACTCGTCTATTAATTAATTCAAAAAAGAGTTCTACTTAAGCTACGGTCACATTGATTAAATATTTAATCGAAATTATAAAATATTTAATCCTCGTAGTCTGACCACAAAATATTTTTGAGGTTCAAACAAGAAACATGTTGATTTGAACAAAACAAAATCATTTGCCAGCAAATAAAAATTTTCCTAATGTGACCACGCAAGAGCAAATATTTTATTAAATTTTGATCAAATAATTATTTAATCTTACAAAATTTTTGTAACATCAAACAGGGGCAAATAACAGCTGAGCATTTCTATTGTTTACTATTCAAACAGAAACAACAACATCATATTTGAGAAACAACAACATCAAATTTGAGAAACAACAACTCAAATATGAGAAACAAATTGCTAGATACACAATTTTGTTTTGAAAATATTTGATCAAATATTTTTTGGGAAAATATTTAATCTTCAGTGTGACCATAAATAAAACGTGTTTTTTTGTTTATACTTTGAACGTATTTTTTCTGTATTTTATCAAATAAAAATCGTCAAATAAATGTGCAAGTGTGACCACAAATTTTTTATTATATTGTTTTGACAATATTTTACTCAAAATATTTGATTTAAATGTTTAATGAGTCTGACCGTACCTTTATTAGTGATTTTGGTTGAAATAAGTCGACTCCTTGGACCCCCATTTTTCACTTATTTTTCTTCTTAATGTACAATTCGTAATTCTCAACAGAAGTTGATGAAATTCAACACATTTTTTACAATTTTTTAATTTTTAATTTTAATGTAAATTGCAATTCTCAACAGAATTTGAATAAATTGAGCATATGTCAGTTAATTGATCCAAGAAAGAGCCATACTAATTTTGGTTGAGATTTCTTGACTCTTCGAGATCTCCATTTTTCACTTATTTTTGTTCTTAATGTATAAGCCCAAACTCTAAAAAAAAAAAAAAATCGGAACACGTCTATTTGTTTATCCAACAAAGAGCTCTACTAATTTTGGTTGAAATCGGTCGACTCCTGGTACCTTGCCTTGGACTTACACTTAAATGCAATTTGATTAAAAAGTTAAGCCCATAAGTTTAATAATAAACAGATATTTAGTATTATTTTTTCTTTTTTTGGTTTGGATTAAAAAGAAATGATAAATCTTATATTCTTAAACGAGCAATAATTGTATGTATTTATATATATATATATAGACTGGCTATCTCGAAAACGGCTCTAACGATTTTGATAAAATTTGGACAGTGGGTTTCTTTTTTGATGTATAGGTCGAAAAAGAAGGGACTTTTGGAACTTTTGCCTCTAAGAGGGTAAAAACGGGTAAAAAGGGGAAAAAATCGAAAACGCTATATCTCCTGAAGTAATAGGTATAGAAACAAAATTAAAATTACGTTTTAAGCAGCTATGAAAATAAGCGGACAGGTGTTTGGTACTTTTTTGAAACTATGTCCGATAGGGGGTAAAAAAGGGTGAAAATAGTTTTTTTGGCACCTTTTTAACCCACTCTTATATTCTGAACTAAAGAATATAGAAAGAAACTTGGTACTGAAATCAGTAGATGTAAAAGAAACATGAAACACGTATTTAGTACTTTTTTGATTTTGGACTCAAAATGGGTAAAAAAGGGATAAAATGATAACTTAACATCTCCAAAGTAATATGAATAGGAACATTATACATTATGTTAAATGCGTTTTAAAAAAATGTACCGAATTCAATTTTCACCAAAAAAGTACCAAATATGCATATGGAACTTTTAGAAATTAGGGAATAAAAAGGGGAAAAAATTAGTATTATTTTAAACAAATGAATGTTTGTCTGTATGTATGTTCTTTATAGAATAGTAAACTGTGAATTTGATCATGTTATGCTCTTTAGCAAAGTTGTAGCGCATGAGCCGACGAAGGCTTTTTAGTTGGTATGAATAATTTCTGATAGGTGGCGCTACAGAAACTTACTCAAAGTCAATTTAATCGTAATCTGTACATTTAATCATGCTACAATCTTTAGCAAAGTTGTTGCACATAAGCCGACGAAGGTTTCTTAGTTGGTATAAAGAAATTTCGACAGGTGGCGCCACTAAAATTTACTCAAAGTCAATTTAATCGTATGCTGTACATTTAATCATGCTATAATCTTCAGCAAAGTTGTTACGGATAAGCCGAAGAAGGTTTATGAATTGGAATGAGCAAAGTCCGACAGTTGGCGCCACAGAAAATTACTCAAAGTGAATTCACTTTGAGTGAACTGTGCATTTGATCATGTTATAATCATAAGCAAAGTTGTTACGAATAAACAGACAAAGGTCTCTTATATGGTATGAACAACTTCAGGTGGCGCCACTGCAAACTACTCAAAATGAATTAAATCGTAAACTGTGCATTTGATCAGACTATAATCTTTAGCAAAGTTGTTGCGCATGAGTCGACGGAGGTTTCTGTTGATATGAATAATTTCCAAAATTATTCAAAATTAATTAAACTGTAAACTATGCAAACTATGTGTTGGTCGTACAAAATAAATCAAATAATTCAAAATTAACTGAATATTTGTACAATGTCTTTCCTCTTAATTTATTTTAGCACTTTATAATATAAAATATATAAAAACTTTAAAATTTGCCTCAAAATGCTTATCATAAAGCTCCGAGCAAGGCTCGGTCAACCAGGTACTGTTGTGTTAATTACGAAGTACTTAATTACTTAAATGGCCTTAATTTAAAACCTGTTAAGGTCAAAGGCTGAGCATATGTTAGAAATTCATGAGATTCGATCTTCTACGCAAATTCTCCAATTTCGTAGGCCCAGCTTTGCAAGATTTTCCTCTACTTAGTCTCTCCATTAAAGTTAGTCTTTCCATTAAAGCCCGACGTCCTAAGCCATATTTTTATCGTTCTTATGAGAAAACTTGCGGCACATATTAGCTAACTACATTAACTGGTGTTAACGTAGTTACCCTGGTGATACCACGAGGAGGCCAGTGTCCACAGTTGAGATGAATTATAACCAAGAAAATCTGAACTTACAATGTTAAGACTAATCAGAACCGTTGCTTGGTGTCTAACATCCCCTACATCACTCACCTAGTTTATTTGCTAGTTGAAGTTAAACTCTATGCTAACTTCATGCCAATTTTTGGTTACGCATAATGCTGCTAATGTCTTTAATACGAACAGTTAAACCTATATGTTTAAAGGCAATATTGACTTGTTTTTAATTGACTTCCAATTAGTCGTTCGTGTGGCAACAAAATTTATGTCCGTCATAAAATAACAAGTTCTCTAACCTCCATTCGCTAAAAGAAACAAGTAAGAAAGCGCTATAGTCAGTCAAGCCGACCATACGATACCCTTCACCACTAAGGTCAAAGGTGTTATTTTTCCTGTATAAAGACAAATATTTGCTAAATTTTGCCATCATACAAACATTTTCTCAAAACGTATATATTCAACCTGTTTCCGTCATTTGGACTTATATGAGAGCTAGGGTCAAATGTGGACCGATTATCTCAAAATTTGGCAAGTTGATTACAGTTGTTACAAAAAATAAACTCAAAATTTTCATAATCTTTAGATTTAGATTTAGTGGGACCTATGGGAGGTACCATAAATAATAGACCGATTTTGACCAATTTCAATAGCCATGGTCCCATTGTCAAAAATTATCTATGCCAAATTTCATCAAATTATCTTCAGAATTGCGACCTGTAGTTTGATTACAAAGTTTTCATGAGGGTCCAGCCAGCCAGCCAGCCGGCCAGCCAGACGGACGGACGGACGGACATCGCTAAATCGACTCAAAAAGTGATTCTAAGTCTATTGGTATACTAAAAGGTGGGTCTAAGACAAATATTTCTATGCGTTACAAACATCAGCACAAACTTATAATACCCTTTCCACCAATGGTGGTGAAGGGTATAAAAACACCCACATCCAAAGCTTAAGAAAAAACTGATAAATTAGAATTATGGCGCTGCCTTAAAACAAAGAAAATCTTGTCTAAATGAGTTACAACTAGTTGGTAGAACTACCACCACCACCATTTTAGCCACAGCAGCACTAAATCATAAAACATATTTCTTAGTCAAAGTCAAGCTAAAAGTTAATAATTTATTTATGTACTCGTTCCTATAAACTGTAGTATAGTTATAGGTAAAAGGTGTTATTGCCAATAAAATATCACCTTAGGTGGCAGCAACATTTGCATAACTTTTGTTTGATTTTGTTCTTTCCAATAAAAACACAAAAGGGCTTAACCCAGATGTCAATCGTAAGCACGAGACCATTAATGTGAGCTACCGTTCTGGGTTTCTTTTTTGACTCGAGTTTTCTTTTATTATTTGATGATGATTTTTTTTTGTTGGTCCCCACAACAAAAGCAATCAAATGGCGTGACGAACAACGATCATCATCATCATTGAAATTGTTTTCTTTGCCATTCCCAAAACCAAACAAGTATTAGCCGGGTTAAAATCTTTAAAAATAAATCACTTTAAACTATCATCATAAAATCAAGTTCCTAAAAATGGCCACACATGATTTTTAGTATGAGTTTGGTATATCCATATGAATTTTCTGAATTTAGTTGCGACAGTTCTCCTTTAGTTTCTGCTTGTTTTCCTGTGAACTTATAAATTGTTTGAAATCTTTCTTTTCCTTTTTTTTGTTTTTGTTTGTAGTCGAATGTCATAATAATGATGGCGCATAGAGGTCTGCCAAAATGAATGTTCTGAGCTCAAATGTAAGACAGTCTTTTACTCTTAAAATGGTCCGTCTTGTCAGATTCATTTAAGCTGATAATAAACTTGTTAAAACTGAAGAGCAAAATGTGTGGCGGCACAAGATCAAGTGAACAATAAAACTGTTGACGCTGGATGATTTTGACGCTCTTGTGATCGAAATGATTAAAATGCAGTTTTTATTATACTTAAGTTTTGATACAAGTAAAAAACAAAAATACTAAAGAATCTTTTCAAAAAGGTATTGAAAAAATACCAAACCGAGAAGAACAATAAGCGGGATATCATCGCCATGGTAAGTATTAGCTTTTATCCTACTGATCGTTGTACCCTACATGACTTAGGTGTGGATAAAGATTAAGCTTACGTTTGTAGCAAAATAAACAAAATAACGTAACTTGACACCATGGGGCCAATTCTGGTTCTATGAAACGATGATATGAAAAGTTTTTTCATGTTTTCAAAGAAGTAGCGATTCTAATTTAGTAAAAAAATGAAAACAAACGTCAAATCATTATCATATGAAAAAATCACTGAAACGAAACGAGATTTTTTCATCGTTGCATAACAATTAGGATTCTTGTTTTGTGAAACAGTGCAACCAACTGTCAAAATTTTTTCATTTGAAAAGAATTTTTTCACTGAAAAATTTTAAGTGAAAAATCAAAAATAAGACAAAATATTATTTAATTAACTTCTTGGAAGAAAATATTGATATTGCTAACAATTAGTATGAAATATAATTATTTAAAAACTGGTCACTAATCTATAAATGTATGACAGAAACAAAAATTCTAGACAAAAAGTGGAACTGACCACGAGTCTTACAGCTTTAGGCGGTAATAATGGTAATAATTTAGGTGTATATTTTTTTTTTAGAGAAGTAACACTCAGGCAAATACTGCCTATACAATTGTATAAAGAGTATATACGAATTGGGTTACCTTCTTTGGAAAGGGGATAGTAGAGAAGCAAAAGGTGGTGAAAAGAAGAGTAAGATATAGCTTTGTATTATTCAACGCTGTAAGTGCTATTGTATATAGTCAAGCCCTTTGTTTAAGCTTTTTTCTTTAATAGCCAATTTTATTTACTTTTCGTCGACGGCGTGTTATTGCTATAGGATTACCGCCAATGGAAGATGCTGTGGTAATTAATAATTTTAATCGAAATTAATAATTACAAAAATTGAAATTGGTAATTAATAATTTTAATAAAAATTAATAATTACGCAAATTGATGTTGCCGAGACCAACATTATTTGTTTCCTGTTTTACGTTTGACATTTGCTTGGCAATTATCATAAAACAGTTGATAAAGTTTCATAGCAACGAATGGAATGAAACACTTTTTTCATAATACAAACGAGAATCAGAAAATAAGTCTTGGTGAAAAAGTATTATGAAAACTAGTTGTGAAAACTTAAATGAAAACTTTTTTTTCATTTCATCGTTTCATAGAACCAGAATTGACCCCCATGAGACGAAACCTGAATGAATCACAAAATCGGGATCTCGAAAACATCTCTCAATGGGGTCGTACGTTGTTATATTCTCACGCATTAACGCATTGCAGATCATGTTACTTTATCATAGATGATGTGGAGCACGGTCGCAATATGGGTTATGTCACACTGTTCTATCGGTACTACTTCCAATTGTGTTCTAACGAAATTAGGGGTCCCGTCTCCGAAATGCTCACATTCTTGCGCACCACGCGCCTATTCGTTAGATGACATCAGTGTGATATCGATATGCTAGAGGACCGAACGACACACTTTCTTTAGCCGTACAGTACGTACGTGGAATTCATTTTTTGCAGAAGTTTTTCCTGACAGTTGCAATATACAAAAATTAAAATCTAATGTCCACAAACACAAACTCCCTTTATCCCCCTTCCCACACAATGCATAGCATAAGTAGGGCTGATCCCCCGAGTGCTGGTCATAATTAAAAAAAAAATAGTAGTTGTGTTAACTTACGATAACGAAACTACCCAAAACCAGTCCGAAGTTACCCAAAACTCAACCAATTATTTTCCGGTACTCAATACAGGTTTGAGTCCTTGGTATATCATGGAAGTAATTTTATTTCCCCATCGAAATATTAGTTGATTTGTGTCTGCGTCATGAAGTTATTCTCGAATAAACAAGTCAGCTTGAGAGCCAAATTCTATGCTTTAATATAAAGATCGGCATGACGGTGGAAGAGAAAAGGTTTTTGGAAGATACGGTGTGGTATATTATGCCATCACAGGTCATCGTTATACTAACGCAATTAATGCGTTTAGAGCTGAGCATTGAAAGACAAACGGCCGCAATACAACGAGAGTCATGATAAAGTGATTTTACAGCATAACAATTTTCGACCCCATGTTGCGAAAATGGTAAAGACATACTTGGAAACTTTGGAATGGGAAGTCCTACCCCAACCGCCGTATTCTCCAGACGTTGCCCCCTTGGACTATCACTAGTTTCGATCAATCTCATACGGCTGATCAACACTTTCGTTCTTATGAAGATGTAAAAAATTTAATCATGTGGATCACTTGAAAATATGACCATTTTCCTACGCGGGATTCATATGCTGACCGAAAGATGGGAGAAAGCAGTGTTTAGCATTGAACAATACTTTGAACAACGAATATATAGCCAGTTTATTACAATAAAGCCTCGAATTTCGGAAAAATAACGACTGCACATATTCTCCAATTTCCTAGACCTCTTCTATGAGTTTCCTCGGTATCATTTTCGTATTTTTATTCATTCGAAATATGTCCTAGCCAACGCAGTCGCTGCTTTAAATACGTTTTACTATGTCGATGTCAGCGTATAGTTCATACAGCTCACGATTCATTTGATGTCGATGTTCATTGCTGACGTAAATTAGTTTATTAATTTTTCGTAGCCACACGAGATTGGGGATTTAAAGCCACACGAGAATGGGGATTGCCATTTTAAACATTCTCTTTGTGGTAATTAGGGTGACCTCGGTGTCCATAGGATGCCCCTTTAGCGACTGATCAGTTTATGGGGGAAATTTTCCCAAAGCAAATTCATCGAAGCTCTGGTTGTGTGTGTAGTCGCTCCATCCTGTTGAAACTACGAGTGTGAAGAGTACGATCAAAGAGCTCGCAGGTTTAGGAAAAGAATTCCGTAATCATGGATCGATAAGATAATTTTCACCATTAACACTATTTGCCAAATAAAATTCGAAAAAATGGTACAATTATCTTGTACGAAGACAAGGCACACAAAACTGTTACCATAGGACAATGCAATGGTTTTTGATGTTTCAATCGAGGGTTGCGGATTCTTGGAGACCAGTAAATGCAGTTTTGTTTGTTGCTGCAAAAAATGGGATTTACAGCGCGAAAACGCTTCAACAGCGTTTGACAAAACTTTTTGCTTAAATCAAAGTCACTTTTATTCAGCTCTTGAATGTTTTGAATTTAAAAAGAATGAAACTTCAGAACTTTTTAAAATTTCATGAATAATCGCTTAAGAAAGACCAAGTGAAGCTGCACTTTTCAGTATTGAAAGTCGCGAATTTTTACCTTAACTGCTTTCAACCAGTTCAATGTTTTCGGCAATCTTTGAAGATCAACTGGGCCCTGGCCGTGAGATATTCATAGCCAAAGCAGTTGCGCGGAATCTTTGCACCCACGATCGAATTAAATGCATCACGTATTCGTCGAATAGCGAACTTTGAACAAAACTGTCGACGAGCAATTATATAAGAATCATTACTTTTAAAAATGTCTTTGCAGCTAACGCGCTATGCTCACTTGACCACTGCGACATCGGATTTAACAAATCCGCATCGATAATTCCAACGGTGCAACCTTCCCTCCGCACCGTTTATCACTTTTTGAAATAATCGTATTTAAAATTATAAATTTGCCACCAAACACTCTCTATCATCTTGCACAACCTTCATGGGGATAGCAAACTTAGATATTGCCTTAAACATCTTCGTTCGTTTTGGGCTGTTAAAAGCTACAAATCCGCTTTTAACAGCCCAAAACGAACGAAGATGTTTAAGGCAATATCTAAGCTTGCTATCCCCATGAAGGTTGTGCAAGATGATAGAGAGTGTTTGGCGGCAACGAAGAGATTAATTGTGTCTATTTGTTTCTCTTTGGTCTTCTCCAGGATTAAACGTAGTGTTAAGATCTGTTCAGTGGTAGTTTTGCCTGGTCTAAAGTCACATTCTTCTTATTCTGTTATCGGACTCTATTGCGAGATGTTAGGCATACATCGTTCCATGAATAGCTTGCTGCTTGCAACTCCGCATCAATTGACCTTCTCCATATTCTAGCAGATGCACCTACACGATGGGCTCTTCCCTTTGGATTCGAACGAAGCGCTTGTCGAGCAATGCCGGTATTTGGCCTTCGACGTCCATCGCCATTTCCGTTGACATACCTCTATAGAAGCAGGGATTTGATCGGAATTCATTACATTACCCTAGTACTATTCTTTATGTGTTGGTTGTCCATAGGATGTCCCTTTAGCGACTGCTCAGTTTTTGGGGGAAATTTTCCCAAAGCAAATTCATCGAAGCTCTGCTTGTGTGTGCAG
Source organism: Stomorhina lunata (assembly GCA_933228675.1). Lineage (NCBI taxonomy): Eukaryota > Metazoa > Arthropoda > Insecta > Diptera > Rhiniidae > Stomorhina > Stomorhina lunata. The sequence continues at coordinate 30,714,739 of OW121740.1, read as the reverse complement.
TCGCTCCATCCTGTTGAAATTACGAGTGTGAAGAGTACGATCGAAGAGCTCGCAGGTTTGGGAAAAGAATTCCGTAATCATGGATCGATAATTTTCACCATTAACACTATTTGCCAAATAAAATTCGAAAAAAATGGTACAATTATCTCGTACGAAGACAAGACACACAAAACTGTTATCATAGGTCAATGCAATGGTTTTTGATGTTTCAATCGAGGGTTGCGGATTCTTGGAGACCAGTAAATGCAGTTTTGTTTGTTGCTGCAAAAAATGGGATTTACAGCGCGAAAACGCTTCAACAGCGTTTGACAAAACTTTTTGCTTAAATCAAAGTCACTTTTATTCAGCTCTTGAATGTTTTGAATTTAAAAAGAATGAAACTTCAGAACTTTTTAAAATTCCATGAATAATCGCTTTAGGAAGACCAAGTGAAGCTGCACTTTTCAGTATTGAAAGTCGCGAATTTTTACCTTAACTGCTTTCAACCAGTTCAATGTTTTCGGCAATCTTTGAAGATCAACTGGGCCCTGGCCGTGAGATATTCATAGCCAAAGCAGTTGCGCGGAATCTTTGCACCCACGATCGAATTAAATGCATCACGTATTCGCCGAATAGCGAACTTTGAACAAAATTGTCGACGAGCAATTATATAAGAATCATTACTTTTAAAAATGTCTTTGCAGCTAACGCGCTATGCTCACTTGACCACTGCGACATCGGATTTAACAAATCCGCATCGATAATTCCAATGGTGCAACCTTCCCTCCGCACCGTTTATAACTTTTTGAAATAATCGTATTTAAAAATATAAATTTGCCACCAAACACTCTCTTCGACCACCATATATTAAGGATTTGTCGTAAGCATTTGTTTGAGAAGCGCAGTGGTATAGCAGGTTAATCATCCGCCTAGAATACCAGAGGTCTCAAGTTAGATCCCCGGCCAGACCCTTTTGAAAAAATAAATTTTCAAACGAGGGGTTCTCCTCATAACTCAGCTAGCGACTGCTTATTAAGTATGTATTAGGCTATGTAAAACATCTCTAACTAATGGATTTGCCGTTCGGAGCCGAAGTTAAAACGGGACCTACTTTTAATGAGTCTAAAAATAGCACATTGTCTGAGAGAAGTACCCTTGTTCCAATTGGAATGTCGTGGGAATTATGTATGTATTTGTTTTTAAAGATTTGTAGGCGCCTGTCAATGGCATTTGTACATTTCCCAGTTTCGTAGCCGTAATACAGGATGGACTTAACATTCGAGTTTTATATTCATAACTTGGTTGCTGTTGATATTTGCCAGGAATTCCAAATATCTCGGAGACTGCCTAATGCAGATTTTGTCTTATTAATACGCGAGTCCTCTTCACCGCCACCTTATGAAGATACCAAACTTCCAAGCTAATTTCATGTATGTTAACGGATTTTGCGCCATAGCCTTCAGGCATTGTCTTTGTCTTGGATATATTGATTTATAACCCAGTTGCCCGAGATTCGACAGTGATAGCGTTTGAATTTTCTTGAAGGTGGAATGAGATTTGGATTAGAAGACATACGTCATCAGCATATTCCAAGTCCTCGAGTTGTGTTAAGGGTGTTTATTCGATACTACATCTACCATTCAAAGCCTTTATATTGCGCATTATATTGTCGATAATAAGGATAAAAAGTATAGGTAACAAGATACTTCATGGCCATACCCCAGTAGTAACTTAGAACGAATTTGACAATTTACCTTTGTATAGGACTCGACATTTAAAATCCACATATGTTGTCCGAATTAAGTTCAGAATTTACGTTGGCATGTTATTGACACTGTCGAAGGCCTTCATAAAGTCGATAAACGCTAGGCAAATGGGGGTGCGGAATTCATAACATTACCCTAGTACTACTCTTTCTGTGCTGATTAGGTCAACACAAGAACGGTTCTTTCTGAACCCAAACTGGTTTTCTCGGACTGTAGAGGAAACTTCATTGGATATTCTGCTCAAAATTATTCGACTTAGTATTTTGCTCAGTATTGAAAGAAGTGTTAGGCCCCTATAGTTATTGCAGTTTTTGGAGTCACCCGTTTTTGGTATTTTGACGTTGGCAGAACGTCTTCTTTTCATATTTTAGGCACAAATGGGTGCCACAGTCTCGCCGAGCCTTCAACATTACATAAAAGCATCTCCACTGAGATATTGTCATTACCCGTGGTCTTGTTGAGCTTAAGGTTTTTAATGGCGTTCTTTACTTCTTGTATTGTTGGTGGATGATGGCACATGCCAATTTGTTTCCTGGGCCTTCTCCAGGATTGAAAGTACACTCAGAAAAAAGACATGTACTAAATTTGAGGAAAAAAAAATTCTTAAAAATAGTAAAAAAAAAATCCTTATTCAGAGTAAATTTTTACTCAAAACTAGGAAAAATTGTTACGTGCTAGTAAAAAATACAACATTTAAATAAAAAATGTATAGTTCATATACTAAAAAATAGTTAACATTTTTCCATAGAAAAATTGCATGAATTTTGTAAAATATTATTTATTTTAAGGAAATTTTTGTTAAAAACTAGTAAATATGTCCTAAATTTTAGTTCATCACATCATAAAACTGGGTAATATTGACTTTAGTTCAAAAAATTTGATTGAGTAAATGATTTACTGAAAAATAGTTCATAAAATTGAACTTACTTAAAATCTGGAAGTGGTTGTCGTAAATTTAAGTTCATTATTTTCCTAATTACTAGGAACATTTTCCTAATCATGAATTTCAAGTTTAAGACTTTCTGCATTTTAAGAAAAAAATATTTAAAATTAGTTAAGATAAATTACAACGTCCAATAGTATACAATCTTCTTATAATAAGTAAAATTGTAATAATTTGTTGAAAGTTATATACTTATATTTAGGATAATTTCCTAAAAATTAGTTCAGATAAATCAGAATAAATCATGTTTAAATTTATGAAGTAATTAGGATAATTTTTTTTATAATGAGTAAAATTGTTATAATTTCTTGAAATTTATATACTTATATTTAAGAAAAATTTCCTAAAAATTAGTTCAAATTTTCCTAAAATTTAGTTCATATATTGAAAAAAGTAAATGTCAATAAATTATTTTCATTTATAATTTATTTTCAATTTTAGTTCGTGATAGTTTTCTTACAAATTCCGCTTTTTTTTTCGATATTAGTAGTATAAAAAAAATTGTGTTATGAAAAATTTGTGCCAAAAATTGTGTTTGTTGTTTCTATCTTTGTATAACATAAGTAAAGGAAATATTAGCGATTAAATAATGCCTCAAAATAAAAGACCAAAAAATCAACAAGGAGATGAAAATTTCCTAAATATTAGTTAAAAATTTCCTAAAAATTAGTTTAAATTTTCCTAAAAATTAGTTTAAATTTTTCTAAAAATTAGTAAAAATTTTCCGAAAAATTAGTTAAATTTTTCCTAAAAATTAGTAAAAATAAATGTTAATAAATCATGTTTTCTAATATTGTCTTCGTCTGCTTATGCAAGTGCCCACGATTCAGCACCATATAATAACACTTGTAATTTTAGTTTCTGTTGAGTGGATTTCATTCCAAAGCTAAGTAAGTATGATTCTTCATTTAATTTCATTATTTACATTCGCTGCTGTACCTAGGTAAACTCTGAAGCTATAGTTGACGACGTTCACGTGTGCTCCAATTCTAATGAACTGCTTGCTAGTAGAGACCATCAGTATTGTTTTTGATTACTAGGCCTATTTTCATGGAATAATTTTCAATACCGAAAAAGGCGGCAGTCACTTCACGCAAATGTGAGTAACATGTAAAATAAGGTAAGTGTCCATTTGTTTTTCTTGGTGGATTTACCTGGTCTAAAGTCGCATTGGGAGGCACCAATTATTTCGTTAATATTGAGTTTTAGCCTTGCACACAGGATGCTCATTATCTTATAAGCGCAGATGGATTTATCACCTTTATCAGAACACTCTCGGTATGTCACCTGATTTCAAATCATCCACTCCATCAAATCATCCAGGAGATTAGAAGATTAGAGCAATCATATCACATTTGTACTTATCGGGTACATCCATCAACTGAATCGGGGCACCTCCTCTGTTAAGATTTCTGATATTCCAGGTACTTATCCTTAGATCATGATAATTTATTCGTTTGCTGTGGTCGTCAACATTAGGGGGTCGTTTTTATTCTAATTGTTTCTATTTCATATTAGGAGTTTTTTCCAGGAGCGGGTTACTAGCCTGAGGTCCTTGTTAGCTCACTACTTTAAGGATGTTAAGGTAGCTAACCAGGTGATACTACTAGGAGGTCAATGACCACAGTTGAGATGAGAGGTTGACCAAGAAAAATCTGGGCTTTCAAATTAAAACCGATTAAAAGCGTTGCTTGGCTTAAAACACCAACTATATCATCCTGAAATCTAGAATACTTCGACACAATTATGAACTTCAGCAGCCGTTTTCTTGAAATCAAAAAAAGGTTATAGGACTTCTCCTCATATCAAGGCTCAAACCATGTAAGTGATGCATTATCTATGACTTTAGAACACTGTTTTCTCAGTTTTTATATTAGGGTGGGTCTTTTTCAATGTTCGACATTAGGTTGTTATATATTAAATATCATAATTTAATGTCAAATTTAAAGAAAACCTTTAAATAACTCCAAAAGCAATCTTCTAAATGCAGTTATTGGATTTAGGTACAGTTTTTTTTATTATAATAAATTAATGGACAAATATTCAAGGTAAATACATTTTTAGATTGAGCTTTTGCGTAATACATTGATAAGTATCCAAAATTAAAAAAAATCGTATAGGTGTTTTAAACTAACAGTTAACTATAGTAGGGCTAACAGTAAGGGGCAAAACTTAACACATTATTTATTAATACAAAATCGAAAAAACTGTAGTTAAAATTCAAAAGTCATTGTTTGGTATAATTTTTTTTCCTTTTGCCAAACACTTTAATTAACTCATGTTTATTGACATTCGGATGGACGAATATAAACCGAATAGGGTCAGATTGTCGGCAATGAATATTATTTGATAAAAGTGTGAACGAATTTATACCAACCAACTATTTTTGACATTTAATATAATTAAATTTTAAACTTTATTTTCTTTAATTTTTTCGATTTAGTAATAATAAAAATAAATAATGTATTTTATTTACTCTAACTAACTGTATGCTCTAAATAAAAAATATAAAAAAAATATATATATTAAACACCTATACCATATTTTATATTTTTCGCAAAATGACCTTTGATTAGTTAAATTGGGAAGTCTAAGGACCTCTAGTGTTCCGTAGCCAAAGATGCCGTGCGTCACAAAGAGCGTCCCTTCCATGTTATTTGAATAACAATTTGACTATGAAAAGGCTTTAATATTTTTCAATGTATTATACTGCAGTAAATTCTGAAGTACGATTTTTTTTATTTATTTACCTTATAAAATTTGTCTTTATTAATAAATACATTAATATAAATACTTATCTATTTTCCAATAACTTACATTATGAACCAAAATTCTTTTATATTGAAATTTATATTGCATCTCCAAATAAATAAATTCTTAAACTTGTAAAAGAGGATCAGATATTTTTAATGGCAAAGAATGGGTAATGAAATACATTGAGTCATTGCCCACAGTTATTTAAATTGGAAGAAACTTTCACAAATACGAATGTGGAGAAATTTCAAAACTACTTCATCCATTTTTTATTTCTATGACTTTTAATTTATTGTATTTTTTTTTTTTTGTATAAGTTGTTATTGATTGAAATTTCGGTAAAACCAAAAATACTCCAATTTTTCCCTATAAGAACAAATTTTACAGTTTGGGGGCGGATGCGACACGCCTCCCCCTAATGCAATCTTTTGTATAAAATATTTTTTGTAACGGAAAACATTTCTTAGGGAAAATTAAGGTTAAATTTTTAATAAATAAGGTACACTCCAATTTTTATGTAAATATATATATATATAAATGTAAAAATTGTTATAAATTTAAATATTATTTATTATTTAAATATGTATATGTGTTTATGTTATTTAAAATATTTTTGTAAAGTTATGAAAAGATATTAATAAAAATACTTTATACCATTTTTTTATACTTTTATTTTATAAAGGGGATATATATATATATATTTTAGAAAATAATTTTACTTAATTTTAGTACTTTTTCTTGTATCATTTAGGAAATATATAATTCAGATAAGTATATAATTTACTGAAAACTAGAAATAAGTTTTATTAATGTAGGAAATATTTCATACTGGGAATGAATATTTTACTATAAATAAGTATTAAACTTATTTATTTTCTGACTGTTTTTCTCACTTTTAAGGAAAATATTTCCTAAAAATTATAAATTTTTTATAAGATCAAAATAAATAATTTACTGGATTTTAGTAATCTTTTTCTACTATCGTAGAAAATTTGAACAAGTTTACTGCAGTTTTTACTTGTTTTAAGTAAAAATAAATTATCTTTTAACTAAAATGAAGGAAAATTTTCCTTATTTATAGCATTGATAAATATTTATCTGAACTAAATTAAAGGAAATATTTACTTGTTTTTAAGAAGTTTCAGATAAAATATGAACTAAATAATAGTAATTTTTTTTAATTTTTTAAGTATAATTTTATTTGATTTTAGTTAAAATTTGTTTAATATAAGAAATTTTGTCAAAAACTTAAGGAAATTTTTTTCTTGGAATTAAGGAATTTTTTTACTTAGTTGCTGTAAAAAACGGCTTTGGCGCCATACGACAACCATTTTTTCCTCAAATTTAGTAAATTTTCCTATATTTTAGTTCATTTTTTTTCTGGGTGTAGTGTAACAATCTGTTTTGGTTTTACCGCCGTGGTATGGCAGGTAAGTCATCCCCATGTCATACCAGAGGTCCCAAGTTTGATCCCCGGCCAGACCCACTTAAAAACAAAATAATTTTTCAAGCTCAGCTCGCCACTGGTTGAGTATTTGGCTATGTAAAACTAATGCATTTGCCGTTCGGAGCCGGAGTTAAAACGTCCCTTTCATCATCTTATTGGATATACTGCACGAGCTCTTACTAACCTCTTCTGAGGTTATAGGAACTAGCTACTGCAATTTTGATAAGAGCCAGTTAGACTTTTTTGTGGGGTCTTCTTAAGTATTCAAAGTCAACATAACCGGCTCCAAATCGAAAATTTCAGATGCGCTCCACTCAGAGAAGGCGTAGCAGACACTTGAACGAAGTTCTCTTCCTCGCATTGTTATATCAATAGGCCTTTTCAAGTGAATATATAACTTCGATGATATATTACACACACTTCTGGTTTTTTAGTAGGTCCTTTAAAAGTCGTCTAGGTGGGCAACATCTTTTTTTCAGAATTTGTTCCATTGTTATATATTTTACTTTGCCAAATGTATCATGAGGCAAAAGGAAACTTTTTGTTTAAATCAGCATGAAAATTTCACAGTAATAAAGTTATCGTTTTGGTATTCTTTGAATTTCAAAAAAAAAAAAGGCAGCGAGAGAAGACAAAACGAACTAAAAGGAATGATCTTTGTTTTTTTGTTTTTGGTATTTATAATAAAATATAAATAAAAAGTAGTAGATTGTGATAAAGTTAGAAGTTTTTAGTTTATGGTCTGTTATTTTGAAGTTCTTAAGAACAAATTTTGAGAACTTCTTATGGGGTAGATGTGAAAAATATGTATGTATATACTATATAAAAATATGAATGTGAACTTTTTAAGAATTGGTAAAAAATTTAGAAAATTGGCAAAAATGGGCAAATACTTTTTAGATTACCCAATATTATAAACGAAATGACGAACTTATTGTACCTTTATCACACCCGCTGAAGAGTAGTTTAAAAGATTTCTTTAATAGAAATTATTCTATTAAAATTTCTTTAAAATTCCTTTCTTTAAACTAAACACTAGAAATATCACCCTCACTCATATTAAAGACGACAAAGTTAATCGTTTGTCCTGATTAAATGTCAGCCGTTTTTTTTTTTAATACTTTACCTCAAACGGCTTAACATATCAAAGGATACGGATCTGCTTAAATGCCAAGTAAACAAACTTTAATATAAAAAAAGTTAAAGTCTCATATAAAGATGATTAAAATACTGTAGGTTTTATTTTATTTTACTTAATATGTTTGAACAAGAGATTAGATCCTTATAATGAGTCAAAAGGAAAAAATATATTATTACAAATTTACATAAAAGAACAACTAAGAGTTAGTGTGTTAATGAAAGGATGTCACGTTCTGTTTATGTTTATTATAAAGGTAATTTTCTTCTATGTTAGTCTACATATGTATGTACTTTAGTTAGTGGCCAAAGATAATCTTCTTGTATAAGCAAAACATATTTATACAAAAGACAATGTAATCTTAATTAAAATGTGGAGAAAAAAACTAGAATATTTGCATAAGAATAACTTATGACCGCCTTTTTGGTTGCGGCGCTTAATTTAAAATGACAGGATGTCAGGAAATTATTTTTAGACCGAGAGTTATTTTGTCAAACAAATAACAGGTATATACATAAATGTTATTTAAGGCATATACAAAAGATTTTCTAGGTATTTTTAATTAATATAAACAAAATTTTACTATAAAACTTTTTCTATATATAAAAAATTCATAGAAAATTGTACTATAGAAAAATTTTCATTATACAAATTTTTCTATAGAAAAAATTTTATAATGAAAATTTTTCTATACAAAAAATTTTATAACGAAAATTTTTCTTTAGAAAAAATTTTATAATGAAAAAATAGAAAAAATTTTATAATGAAAATTTTTCTATAGAAAAAATTTTATAATGAAAATTTTTCTATAGAAAAAATTTTATAATGAAAATTTTTCTATAGAAAAAATTTTATAATGAAAATTTTTCTATAGAAAAAATGTTATAATGAAAAATTTTCTATAGAAAAAATGTTATAATGAAAATTTTTCTATAGAAAAAATTTTATAATGAAAATTTTTCTATAGAAAAAATTTTATAATAAAAATTTTTCTATAGAAAAAATTTTATAATGAAAATTTTTCTATAGAAAAAATTTTATAATGAAAATTTTTCTATAGAAAAAATTTTATAATGAAAATTTTTCTATAGAAAAAATTTTATAATGAAAATTTTTCTATAGAAAAAATTTTATAATGAAAATTTTTCTATAGAAAATTATTTATAATGAAAATTTTTCTATAGAAAAATTTTATAATGAAAATTTTTCTATAGAAAAATTTTATAATGAAAAATTTTCTATAGAAAAAATGTTATAATGAAAATTTTTCTATAGAAAAAATTTTATAATGAAAATTTTTCTATAGAAAAAATTTTATAATGAAAATTTTTCTATAGAAAAAATTTTATAATGAAAATTTTTCTATAGAAAAAATTTTATAATGAAAATTTTTCTATAGAAAAAATTTTATAATGAAAATTTTTCTATAGAAAAAATTTTATAATGAAAATTTTTCTATAGAAAAAATTTTATAATGAAAATTTTTCTATAGAAAAAATTTTATAATGAAAATTTTTCTATAGAAAAAATTTTATAATGAAAATTTTTCTATAGAAAAAATTTTATAATGAAAATTTTTCTATAGAAAATTATTTATAATGAAAATTTTTCTATAGAAAATTATTTATAATGAACATTTTTCTATAGAAAAATTTTATAATGAAAATTTTTCTATAGAAAAATTTTATAATGAAAATTTTTCTATAGAAAAATTTTATAATGAAAATTTTTCTATAGAAAAATTTTATAATGAAAATTTTTCTATAGAAAAATTTTATAATGAAAATTTTTCTATAGAAAAATTTTATAATGAAAATTTTTCTATAGAAAAATTTTATAATGAAAAGTTTTCTGTAGAAACATTTTTATAATGAAAATTTTTCTATACAAAAATTTTTATAATGAAAATTTTTCTATACAAAAACTTTTATAATGAAAATTTTTCTATACAAAAATTTTTATAATGAAAATTTTTCTATAGAAAAATTTTAATAATGAAAATTTTTCTATAGAAAAATTTTAATAATGAAAATTTTTCTATAGAAAAATTTTCATTATAAAAATTTTTATAATGAATATTTTTCTATAAAAATATTTTATAATGAAAATTTTTCTATAGAAAAATTTTTCTAATGAAAATTTTTCTATAGAAAAATTTTTCTAATGAAAATTTTTCTATAGAAAAATTTTTCTAATGAAAATTTTTCCATAGAAAAATTTTCTAATGAAAATTTTTCTATAGAAACATTTTTCTAATGAAAATTTTTCTATAGAAACATTTTTCTAATGAACATTTTTCTATAGAAACATTTTTATAATGAAAATTTTTCTATAGAAACATTTTTATAATGAAAATTTTTCTATAGAAACATTTTTATAATGAACATTTTTCTATAGAAAAAAATTTTGTAATGCAAATTTTTCTATAGAAAAAATTGTTATAATGAAAATTTTTCTATAAAAAATTTCTATAATGAAAATTTGTCTATAGAAAAAATTTCTACAATGAAAATTTTTCTATAGAAAAAAATTTTATAATGAAAATTTTTTTATAGAAAAAATTTTTATAATGAAAATTTTTCTGTAGAAAAAATTTAACAATGAAAATGTTTCTATAGAAAAAATTTTATAATGAAAATTTTTCTATAAAAAATTTTCATTGAATTAAAAAAAAAATTTATAGAAAAATTATTGTTATAAAATTTTTTCTATAGATGTTTGTGTATATAGTATTTATTTATGGTTTAGTTATTTATGTAGAGCCATTTTATTTACCAGAGGTTTATAAATTACATATTAATTAAAATGTTAAAAGTACTTGAGCAAATAAAAAATACGTTTATCTTGAAATGTGAAAAATTAACCTAATTTAAGAGAATGATGAAATCTTCAGATATTACTAAGAGACCTAATTTAAGAGAGTTATAAAAGCTTCGATATAACTAGGAGGCTGCAGTTGATTTTTGAACCCAACATTGAAAGAAGGCATAATGTTCAAAATTGTTTTAAAATCCGGAGTAGTTTTGATTTTACTACTTGCTATGGTAAGGGCTGAAATGGAAGTTAACGAGATACAGACAACACTAAATGAAGATTATGAAGAAATTTCAGTTGCCAAGGATTTTCTCAGGGCTCCTAATATTGGCAATATACCTGTAGAGAATAAAGTAAATGACTCGCGCGTTAATGGGGGTGTAGAGGCCAAAAAAATTGTTCCCTTCCAAGTTTCATTGCAAGCTTATCGACGCAATCGTTGGCGTCACTTTTGTGGTGGTGCCATAATCAGTGCCAACCATGTTTTGACTGCGGCACATTGTGTGGATAATCTTAAACCCGAAGATATACATATTGTTGCAGGCACTTTATCATGGAATTCCGGGGGACAGAGACATAGAGCAGCTGCCAAGCGTGTTCATCCACACTATTCCACAAGTCCAAGGATAATCAATGATATTGCAATTTTAAAAGTACAACCGGCATTTAATTTACATCGTAGTAATATTGGTACAATAAGTTTGGGCAGCACTGGACGTATTGGAGATAGGATAAAGGTACGAATAACTGGCTGGGGAGCTACAACGCCTACGGCAGCTGGTGGTATTCCTGATAGGTTACAGCAATTGGATTATCAAACCATTTCAAATGAAGAGTGTGGTAGAAAAGGTTTTAGAGTGACGCCAAATGAGGTGTGTGCATTATCGGCTGTGGGTCAGGGATCATGTATGGTAAGTGTAAAGATTAATTTAAAATTTTGTAGTTCAAAACAAAAAGCTTTTGTCATATTTATGTATTTATTTTTGTTTCTATCTTCTTTATTTTCTATGACTAGGGTGATTCTGGTGGTCCTTTGGTTACCACACATGGTCCCTTACAACTTGTTGGTGTTGTCTCTTATGGTTCGGCCACTTGTGCCCAGGGCAAACCTGATGTTTACTCAAGAGTTTCCAGCTTTTTACCCTACATTACAAAAGTGATTAACAGTGAAATACCATAAAACTGTGAAATAATAAAAAAATAATTTGCCATAAAAATAGAATTTTGTCTTGGGTTTGAATATAAAAATCAAAGCATGAAATTATTTTGAATGCAAAATTGGAATAATGTACAAATATAAGATATTTTGCATAAATTTTCTTTAGATGTGCGTAAAATTAAAAGTGAAGAGTTAGTACACAATTATTTAAAGACAATGCATATACCCTACACCGTACAAAAAAAAGTGGTAATAAATCTATATCTTCTAAACCGGAAGTCCGATAGCATCAGAAAAACCTACGAAAAAACTAAAAAGTGAATTTTTTGCAAAATTTTACTTGAAATTTGACCTTAAATTTCTGAAAAACTGTTCAAGGATCCAAAATTTTTTTTGAAGTTATAAAGCCTTTTTTATTTTTTACGTAAATCAATTTAAAAAATTTCAAAAAAGGAAACCCAATTGACCTTTTTTTGCAATTAAAATTTTGATATAGAGGAAGGTGCCAAATTCGATTTTTTGGATTCGTTTGCGAATTTGTGCTAATTTTTATTTTTGAAATCTAAAGAGTATATATGGGACTATATAACAACATTTCAGAAAGTTGCAAAATTGGCTTCTTTGTAATATGTTCGAAACCCCAAAAATTTTATTAAAAAGTAGACAAATTTCGTTCAATGCCGCACAAAATTTTTTACAAAATTTTACTTGAAATTTGACCTTAAATATCTGAAAAACTGTACAAGGTACATAAATGATTTTTTGAAATAATAAATTCTATTTTATTGTTTATCTAGAACAATTTAAATAATTTCAAAAAAGGAAACCCAATTGACCTTTTTTTGCAATTAACATTTTGGTATATAGAAATTTGCCATTTTTTATAAAATTAGATTTTCTGAATTCTTTTGCGAATTCACGCTAATTTTTATTTTAGAAATCTAAAGAGTATATATGGGACTATTTAATTGCGTTTCAGAAAGTTGCAAAATCGTCTTGACTTTTTTATTATATATTCGAAAACACCAAAATTTTCATAAAAATAGACAAATTTCGTTCAATGCTGTATGTGAAGGGAATGTTCCAATGACTTAAATTTTGGTTCGACATTATCCTAGAACCCCTTTCTCTACGAATATATAATAAAACATTAACTTTTAATAAAAAACTTCTTCGTAAGAAGTAAAAAATTGATAACATCTTTTTTTGAAAAAAACGCACTTTTTTCGATTAGCGAAAAATATTTGAATTTGGAAATTTATAGTAAAGTAATTAAGTTTTTTCTTTGTTTCTTCAAGCTCATTCCAAAATGTAAAAAATCAGCTATATTGGACAATAATTGAAAGAGTTACACGGTCCCAAAGCTTGATTACTTCTGAAGTGGTCTACTTTGATGCCCAATGATTCACCCTGTGTAAACACAAGGTAACCATAAATCCAAAGTTAAGAAAGATTGGGTCCTCCTTAACAATTTTCTCATACATACTGATGCAATCAGACTTACAGTTTAGAAGATACAGATTTATTTCCACCTTTTTTTGTTCAAAAACAAATTTATTTGGTTTAAAGGGTCAGAATCGATTTCTTTTTGATATAAGAGACATTTTTGAAGCGTCTGTTTTGTCAAAAAAGAAATTTTTCGACAAAGTATTGGAGTATAAATCTTCCCCTGCTCCGCTCACTTTTATTTAAGTAAAGTAAGTTTTAATTTTAAAAACCTTGACAGTTGTCAAAATTCTCAAATATTTTAATTCAGTTTCATATTAGCAGCAGCCTTCTCTTTCTTGCAATTATTTCAAAAGTGACGAAGAAAAAAAGAAACATAGATATATTTATATGATCGCAAATGCCCCTTAATTTTGTCTAAATATATTCCTTAAGAGACAATAAACAGTAGCCATAAATTAATTTAAATCAATCAATTCAATTTGTTTGTCAATAAAAATTTAAATGAGAATCTGTTTTCTTCTCGACTATTTTTCTTTTTTGTTCCATCATTTTAAACGAATTTCATTGACGACCCAATTGTACATGGCAGTGCCAACTATAAACTCAAAGTCACTTGGACTGGGAACTTTGGTTGGAAAGTGTACAAGAGTTGAGTAATTCGAATGAATTGGAATGGTAACAAATAAATGAATTATATTTTGAACTGTATGTGTGTGTATGTATATAAGTTAAGTTTGTATTGTTTCGCAGATTCTTTCGGTATTATGGAAATGGTTCTAAAGTGATCATTAAAAGCAATTAAAATTGATTTGTTTTTGGTTTGGCTGTATTTTAAAAGGAAATTCAGATGAAAGACGACATTAGTCGAGAAAAATTGTACACTTAGAAAAACGTTTAAATGTAGTATGACAAGACTATGACAAGACTATGACTAGACTATGACTGGACTATGACTAGACTATGACTAGACTTTGACTAGACTATGACTAGACTATGACTAGACTATGACTAGACTATGACTAGACTATGACTAGACTATGACTAGACTATGACTAGACTATGACTAGACTATGACTAGACTATGACTAGACTATGACTAGACTATGACTAGACTATGACTAGACTATGACTAGACTATGACTAGACTATGACTAGACTATGACTAGACTATGACTAGACTATGACTAGACTATGACTAGACTATGACTAGACTATGACTAGACTATGACTAGACTATGACTAGACTATGACTAGACTATGACTAGACTATGACTAGACTATGACTAGACTATGACTAGACTATGACTAGACTATGACTAGACTAGACTATGACTAGACTATGACTAGACTATGACTATGACTAGACTATGACTAGACTATGACTAGACTATGACTAGACTATGACTAGACTATGACTAGACTATGACTAGACTATGACTAGACTATGACTAGACTATGACTAGACTATGACTAGACTATGACTAGACTATGACTAGACTATGACTAGACTATGACTAGACTATGACTAGACTATGACTAGACTATGACTAGACTATGACTAGACTATGACTAGACTATGACTAGACTATGACTAGACTATGACTAGACTATGACTAGACTATGACTAGACTATGACTAGACTATGACTAGACTATGACTAGACTATGACTAGACTATGACTAGACTATGACTAGACTATGACTAGACTATGACTAGACTATGACTAGACTATGACTAGACTATGACTAGACTATGACTAGACTATGACTAGACTATGACTAGACTATGACTAGACTATGACTAGACTATGACTAGACTATGACTAGACTATGACTAGACTATGACTAGACTATGACTAGACTATGACTAGACTATGACTAGACTATGACTAGACTATGACTAGACTATGACTAGACTATGACTAGACTATGACTAGACTATGACTAGACTATGACTAGACTATGACTAGACTATGACTAGACTATGACTAGACTATGACTAGACTATGACTAGACTATGACTAGACTATGACTAGACTATGACTAGACTATGACTAGACTATGACTAGACTATGACTAGACTATGACTAGACTATGACTAGACTATGACTAGACTATGACTAGACTATGACTAGACTATGACTAGACTATGACTAGACTATGACTAGACTATGACTAGACTATGACTAGACTATGACAGTAGCTTTTTTTTCAGTGCATGTAAAACACAAATCGAATAAAAATGTCTTCTTACCGCCAGATGTAAAAAGTATCTATAGGCTAAGAAAAAATGTTCATTTAAACGATGAATCAGTTCAGTTAAAGAAGTGAACAAAAATCGAGAAATAAAACATCATCGTAAAAATAAAATCAATTTTATTTCTTTAATTTTTACATCGTTTATTAGGTTTCTGAGAACATTTGTTTTATTTGGCTTTGTCAGCCAACCGATCCATCCCCCTGAATGTGTCATTGTCAATTAAATTTTACGTTTTTTTTGCTTCTTCTCAAAATGCGTATTTATATTCATAAAATTGTTTATTTAATTTTTTTCTCATTGCTTTTAGTTTTAATTGAAATGATTTTTTAAATGTTTGGGGTTTTTATTTCAAACCGCTGACCCTTAAGTTTTTGACCCCGACTGTATGTTGTTTCAAAATATTTTTATTCAAATTGTTTTCTGTATTGAAGGCATATTGATGACAAAGTGAATAAAATTTAATTATTTGTATTGTTTATATTTTGGCAATAAAAACGGAAATGTAGACGCTATGGAAGGTATTTTGGGTGAACTATTGACAAAGTATGAGAATATAGTAGTTATGGGTGATTTTAATTGTGATGTATTTGATCCTGATAAAGCTTCAAATTTTAGATCATTATGTAATCGACTTAGACTTTCTCTTATTCATAACTCTTTGCCAACACACTGGAATGTTGGCCAACATTCAACTTCATTATTAGATGTTTTTCTTTTAAATAACCGTTCTAAAGTTCATTTCTCAGGTCAGGGACAAGTGCCCTTTCTTAAATCCTACCATGCACTTATTTATATGTCTTTATCAATTACGCCTATTAGTGAAACTGATTATATACAGTACAAAGATTTCAATAACTTTGATCCTAATCTGTTTCAAAATCATGTGCAAAACTTTGATTTTTCGACTTTTTATAATAATAACGATGTAAATATTAAACTTTCAGTTCTAAATTCTTTACTATCCGACCTCTTTGATTTAATACCAGTAATTAGATTCAAACCCAAATATAAAAATGATCCTTGGATGAAGGAAAAAGAGATTATTGATACTAGAGTTCTTAGAGACAATGCTTATGTCAATTATCAAAATCAATTAACTGAAGAAAATCGTAAAATTTATTGCAAACTAAGAAATAAAGTCAAATCATTGATAAGAAAATACCGTAGGCAACATTACATGAAGATATTTGGTGGGTGCGAATCTAAAAAAATGTGGAAGATTATTAATAGCTCTGGATGCTTAGAAGGTGTTGAATCACAAATACAGAATATTGATGTCAACTTTCTCAATAAAACGTTTATTCTTAATGACAGTGATTTTAATAATAATACTTATAATTTTGATTCATTTAATGGCTGCATTGACGGATTTTGTTTTGAAACTGTATTTATTGATGATTTGTGGGATGCTTTATCAAAAGTTAAGTCGAATTCAATTGGAATAGATGGTTTTCCTATTAAATTTATCAAAATAGTTTTTCCATATATTTCTGAGCCCCTATTACATCTTTTTAACATGATTGTAACAACTTCTACTTATCCTGATGGATTCAAAATTGCTCGTATAGCACCTATTCCTAAAAAGCCGGTTAATAGTGGCTACAGACCCTTAAGCATTTTACCCTCAGTTTCTAAGGTAATGGAACATATCCTTAAGTTACAGATACTTAAATATGTTTCCAAATATAATCTTATAAAGGATGTTCAGTATGCGTACAGGGAGGGATATAGTACTTCTGCTATGCTACTAGGTCTAATTGATACTGCAAGGGAGCATTTGAACAATGGTAATGATTGCGTTATGATATCCTTGGACCTGTCTAGAGCTTTCGATCGACTTGATCATAACATTCTTATTGATAAATTGAGGCATAAATTTAAATTTTCAGTCATGGCATGTAAACTTCTTTACTCCTATTTAACTAATAGGTTCCAATATGTAAATGTAAATGGAAATACGTCAGATATTGCACCTGTTATTTCTGGAGTACCTCAGGGCTCAGTTTTAGGACCAATTTTGTTCTTAGTATATTTGAATGATTTTGTAGAATCTTTAGATTTACAGTTGGTGAAGCCTTTTATTTTTGCCGATGACATTCAATTAATTTTTGGCCATTCTAAAAGTTTCCCTGATGTTCTACAGTCGGTAATAAATTTTACTCTTCAAAGTGTACAAAATTGGATGACATCTAATAAACTATCTATAAATGCTGCAAAAACTAAAGCAATAAATTTTCGCATGAGTCAGCGAAGAACTGTTTACCCTAGAATTACTATAAATGGTACTGATATAAGCTATGTTGAATCTCTTACCTGTTTGGGTGTTACTATTGATCAAAGTCTAACTTTCAGTGAACATATTGATAAAGTTTCTTCCAGAGTTAGCTATGCTCTGAGAAGATTGTATGCTTGTGGATTGCATTTACCTACAAGGATAAAGTATATCCTTGCCCATACATTATTAATGCCTAACATAAATTATTGCTTGGAAGTTTTTTCAGGTACATTAGAATATAATATTGATAAGCTAACTAATATTGTTAAAAGAATTGTAAGGTTTGTATATGGTATTGGGTACCGTGATCATGTGTCTCATGCTATAGTCCAATTTCTAGGTTGTTCTGTACCACAATATTTTAAGTTCCGCAATTTGTTATTTTTTTATAAAGTAATTTTAAATGGTACACCAAGTTATTTGAGATCAAAATTTAAATTTTTAAGATCAGAACGAAATCCTCAGATTTTTGAACCATTGATATCATGTTTAATATATGAAGAATCGTTTCTCATAAGAATTGCAAGAGACTGGAATTTTTTACCAATTGATTTACGTAAATTCACTTATTCTTTGAATGCTTTTAAGAGAAAACTTTTTTCTTACATTGGAGGCTATCTGTCATAAACTACAAAATTCTTCACAGGTTTTCCCCATATTAGCCATAAACCCAATTACTAAAATCACTTTGAAGTTATTGCTATCTGCTGTTTTAAGGACCTTTGTATATATTTTTTATGTCATAAGGCTACTCCATATCCAAAAAGAAAATGTACAATTTAATTTAAATTTTTTTTAAGTACCATTAAATATTTCATTAATATATAAAAATTATTTGTTAATTAAGTTTAATAATTGTTACTCATATAGAATTCAAGTAATACGTTTTTGGCCTTGAAGGCTTTTGTATTACAAACGAAAAAATAAAAAATAAAATAAAAAAAAAAAAAAAATAAAATAAAAAAGTGATAACGGATTATCGTTTCGTCTTAAAATTTTGTAAAAATTTTAAGATGTACCTTTAACAATTTCTACGAAGTATTAAAAAATGTTGTACTGAAATACTTTTGAATTAAAATATGTAATTCAAATGCAAGAAAAAAATATGAAAAAATATTATTTCAGTCTTTTAGGCAACAATGGTCCGAAAAGGGTTAATACCAAAAATGATAAATAAACTTATTTATGACCACTTACAAGACACTTTTTAAATATTTGGTTTTCTACATTATTTTAATTTGTGGCTCGAAAAGCCCTTAAGCTATTTGTACTGTTTGTCCACCTCTCAACTGTCTTCTACAGCCGTTTGAGGTGTAATTTTGTTAGCGCCACTTTATTTAAACAGTTAAAATTTACATGTTTTTGGTTAATGGCTTATCACTGCTTGACGGACCGTCACCTTCAAGACATGATTTTAATAGCATTTTTTATGTTTAATTGATTTTTGAAGTACGATAAATTTACATGTAACTTTTTGAAATTACTCATGTTTTTAAAAGTATTTCAGATAAAGATATGTTCTGTTTTGGAATGTAAATAAGTAATTAGATAAGTAAAATAATTTTTTTTAAGAAGAGGCTTCAAGTAATTTTTAAAACCGAAATTATAAAAAAATTATATTGTAAAAAAATTAGCAGAATTTAAAATTTTTTAACTGTAAAATTTTCAAAATTTTACTATAATTCTATAGTAAAATTTTCAAAATTTTACTATAATTCTATAGTAAAATTTTCAAAATTTTACTATAATTCTATAGTAAAATTTTCAAAATTTTACTATAATTCTATAGTAAAATTTTCAAAATTTTACTATAATTCTATAGTAAAATTTTCAAAAATTTTACTATAATTCTATAGTAAAATTTTCAAAATTTTGCTATAATTCTATAGTAAAATTTTCAAAATTTTACTATAATTCTATAGTAAAATTTTCAAAATTTTACTATAATTCTATAGTAAAATTTTCAAAATTTTACTATAATTCTATAGTAAAATTTTCAAAATTTTACTATAATTCTATAGTAAAATTTTCAAAATTTTACTATAATTCTATAGTAAAATTTTCAAAATTTTACTATAATTCTATAGTAAAATTTTTAAAATTTTACTATAATTCTATAGTAAAATTTTCAAAATTTGATTATATTTCTTTAGTAAAATTTTCAAAATTTTACTATATTTCTATTTTTGATTATATTTCTATAGTAAAATTTTCAAAATTTTACTATATTTCTATAGTAAAATTTTCAAAATTTTACTATATTTCTATAGTTAAATTTTTAAAATTTTACTATCTTTCTATAGTAAAATTTTTAAAATTTAACTTTAATATGAAAAAATTTTTATAGAAAACTTTTATATGAAAAATTTTCTATAGAAAAATTTTATATGAAAATTTTTCTATAGAAAAGTTTTATATCAAAAATTTTCTATAGAAAAATTTTACATGAAAAATTTTCTATAGAAAAATTTTACATGAAAAATTTTCTATAGAAAAATTTTACATGAAAAATTTTCTATAGAAAAATTTTACAAGAAAAATTTTCTATAGAAAAATTTTATATAAAAATTTTTCTATAGAAAAATTTTATATGAAATTTTTCTATAGAAAAATTTTATATAAAAAATTTTCTATAGAAAAATTTTATATGAAATTTTTCTATAGAAAAATTTTGTATCAAAAATTTTCTATAGAAAAATTTTATATGAAAGATTTTCTATAGAAAAATTTTTTATACAAAATTTTCTATAGAAAACTATTAATATAGAAACTTTTTTATAGAAAACTTTTATATGGAAAATTTTCTATAGAAAACTTTTATATGAAATTTGTTTTTAGGAAACTTTTATAGAAACATCTTCTATAGAAAAATTTTATATGAAAAATTTTCTATAGAAAAATTTTATATGAAAAATTTTCTATAAAAAATTTTATAGAAAAATTTTCGATGCAAAAATTTTAAATTAAAAATTTTTTTATAGAAATTTTTTATATGAAAAATTTTTGTTAGAAAACTTTTATATAAAAAATATTCTATAGAAAATTTTTATATACACAATTTGCTTTAGAAAACTTTAAAATGAACAATTTTCTTTAGAAAACTTTAAAATGAAAAATTTTCTATAGAAAACTTTTATATGAAAAATTTTCTATACAAAAATTTTATGAGAAAATTTTCTATAGAAAACTTTTATATGAAAAATTTTCTATAGAATACTCTAAAATTAAAAAAAAAGTCTATAGAAAACATTTATATAAAACATTTTCTTAAAAAAAAAATTTTATAGGAAATTGTCTATAAAAAATTTGTCATACAGAAAAATTTTATATGAAAATTTTTTCAAAGAGTAAATGAGTTTTCGTTGTCAATTTAATTCTCGTTTTCAATTTCGATTAAAAGAATTATTTCTTTATGGGACATTTAAAACATGTTGAACATGTTCCTAAATCACACTCCCTCGGAATGCACATAATTAGCTTTTAAAAAGCGGAAGTTTTTAACATATATCTCTTCTTGTCTAAGTATAACCGGAAACAATTATGACAAAAGTTTAGCATCATAACGGCTTTTAAACACAAACACACACATTTACTTGCATATGCTCCTTCGAAAAGGGTAAGTTACATACATACACAATATGAAAGGCGCGATATGTCATGATTATATTTACTCATACTATGAATATTCAAAATGCTGTCATCTAAATCTCTAATGTAAAATTATTTAAAGGATAAAAGCCGGATGTTAACTTTGAGGAAATAATAATAATAATACAAAACCTCACACCCTCATACGCTTAAAATAACTCCTTAATAATTGTTTACTTGATGTAAAACATGACTTTGTGATTATAAAATATTATAATTTTTTCCGTCTCAAGGATGAGCAACCAAGTTTATCTGCTTCCATTTACTCCCCCCTTTTAACGGGAATCATAAACATGCATATCCATATACATTTTCTTGTTAAATTTTTAGTGTTACATCTTTTAAAACAATATGTAAAATTACAAAATTTTACACATCTGTAGCTTCATGTAAGTATTTTCTTTCATGTCTTGTACTTCATATGTTTTAAATGTAAATAAAGTTTCATTTCGCTATTAAAACTTAAGTTAAAACACTTAAGAAATATTTTACTTTTTTTTTGTTTAGCGATAAAATTAAATATTTTTATTGTTATTGTCGTCGTTGGTTTGGAGTTTACTTTACATTGAGTGGCATAATATTTTTGTGGTTTGTAGTTTTTGTTTTTTTTTTTTTGGAAAGAGTTTACAATTGTTAAAGATATTGATATTCATTACATCTTGAGTTTAACAATTGTTGGTAAAATTTCATGTAAAAGTTATACATTGTATTTACTTACATATGTATGTATTTATGTAAAGAAGTGATGGTATTAGTTTAGAAAGGAAGTCTTATTATACCCTTCACCACCATAGGTGGAAAGGGTATATTGGGTTTGCGCTGATGTTTGTAACGCATAGAAATATTGGTCTGAGACCTACCTTTTAGTATACCAATCGACTTAGAATCACTTCCTGAGTTGTTTTAACGATGTCCGTCCGGCTGGCTGGCTGGCCGGTTATCCATGTAAGCTTGTTTTCACTCTACAGGTCGTAATTTTAAAGATAATTTGATGAAATTTGGCACAGGTTCATATTTTGGTCCAAGGACGATCCCTATACTTGGGCGAAATCGGATTACTATTTCGGGTACCTCCCATAGGGATGCTTTCCCGGAATAGAGTTTTTGGTTCTTTACAGCCACAAATTTAGTTGTATTTTAATAATATTCAGCACAAATATTGCTTATCATAACCTTAATCAGTGTTCTTAATTTTGTAAGAATCGGCCCATATTTGACCATACCTCGCATACAAGACACATTCTCAGAAACATTTATATACACATAAAAGCACAAAAACGTTAATAACTCTAAAGATAAATGCATTTGATTACTTAAACTTTGAACAGATAAATATTTTGTAAATATAAACCAATAATCAAAATTTGGTAACAATCGGTCCACAATTGACCCTAGCTCCCATATCAGGCCCTTAGCCGGAATTGATATAAATCTCGAAATTTTGAAAAAATAACTCATAGTATATATATGTATGTCTCTAAGACACAAGGAAAACTTGTAAAATTGTTGGTCCATATTTGACCTTAGCAGTGAAGGGTATCATATAGTCGGGCTTGAACGACTATAGCTTTTCTTACTTGTTTTATTGCGATTGGGGTACTTCTAAAAAAATACATCTTTAATGCAACAACCCCATAATCAGGTGCCGAAAAACGTTGACCTCGAATGTTACACCTTAAGCCACCATAGCAGATTGGCTTGAGAAAAAAGAGGCAATAAATCTGTATCTTCTAAACTGTAAGTCTGTGTGTTAGAAAATTGTTAAGGAGGGCATTAGCTTTCTAAACTTTGGATTTGTGGTTACCCTGTGTTTACACAGGGATAATCATTGGGCGTCAAAGTAGACCACCTCATAAGTGAAAAAGTTCTTGGATATTGTAGGTCTTTAAATTATTGTCCAATATGGTTGATTTTTTACATTTTGGAATGAAATTCATGAAACAAAGAAAAACCATACTTACTTTACTATAATAACTGTTTTGGCTTTTAAGTTATTTCATTTCAAAAATAAAAAAAAAATATTTTTCTCTTCGTCATTTTTTAGTTTTTGACCCATTGTGCATTCGATATTAAACCTTTAATTTAAAAAATTTTGTTTTATTTAAAAAGTGCACTTTTTTCTCAAAAAGTTATAGCAATTTTTTACTTTCTCGCAGAAGTTTTTTTTTATTAAAAGTTAATGTTTTATTATATATTCGTGAAGAATAGGGTTCTAGGATAATTTTAATTTAAAACAAGTAAGAGTGTTATATTCGGCTGAGCCGAATCTTATATACCCACCATCAAGTTGTGTTAAATTTAGAAACATATCTCATATATCTACGAGGGTCCAGCAAATTCAAAAAGTGGACCACATTCGAAAAAGTTGTTGGTATTGTTGGTAAAATATTTAGACTAAATTCGGTTGTATTAGCTCTATAGTTCAACATTTTCAAGTATGTAAGTGTTTTCCCTAGTATTTACTTTGAACAAAATTGGTTATCGTAAGCGGGTATAGTTTAGCATTAATAATCTGTTAAATACTTTTCGTTTAGCTTAATATTTAGTTAGGATAAATATATTGATAGTAATACAAATCTTTTTGATTGTAGATATAAAAAGGGGATGTTATATATATAAGAATTATAGCCAAATGTTGACCGATTGTAACAAAATTTTAAACACTGGCTGGTATATATATAGAGCTTATTCTTGCAAAATTAAGTGACCATAGCTATCATAGTTTCATAGCTTTTAACTGACTTTTACTACATACAAGCTATGGTCAAAGGGTGACCAATTGTGATAAAATTGATATAAGTCTTCATTGTGCTTAATTTAGTATTTCTAGCTCTTGTAGTTAAGAGCTATCACGCTTTTGTCTGACGGACATAAACCTCCTTTTCTTTTTGAATTTTTCTGTTTTCGTAAGTTTTTTATATGGGAGCTATGGTCAAATGGTGACCGATTGTGACAAAATTTTCACACTGGCTGGCATTGACAGCCAGACTTTCTTTTGCCAAATTTACTAGTTATATCTGTTATACTTTTAGATTTATTGGCATTTAAGTGTATTTTAGGTGAAATTTAGGGTGTTTCCGTAAGTTTTTTATATGAGAGCTATGGTTAAATGTGAACCGATTTTGATGAAATTTTATATGCTGCCTAGGACTTCTATATACCAAATTTTATCATCATAGCTGTTATAAATTGTCATTTATTAACAAATAAGCGATTAGCCTAGACGAGGTTATACGGGAGCTATGGTCAAATGTGAACCGATTTTGCCCGTTTTCAGTACCAAAATTTTCTCAAAGATGAAGAATATTTTTACTCAGTTTTAGTGAGCTAGCTCCTTTCGTTTAGGCGTTATCGTGATTTTAACAGACAGACGGACATTAGAATTTCATAAGGATTCATAATATATATCGTTTTTGGTTTTTGAGCCAATATTAAGGAAATTACAAACGGAATGACAATCTTAATATACCCCCCATTCTTTTTGATGGTGGATATAAAAATATAAGGCAGTGCAACATTCCCTTCACGTACAGCCTTGAGCGAAATTCGTCTAATTTTTCGTGTTTTCGAACATATGCAACTTTCTGAAATGCAGTTAAATAGTTCTATATATTCTTTTCAGATTTCAAAAACAAGAAGTAGCGCGAATTCATAAACGAATCCAGAAAATTGAATTTAAAAAAATGCCACATCTTTATACACCATAATTTGAATTGCTAAAAAAGGTCAATTGGGTTGCATTTTTTAAAATTTCTGAAATTAATTTATATAAACAATAATATAAAATTTATAACTGCAAAAAATTATTTATGTACCTTGTACAGTTTTTTTTTTAGAAATTTAAAGTTAAATTTCAAATATGATTTTGTAAAAAATACACTTTTTAGTTCTAGTAGAATCAGTTGATTTGATTTAGCAATATCTGATTGAATCGATGACGTTATAAGCTTTTTATCATAGTACAGGTAACTATTTTTTAAATAATTTAATAAAATTCGTCAAAGAAATTTTTTTTGTCACAAGTTTGATCACTACATTCCATCTAAATCTGATCATTATGTTGAGTACATAGGACAGCACTCTATTAAAGATAGTAATGGCCTTTAAAGTCACAAATTAATTTATATTCGAATGAAGTCCTGTATGAAGCCAAGATCAGCGTAATACATTTTATTTTAATCGGTCCATATCTGATCATACCTTGCATACAAGACGAACTCTAAAATACCACGAAAATCACAAAAACTCTTAAAAATCTGATGATTAGTCCTATGTAAATATAAATTATTAAGTAAAATTTAGTGAACATAGGTTCATATATAACCCAAGCTCACTTACCAGACACACTCTCAGCACTAATCGTCATTTTCACATACGCAACACGAACCAAAAAGAAAACCAAATTAAAATACGAAAAATACTCATTTATATGACAGCAGCCAATGAATGGGATTCTTGTCGCTTTATTTTAGAATTTGCAACAACAAAACACAAGCAAAAGAGTACAAGAAAATATTTGTTTGTTCTTAGTCTCTTTATTTGTAAAATCACCAATATATTAATATTTTTATATCCGTCATCAATAGGTAAAAGGGTATTATAGGTTTGTCATTCAGTTTGTATTTTTTTCATTATTCCTCGTAGACCCAATAAAAATTATACCGATCGGTCCATAAACACCCAAGATATGGCTTAAATACTAAATTCGATGTAGAATTTTAAACAAATTTTTTAAAAAATATAATTTCATTTTTTTTTTTAATTCTCATCGAATTTTGAATTTTGGCGATATCTCTGGTGTTTATAGACCGATTTTGATAAAATTTAATAGCATTTTGCGTTGGAGTATTTTCTAAAATCTGATATATAATTCATTTTTTTTTTAAATACTGTTTTTAATTTTTTTTTTTAATTTGCCAATTTGCGTACATCGATTTCTTTTATTGATCTACCGACGATATCTCAGTTATTGATCTACCGATTTTGATTAAATTCAATAGTGTGTTGCGTTGAATGATTTCCTAAAATCTGATATACAGTTCAAAAAAGTTTTTTTTTAAATACACAGTTTTTTTTAATTTTTTTTTAATTCGGTAATTTTCTGACATCGAATTTAGAGTTTTAGCAATATCTCAGATTATAATGTACCTATTTTAATTTTTTGAGGATTTTATAAGATCTGATATATAATTCATATCAGTATAATATCCGTAAATTGTGGAATTTTAAACAAAAAACGGTTTTTATACAAATTAAAAAAATACAATTTCAAAGAAAATAAAAAAAATTTATTAAAAAGTTTGATCAACATTTTGGGACATCAAACATTTAATTAAGAAGTTTTCCTGTAGTGTATTGCACTAAGAATTCCAATTTATATACAATTTAAAGATATATACATTTAAATTTTCTGAAATTGTTTGTATTTCAATCTACCTCCAAAATGTTTTAGACCCAATATAAAACAAGGTTATTCACTAATTAAAGTATGATTCATATATCGCCCGAAAATAAAATGTATGAGGACACACATTTAAAAGCCGTATTAATTATCGAGATTTGAAACTTTCTCAGATCAGAAAATCAATATTCATATATGTATGTATTAGTATTTTTGTAGGACTCACCTAAATCAGTCTTCAGAAACATACATACTTCTAATTGACCAAAAACTCTTTCCATTCTGTACATTGCTTTTGTAACACCATTGGTGAAGGGTATTTGAGGTTCGGCATAGCCGAATATATCACTCTTACTCTCCACTATTCTGGATAAAATAACCTCTTTGACAAATCTTTTATCGTAACTATATCTGGAGATCCCTCATCCCTTGATAACGGATGTTTGGAGGTATACACGGACGGATCGAAGTAAAAAAAAAGTTTTTCATTTCGCTAATATGAAGGGAAATTAGTTTTAGGCTTTCTGATCTATGTAGTATTCTTCAAGCCGAGATATTGGCCATTTACTAAGCAATTTTTTGATAAGATACCACAGAATATACAACAGGGGTATTCGTATCTATATCGACATCTGTTCTTACTTGTGAATGCAGGGCATCTCTTAACGAGATGGCGAAACATTGTAACATTGAACTTTTCTAGGTACGCGGGCATTAGAATATACGTGGTAGCTCCACAGCGGACAATTCGCTATATTCGGTGCTCTGTAAATCAGTAGTTAGACAACCTCCTTACGGGTCAGCCTAGGACACTTGGTACACTAAACCACTTCACGGTGGTAAAAAGCGGCCAAAAATGATTTTTCTTAATATTATAATTTTGATTAAATTTTGATGGTAGTTTATAGCCAACACTCTGAAATATTCAATTTAACTTTATCTTTGACAATCGGATAACTGATTCGTTTTTTATACTAGCTCAAAGTCTATACTTTTTTGCCTACAATTTTAAAATTAAAAAATTGATTTTTATATACTTTTGAATAAAAGCGGATATAATTTTTCCATTAAAGTTTTTATTCCTAATTTTTAAGCACTTTTTAAATATTGTTATTAGTGAATCATTTTGTGCAGTTTTTGGAAATTTCTGTGGTTTGGTTTTTTCGAAAATTGAAGTGAAATTGAGATAGTTAAATATCTAGTTAAAATCATAAAAATCAAAATTTTTAAAGGCCATATCTAAGAAAAAGGAGCTAAAAGAGGTTGCACATAAATTGGATCTTCTACTGCTAAGTACTAGTAGTATATATTTCGAATTTCAGCCGCATTCTCTTGCCGTCCTATTTACCAGAATCATTTTACTAACTTCATCTTTTTACATATTTTAAACATTTTTAATTACACCAGGGTGCAATTTTGTAAGAAAAAGGTCCATAAAATACTTGAAAATAATCTAAAGCAGTATTTATTAAATGATTAGATTAAAATTTACTTTAGTTACCACCAAAAAACCAATTTAGGATAACAAATTATACAATGAGTTCAAATAACTTTAAGCGACCTGTATAATGAAAATTTGGGCGTGGGGTTGAATTTTTCAGCCCTCTTTGTTAGCCAACACGTTCTTGAGTTAAATTTTTACAATGAGATTGAGAAAAATGGAACAATACTTTGTTTTTAAGGAAATTCTGAGAGCAATACATTTATACAGGTGGTGGCCACATTACAATGAACAAATCAAAACTGCATAAAGAACATGAAATTCACAGTCTTGAACATTTTCTCATGAATTTTGAACATTTTATTGAAATATTGAGCTTTTGTTATGTTTTTTTTATATAATAATAAATCTTGACTAATGCACAATTTTTTTCAGAAATTTTAATATATCTCTCAAACTACTCATCCAAATTTTACAAATTATATATAATAAGGTAGACAAAAGGCCTGTATATAAATGAAAATTTTTTTTATTTTATAAATTTTATTGAATATTTTTCAAAATTATTAAACACACTTTATTAATGTATCTTATATGTCTCCTTTTATTTGACCAACCACTTTTAATTTTACCATATAATTTATACAACATAAAGAAAGGACCATAATTTGTCAACTTAGTAAGTTTCAGTCAAAAATATGAAGAAATAAACAAGTTATTGATTTTTGGCCGTATTTTACCACCGTGCACTTGTTCAATCTCCAGGCAAACATGGCCCACTTATAACAACAAACGCTCATCACTATACCTTTGGTTTCAGTAAGACGACGCCACTAGCTGCACAACCGGTCACTCAATCTAGTATTTGCAACAAAAATTTCCCCTTCGCGTAATTCCTCGATTTGGCGATGTCTATTGGCCGCTTCGTTATTCTGATTTAACGCCGCTGAATTATTTTTTCAGCGGCCATTTAAAGGACCGGGTTTACGTGAACAAACGACTTACAACCGACATTCTGAAAGATGAAGTTTGGAGCTGAATTGTCGAAATAAGAGAAACTTTGTTGCAAATTTGGTTTAACATTTTGTGAAAAGAACCGAAATTTGACGACGTTCTATAAGCGGACATCTGACCTAAGTTATATATAATTATAAATTTCCATATTTCGACATTACATGGGTATCAATAAAGTTCAATTTTTTCAAAAAAGTGAGTTTTTTAAACAATTTACTTGCTAACCTCAAAAAAAATTTCAAGTTTCGTTTATTTAATCAGTAATCCATTTATTTCCAATTTTGAACGCATTTCCTTAATGGAACCAAAAATTTGCAGGTGTTTTGATGGTTATTTCGAAATTGTACATACTTAAAAAAAATATTAGTAAGAAGATATTTCAAAATTGTTTGCAGCTGCGCCTAAATACTTTATAAATCCAAAACTACAAAATATTAAAAATTAGTAACAATTTCAAAACGCTTAAAGAAAAACTTAACCAGTTCATATATATTTGTACTTTTGTAAGATCTCATAACTTAACTTTGTACCGAAACCATGTCCACATATGCAAAAAAAACTAAAAAGAAGAAAAAATAAGCAAATGTAAAATAAATTTCTGCAATAAATATAAAAATTAGTAAAACAATGGTAAAAGAAAAACGAGTACAACTGAAGAAAATCGCAAAAAAAACTATATGAAAATAAAACTACATATAGTACATGAAAAAATCGTATTTTGTCAAAGTTCATAGTTTAAAAACGTGCTACGTTTTCTTTTTAGTGAGATGAAGAAGAAGAAGAAAGAAGCCTCGTATCATATCACTAAAATATAAAATGAGTCTTGTTGCAACATGTATGAGATGTTGAGCTTGGGATGTTTAGTTGGTTGCATGAATGAACTTACATGTATTGGTATTGATGCCCCTTGAGTAGCCTTCAGTAGCTTAATTTATGAAAGAAAAAAAAATATATATTATTATAAAAAAATCAAAATTTTAATACGCTGTAAGAAATTGTAATCACCTTCAAATTCTTTACTTTTTCTGCTATAGGTAATCCCATAACACAACATTCATGCGATAATTTGAAATCGAGTAGTTGATGGTATCCCTGTGAATGTTGCTCAACGCTGCCACATACGAAGTTCGATCTAAATGATCTTATACACATCTTCGTAGGCTATGCTCACACAAAATTTTTCTTGGTATGTCTTGGGGAGGACTCCAACTATCTGATGTTAAAGTTTGGACCGAGGCACTTGAATGCTTCTTTCGATACTTGAAAAATTTGGTTTGTCCAATATCACATTGAACTCTCATACCCAGAACATCAAGAGCATCTGACTCCTCAATATTTACGTCTCCCATTATTACGGATAAAGAAAGATGATTTGCCGTGCATTTGTGTAAGCACGCCAAATTGAGTTTTCCTCGCATTAAACCCAATCTGAAACTGTTTCAAAATCGTGGTTCATTCATGTTTTGTCTCATAGCGTCAGCCTCTAAAGGCTTGGTCTATGATTGAATGAATATGAATGGCAATAGGATTGGAAGTTTGACGTAGAAGGTCGTTTATAAAGATAAGAATCATAGTAGGAGAAAGAACAGAGCCTTGCGGTACTCCTGAATTAATTTGGAACTAGTTTAATGAGATACCATCTATAACAACTCGTATAGTGCGATCGCTGAGGAAGCTTGATATAAAGCGAGAAAAGTCATTACCGACACCAAAAGCAATAAGTTTTGAAAGAAGTGCTCCGTGCCACACTATCAAACGCCTTCGAAATATCCAGAGCCACAATTTTACTTTCGACAAAACGGTGTATTGATTGACAGCATTTTCTCAATAGAAAGGCTAGCATGTCTCCCGTAGAGCGTCCGATACGAAACATATACTGGCGGTCGCTTAGTAGATTGTTAGATTGTTAGATTTCAGATATTTAAGAAGATGGTGGTTCACCATACTCTCTATAGCTTTGGAGAGTGCAGAACAAATTGCTACTCCTTCTTGTTCTATTATCCTTGACTGCCACTGGAGCATAGGGCCTCTAGAACAACACCGAGCTAAAGTACCGACATGGTACTGAAGAGGTTAGCTACTAGACGCGCAAGTGTCGAACAGCACTGCTTCAAGAGCAATTCGGGAATATTATCCGGTGTTTATGTTAGGATTCCCAAAAAATGTGGAGGGTATTGTTGGCTAGTGTCTTAACGATCTTGTTTCTACATCGTCAATTGTTCGCTGTAGTTGTGGCATGTGCTGACGAAGTAAAGAGGCTGTCGAGTGTGACTAGAAGAATTTTTGGTTAATTTACGGACGGAATTCGTACACTATCGACCACGACGCCAAGCTGTGGGTTTAGTTTTTTGTCTAGGTGGTTTATTGTTGTTGGAACTGCGATAATATTGGTAGCATCGCAGAAGTGACAATCCTTGGTTGGAATCCTAAGACTTCCGAGTCGCTCCGGTACGAAGAACCGTCGCCGTGGGAACTTGTCTAGGTGGTAAATATGTTCGCTAAGGATGTAATTGGTTTTATCTTCTGGATAAGTTCAGTGAAGAATTTGTGGATTCACCTTAATGCATAGGTCTTCAATATTATGGTCCGTCACCAAAATCGTACAGTCGTCCGGGTATGATATCACTCCAACGCCTTACATTGCTGCAGGGAGTGTAGAAAGGTACAAGTTAAAAAAAAGTGGCGGCAGAACTTCGACCTCAGGAACTCTTGGTTTAACTCTACGGAGTTTATAGCGTTTGTCTCTAGACTCTACGAACGATTCAGAACTACTTAGGAAGTTTACTATTCACCTCTTCAAATTTGTTGGTATTGTGAACAAGATGTTCTGGTAGAGGTTGGCATGACTGAATACGTCAAAGGCTTTTGATAGGTCAAGCGTCACTAGGACAGTTTATATACAAGGCCTCTGCTGATTTAAGTCTTGTTTCTTCTGAGTGGTAATGGTATTTCCGGAATCCATTTGGGCAATGAGTTGATGGTAATTGGCTGGTTAATCTTTTGAAGAGTAGAGCTTCGAGTGTTTCGCAACTGGTAAAGGAAGGGATAATAATACCTCATTCGCGGGTTTCCCAGCTTTTAAAATAGGAATTGCTTTACCCTTTCTTAAGACATCGAGTATGACGAGGATAATAATTAACGGATTAAGCATACCTATCAAGAACTCGACTCCCCACTTGCCTAGGTGTTTAAATATCAGCATAAATATTGGGACGCTACAAAAGACGAGCAGACGATGCCATATATCTTGCTGCTCTTTTGACATTTCTCTTCAGTAAGATTTGATTTTTCATGATGGAAAGATATACGAGCCAACGACGAGTCGAAATTATTAAAATTAACTACCGAAACTCGGAGTAAGCGAATCATCTTCAGCAATGAGGCTCATTTCTGGCTAAATGGCTTCGTCAATAAACCTAATATGCGTTATTGGTCAGGCAGCAATCCACACGTACTCTAAGAGTCATCATTGCATCCCGAAAAAATTACGGTTTGGTGCGGTTTATAGGCAGGCGGCGTCATTGGGCCGTACTTCTTCCATGATGATCAAGACCGGCACGTTACTGCGAATGGGAATCGCAGCCGCTCAATGATAACCGAATATTTTTGGCCCCAATTGGATGATATGGACTTGGAGGACATGTGGATCCAACAGGAAGGCGCCCCAAGCGAATGTCACAATCAATTTATTGAAAACCAAGTTTGGAGAACGTGTTATTTCACGAAATGGTCCAGTCGATTGGCCGCCTCGGTCGGGCGATTTGGCGCCGTTAGACTATTTCTTGTGGGGCTACGTCAAGTCTATGGTCTATGCTAACAAGCCAGCGATGATTGATGAACTTTGTACGAATATCGAACGTGAAATTGTAGGAGTATCGGCCAATTTATACTTGAAAACCATCGAAAATTGGTTTCGGCGTCTGGACTTCTGCAAGCGTGCTCTGGTGAGATTATCTAATAAACAATAGGCTTAAAGCAAGCTAGCACGCTTTCGGGTCAGATATGGTGTTATTGACTTAGTCGGGACCCGATCATCCTTTTTCCCAAGATTTGAGATAGATTGAACTGTGAACCACATGTTACCCATTTTTGCACTAAATATTGTTGCCGTTATTTAGGTAATAATGCTAACGGTTCCTCTTGTCCTAATTTACCAATCTGCTGATATCTCGGTTCAGCTGGACAATTCTCGGATCATCACGGCTACTACTTCTGCGGTCGCTAAATTCTTTGAAGCAGTCACAGTCTGCTTTCTTCAGATTTATACCGAATGTCGTTCAGAGACGATGAAATCATTATGTCGCTCCATTAATAGGATAGACGGTATGAAGCTAGAGACACAACTGCGCCAGGTAATGAAGTTAATCACAGCAGAATTTTCAAAAGTCATGTCTGGAGAAATGGCGCAATTACCCATAATCCAAGTAGGCCCATATGGTCCCCCTATAAAAGGGTTCTGATGCCGGGACGGTAACCAGTTGGGCAACTAGTAAAAGGCGGAATGTAGACATTATAGAGTTCTAACTCTGTGTCTCTTGATCTGACAGCAATTTCATGAATTTCAAGGTATTGATTTCGTGAACCGCCGTGGTATAGCAGGTTAGTCATCCGCCTAGCATACCAGAGGTCCCAAGTTCGATCTCTGGCCAGATCCACTTGAAAAAATAAATTTTCAATAAATGGGGTTCACCTCATAACTCAGCTAGCCACTGGAGTATGAGAATATGTAAAACTTCTCTAACTAATGCATTTGTCTTTCGGAGCCGGAGTTAAAACGTAGGTTCCTTTTAATGAGTATAAAAAATAGAGGGTCTGAGCGAAGTACCCCTTGTTCGAATTGAAATGTCCTGGAAATTATGTATGTATGATCTCTACTTTATGGGTGACGTAGGGAATGTTATATACCAAGTAACGGTTCTGATTGGTCTTAACTTGTTAAGACCAGACATATCTTGGTTATCCTTCGTCTCAACTGCGAACACTGACCTCTTCGTGGTATCACCCGGTAAAACCGTTTACACACATAAATGTAGTTAGGTAACATGTGCCGTGAGTTTTCCTATAGGAACCGTAAAAATTATGGGTTAGGACGTCGGTCTTGTAACCTACTCCTGGAAAAACAACTACTACGAAATAGCTAAATTTAGAATAAAAACGGTCTCCCCTAATGTTAAGAGAGGACGTCCGAAACTTCGATGGAAAGACCAAGTAGAGTAAAATCTTTCAAAGCTTGGCCTATGTAATTGGAAAACATACGCACAAGATCGAAGAGTATGAATTTCTAAAATATGCTCGGCATTTGAGTAAGTAAGTATCTCTACTTTATGGATCTATACTGTACCGAGTTGTGGATCATAAATGCGATGCCTCTGGAGAACGTTGTACCCATTAGAACTTTGCAGACCAGAGTTGTTTAGTTCTGTCTCTAGGATATAAATATGCTCTATAATGCTGACTAAAAACTTTTGAATTATAAAAGGTGGCGCAAAAATAACCTTCCGATGTTTTTTGGCTGTAATTTAAAAAAAATTAAAGACTTTGATTCTTCTTGTGGATTATTTTTATTTGGTCTTTTAATTTTTTTTACATCATTTCGAGAATATAATGCCATGTAAATGGCCGCCGCCACAGTTAATTGTCATTTGAGCCCTTTTTATGGCATTTTCCATCACTTTGGTCAAAACTTCCGGCGATAGGTCCTCACATTCTTGACGGATATTGTCTTTAAGAGCTGCAAGAGTCTGACATAAACTCGCGACTTCCAAAAGCCCCACAAAAAGAAGTCTGCACCGGTGGCCAGTGCAAATCGCCAAAACGGGAGATTAGGCGCCCGGGAAATGCATCCTTCAGCATATCGGTTGTGGCACGTGCAGTGTGTGCCGTTGCACCGCCCTGTTGGAACCACATGTTTTTCAATACCAATTCATCAAGTTGCGGCAAAAAGAACTCGTTAATCATTGCTCTATAGCTCTCACCATTCACAGTAACCTTTTGGCCCGCGACGTCTTCGAAGAAAAAATGTCCGATGACTCCACCACACCATACAGTGACTTTGAGCGGGTGTAATGGCTCTTCGTGGATTACACGCGGATTTTCAGTGCCCCAGAAGCGTAAATTTTGCTTATTTACGTACCCGCTAAGATGGAAATGGGTCTCATCACTCATGATTATTTTTGATGAAAAATCATCTTCCTCTTGGTGGTGATTAAGGATGGCTTGAGCGTATGTTAGACGCGATTGGCGATCAGCAGCTAACATCTGATGCACCGTCTGGACTTTGTACGGAAACATCTTCAAATCTTTTACTAAAATTCGTTGTAAAGACCGTCGAATGATACCCATTTGCGTGGCACGTTGTCTGGTCGATGTCGACCGCGCTTCCATGACATCCTCGGCTACAGCAGCTATATTCTCTGCAGAACGGCTACTCCGGGGTCTGCCACGCCTGGCAGCATCTCGTGTTGTGACAGTCTCTTCGAGGCGAGCGGCTAAACGTCGCAGTGTTTCACCAGTAGGCGTTGGACGGCCAGGAAATCTGCTACGAAATTCACGTTGTGCCAAAGTCACCGACCGATTATTGGTCAAATAAATAGTCACCAATATTCCGCGTTCTGGAGCAGTGTAGCTTAACATTGTTTATTAACGTGTATTTCGCAAGTGTTTACTACACAAATGTCAAAAGAGAATTGACATTAGGGACCAATCGCAAAATTTATAGCATTTTCTGATAGGAGGATTACTTTTGCGCCACCTTGTAGTAGAATTATTGGTCAAAGCCAAGGCTATGGTTCAGTCATTCTCAGAGTGAAGTCTTAAAATGAAAGTCACTCAAAAGATGGTTCATTTGTTCTCCCTTCATCCATATTAACTAACGTTTTAAATGACTCGGGAGACCTATAAAAATTCATTTGCCTGTACAACGCAATCTAGTAAAGATCTGATATCTGTGGTACGTATAATAAATATTTTCAGTGTATTTTACAAACTATTGTATATAGTGCATTCATCTTTTCATATACATAAATATGTACATATTTATGAATATTCATAAAAAATGGTTGCTAAGAAAAGTTTATTTTTTTTGTTGTTGCTTGTGAAATCGATGTTATTGCCTGAGTAATCCCAAGATCATGTGCAAATTTACTATTGACACAAATGATTGCCAACATTAATAACGATGAGGCAGATGATAATGCAGTTTATTGGCTGGTGAAGTTGATGTTGATACAACATGATCACAAGAGTACTAAGTTGTTGTTCAGTGTATGTGTGTGTATGTCGAATACGTAGTGTAATGTAATGTATGTAAATGTCATAATGTGAACTCACGTGTTAGTCTCAACGAAAAAAAAAACTAAAGGATTAAAGATGTTTGTTGGTGAAAATACATAATGTAAAATGGAACTTACAAATGATTTTGAGGGCATTTAGAGGTTTATTTTAAAAGATATTTGGGGTTTTATGAACATTTTTAAATCGAAGGTGGTGATTATTCAAGATATTTTAAAAGTGTATGGAAACCTTTTTTATGTAATCGTTTACGTTAAATATATTTCCGCTAGGAAATATCATTTCTCAATTGATCATTATTGACGTAAGTGTGATCGCGTCTATGTGCCACAAAATAATTAAGTAAATCATAATTGTTTTTCTTGTTCAAAGTACATTTTTCAAAAGAATTTTTATCTAGAAAAAAACATGTTTAATATAACACAAATATAATTACTGCTATTTGTGTTCATTTCTGTCTTAATAAAGCAATTAATTTTTAATAATAAAAATCGTTACATTAAGTCTATTGGAGATCAATTTAAACTTTTTTTTAATAAACTTATTGGAAAAAAAACAACAATATAAAAATAATTGTATGAAGCGTGCCATATTTATTGAATACAAAAAAAAAGTAAGAAAAGCTATAGTCGGTCAAGCCCGACTATATAATACCCTTCACTGCTAAGGTCAAATATGGACCAACAATTTAACAAGTTTTTCTTGTGTCTTAGAGACATACATACATATATTATGTGTTATTTTTTCAAAATTTCGAGATTTATGTCATTTCCGGCTAAGGGCCTGATATGGGAGCTAGGGTCAATTGTAGACCTATTGTTACCAAATTTTGATTATTGATTTATATATATAAAATATTTATCTGTGCAATGGTTTAGCAATCAAATGCATTTATCTTTAGAGTTATAAACGTTTTTGTGCTTTTGTGTGTACATAAACGTCTTTTGGGAATGTGTCTTGTATGGGAGGTATGGTCAAATATGAGCCGATTCCTACAAAATTAGGTCAACTGATTAAGGTAATCATAGGCAATATTTGTGCTGAAAATTATTAAAATACAAGTAAATTTATAGCTGTAAAAGACCAAAAACTCTATTCCGGGAAGGCATCCCTATGGGAGGTACCCGAAATAGTAATCCGATTTTGCTCAAAAAGAATAAGCATCGTTCTTGGAGCCTGTGCCAAATTTAATCAAATTATCCTTAAAGTTACGACTTGTACAATGATAACAAGCTTAAATGGATAACCGGCCAGCCAGCCAGCTGGACGGACATCGTTAAAACAATTTAGGGAGTGATTCTAAGCCTATTATATATATATAATTCCCCGACAACATTGCTATTGGAACAAGGGATAATTCTCTCAGACAATGAGCTGCATCCGATTCTATTTTTAGACTCATTGAAAGGGACCTTCGTTTTAATTCCGGCTCCGAACGGCAAATGCATTAGTTAGAGAAGTTTTACATACCGTCCGTCTGGCTGGCTGCACCCCCATGTAAACCTTCTAATCAAAGGTCGCAATTCTAAAGAAAATTTGATGATAGTGGGACCATGGCTATTGAAATTCGTCAAAAAAGTACAGGTCGCAATTCTAAAGATAATTTGATGAAATTTTCAACAGATAGTTTTTTTGATAGTGAGACCATGACTCTTGAAATTCGTCAAAATCGATCCATTATTTATGGTACCTCCCATAGATCCCATTTCCCAGAATTGATATATTGGCTACAAATATCAACATATTTTCATGAAATTTAAAACAAATACCTCTTATGTAAACCAAAATCACAGCACCAAATTTCATTGAAATCGGTCCACATTGGACAACAACTCCCATACAAACTCTTCTGTCATCCAAATTAGATAAAAA
Organism: Stomorhina lunata; assembly: GCA_933228675.1. NCBI lineage: Eukaryota > Metazoa > Arthropoda > Insecta > Diptera > Rhiniidae > Stomorhina > Stomorhina lunata. Next base: position 30,676,090 of record OW121740.1, on the reverse strand, counting down.
TCACTAAAACGCTCGTAAATCTGAAGATAATGAGAATTTGGAGTTTATTTTTCGCAAACATAATTTTTGTAATAACAATCAATTTGCCAAATTCGCAGGTAATCGGTCCACATTTAACCCTAGCTCTCATATAAGTCCAAATGACGGAAACAGTTCACATATATAGGTTTTGAGAAAATGTTTGTATGATGGGAAAACTTAGCAATTTGTTATCTTTATACAGGAAAAAGAACACCTTTGGTGAAGGGTATCGTATGGTCGGGCTTGACCGACTATAGCATTTTCTCACTTGTTTTATATAGGAAAATTTTTCATATAAAATTTTCTATAAAAAATTTTTCATAAAAAATTTTTTCACAAAATTTTCTATGTACAATTTTTCATAAAAGTTTTCATCTCATCAATTTTTTATAAACATTTTTCATGTAGAAAAATTTTCTATATAAAATTTTTCACATAGAAAGAGTTTCTATATAAAATTTTTCATATAGAAACATTTTTATCATATATAAAAATTTACAATAATTTCTACAGAAAAATTTTCTATAAAAAAAATTTTCTTTAGAAAAATTTTCTATATAAAATATTTCATATCGATATAAAATTTTTATTATAGAAAAATTTTCTATACAAAATGTTTTATATAGAAAATTTTTCCCATGTAGAAAAATGTTCTACATAAAATTTTTCATATAGAAAAATTTTCTATATAAAATTGTTCACACAGAAAATTTCTTCATACAAAATTTTTCATATGGAAAAATGTAAAACTTTATATAGTTTTACATACACAAAAATTTTCTATATGAAATTTTTCATTTACAAAAATTTTCTACATATATGAAATTTTTCATAAACAAAAATTTCCTATAGAAAATTTTTCATATAAAAAATTTTCTATACAAAATTTTTTGTATAGAAAAAATTTTTATATAAAACTTTCTAAAATAAGCATTTTCTATATACAATTTTTCATATAAAAAAAATGTCTATATAAATTTTTGCATAAAGAAATTTTTTTTAAAAACTTTTCATAAATAAAATTTTTGAATACAAAATTTTATATATACAAAAATTTCTTATATGAAATTTTTCATAATGAAAAATTTTCTATATAAAATTTTTCATATAGAAAAATTTTCTATACAAAATTTTTCATATAGAAAAATTTTGTGTATAAAATTTTTCATATAGAAAAATTTTCTATATAAAATTTTTCATATAGAAAAATTTTCTATATAAAATTTTTCATATAGAAAAATTTTCTATATAAAATTTTTCATATAGAAAAATTTTCTATATAAAATTTTTCATATAGAAAAATTTTCTATATAAAATTTTTCATATAGAAAAATTTTCATAAAATATTTCATATAGAAAAATAATCATAAAATTTTTCATATAGAAAATTTCCTATATAATTTCTTTTATAGAAAAATATTTTGTATAAAATTTTTTATATAAAAAAAATTTTTCTTATAGAAGAATTTTCTATAAAAAATTATTCAAATTAAAATTATTCTTTATATAAACCTTAAATTAGTAAAACCAAAATGGATTCTAAGTCGATTAGTCGTTACAAGTTGAAGTAGATATCCAGCTTTGGTGGTGTAGGGTATATTAGTATAAAGTTCACTAAACAATTATTGGGAAGAAATCGCGCAAAACAAATCAATAATGTGTAAATACAAACAAATATGTAGTTACTACGAGTATTTAACCGCAAAAGGAATTGCGGACTTGGATGTAAAATTTACAAAAAAATTACAAAGCCACAATTAATCTGTTAAAAAGACTTTATGCTGCCTACACACACAATTTTTAGAGACAACGACAAAAAAATTGGAAAATTAAAGAAAATAGTTTTTCACAAAAAAACCGCAAATGAAACGCACATTCAACTAATAATGAAACTGTTAGCTTTAAAACCAATTACAGTAGAATAACGATAGTACGGATTCATCTCATGAATTCATCTCATGAATTTTAGAAATCTTAATTTAAAATTTTATGAAAGGAGAAGTTTTTGATTTCTTTTGAAAACACTAGTCAATTACTTTGACGAACTATCACAATTCTACTCTTTATTAGAACTTTTTCATTTATACCAAAAAGACGGACAAATCCACAGAACACACAATTGACCTGAAAACGTAAAGAAATTTCATTGAAGAAATACTTAAGTTTTTGTTTGTTTATTTTTAGCTGCAATTTATGGATGTGCAATTTAGGTTTTTTTTTTTGCAAGCAAAAAAGGTTTATTTACAATAGCAAAGTATTAGAGAACTCTTTAGAAAATTTTAAATGGAAAAGATAGAAGATGAACTATGGCCACCTTGCACATGCTGCACGATCAGTTAGAGAAATGCACCTACAAAATATTTTTAACTATTTTTTTGTGTGTGTGAAGTTTTTACTAAAATTGTAATTCAATTCTTAAGGAAGTATAGTTATTTATAAAATTTGTTTGTGTACCTTAATATTATGGTGGCTTTGTATTACCCTACACCTAGACCTTAGCGTAGATAAATATTATGTGTATAGAAAAATTTATTTACCGAACATTTTTCTATACCGACCATTTTTCTATACCGAACATTTTTCTATAGAAAAATTTTTTACCGAAAATTTTTCTATAGAAAATTTTTTTTACCGAAAATTTTTCTATAGAAATTTTTTTTTACCGAAAATTTTCTATAGAAAAATTCTGGGTAAAAAATTTTTCTATAGAAAAATTTTGGGTAAAAAAATTTGTCTATAGAAAAATTTTGGGTAAAAAAATTTTTCTATAGAAAAATTTTGGGTAAAAAATTTTTGCTATAGAAAAGTTTTCGGTAAAAAATTTTTTCTATAGAAAAATTTTCGGTAAAAAATTTTTTCTATAGAAAAATTTTCGGTAAAAAAATTTTTCTATAGAAAAATTTTGGGTAAAAAATTTTTTCTATAGGAAATTTTGGGTAAAAAAATTTTTCTAAAGAAAATTTTGGGAAAATATTGGCTAAAAACAAATTTTCTATAGAAAAATTTTCGGTGAAAAAATTTTTCTATAGAAAAATTTTCGGTGAAAAAATTTTTCTATAGAAAAATTTTCGGTGAAAAAATTTTTCTATAGAAAAATTTTCGGTGAAAAAATTTTTCTATAGAAAAATTTTCGGTGAAAAAATTTTTCTATAGAAAAATTTTCGGTGAAAAAATTTTTCTATAGAAAAATTTTCGGTGAAAAAATTTTTCTATAGAAAAATTTTCGGTGAAAAAATTTTTCTATAGAAAAATTTTCGGTGAAAAAATTTTTCTATAGAAAAATTTTCGGTGAAAAAATTTTTCTATAGAAAAATTTTCGGTGAAAAAATTTTTCTATAGAAAAATTTTCGGTGAAAAAATTTTTCTATAGAAAAATTTTCGGTGAAAAAATTTTTCTATAGAAAAATTTTCGGTGAAAAAATTTTTCTATAGAAAAATTTTCGGTGAAAAAATTTTTCTATAGAAAAATTTTCGGTGAAAAAATTTTTCTATAGAAAAATTTTCGGTGAAAAAATTTTTCTATAGAAAAATTTTCGGTGAAAAAATTTTTCTATAGAAAAATTTTCGGTGAAAAAATTTTTCTATAGAAAAATTTTCGGTGAAAAAATTTTTCTATAGAAAAATTTTCGGTGAAAAAATTTTTCTATAGAAAAATTTTCGGTGAAAAAATTTTTCTATAGAAAAATTTTCGGTGAAAAAATTTTTCTACAGAAAAATTTTCGGTAAAAAAATTTTTCTATAGAAAAATTTTCGGTGAAAAAATGTTTCTATAGAAAAATTTTCGGTGAAAAAATTTTTTTATAGAAAAATTTTCGGTGAAAAAATGTTTCTATAGAAAAATTTTCGGTGAAAAAATTTTTCTATAGAAAAATTTTCGGTAAAAAAGTTTTTCGATAGAAAAATTTTAGGTAAAAAAATTTTTCTATAGAAAAATTTTAGGTAAAAAAATTTTTCTATAGAAAAATTTTCGGTAAAAAATTTTTCTATAGAAAAATTTTCGGTAAAAAAATTTTTCTATAGAAAAATTTTCGGTAAAAAAATTTTTCTATAGAAAAATTTTCGGTAAAAAATTTTTCTATAGAAAAATTTTCGGTAAAAAAATTTTTCTATAGAAAAATTTTCGGTAAAAAAATTTTTCTATAGAAAAATTTTCGGTAAAAAAATTTTTCTATAGAAAAATTTTCGGTAAAAAATGTTTTTTACCGAGAGATTTTCGTGGACCTTATGTAGGGTAACATTTTTTTAAACGGTAAAAATAACTTAGTCATCATTTAATACTCTTTCATACTATAAAATAATGATGATTATAATCATTAAATATCCAGTAAGTACTTGAAATTGTTATTGGCCACAATGGAACCTCTAACTGAAAGACAGACAAAAAAAAATCTGCACAACCAACAAAAATTGTAATTGTAAACTTTGGCTGTATAATAGTTTTTTTGGTTTATTTATTTGGCCACAAAATTTACTGTTTAATTTGCTCTGGAGAAACTTTAAGACCGACCAACCAACAAACAAACAACACGCACTTGCTTATTATCCAATTTCTATGACCATCATATTGTATTAAATTTTTACTTTGTTACCGAGTTTTGGTCTTCAGTTTTCCTTTTGCATTTTTTTTGTAGCCAACTTTGAGCCCTATTTCACACACCTACTCCAAAGCAAAGTGTGCGGTCAACTAGTTGCCCAGTAAGCTTGGATTGCTCTTTCACGGCATTAATACTTGCAGTGTGTTTCGTTGAGGTTTCTGATCATGAATAGAGGTGGCTGCTGAGATTGGAAGCAGAGGCGGGGAAATGTTTTTAAAACGAAGGTTTTTGAGCTGATGTTTTACTACTTTTTAATAAAATTTCCTTTATTTAAATTTTTTTTAATATGGAAATATTTAAAACCATTCAACCTTTTAAATAGCCATTTTAAATATGTAAACTTTATTCAAAAATCCCTTCTAAATTAAATTTCCCTTAAAGTTAAATTTTTTATAATAAAGGATATTTAAAACAAATACCCTAATTCAATCTAAGATTTTATTTTTTAATAATTATGCTTAAAGATATTGTTAAAATTCCATTTATTGAAAATTTCTCTGCAAAGGAAATTTTTTCTAATATGGGAAATTTGAAATTTTTTTTGAAATATAAGTTCATCAGTCAATTCTTATAATAAAAATATAAACTTTTTACAAAAATTATTTTTTATTAAAAATTTCCCTGAAGGGATTTTTTTAAAACAAAGGAAATTTGTTATATCTTTCATAAATTATATTTCAGTTATGAATTTTGAATAAATATACCTACAAATTTGATAAAAATTCCTTTGGACAAAAATTTCCCTCCAAGGGAAATTTTTTGTAATACAAATTTTTGTATCAAAATCTTTAAATTTAATATCACCATTAAACAGGCTTTGCAAAAAATAAAATTTTCTTTTAAAAATTTCTTCGAAATAAAATTTCCCTTGAAGTCTAAATTTTTGAAAAAAGGGAAATTTTAAAAAATTTGCCAAATTTCATCCAGGTTTTTATTTCTTAATATAAATTATACATTAAAATATTATTTAATAAATCTATTTCGAAAAATTTGATTACAAAGGACATTATTTGTAATAAGGGAAATTATTATTTTCCTTGAAGAAAATTTTTTAGCAAGGGAAATTTAAAAAATTTTTCTAGATGTCATTTTAATTTTCAGTTTAAAAAAAAATGTTTTTAAAAATTTCAGAATAATTCCTTTTAAATAAAATTTGCCTCATGAATATATCATTAAACCCCCCTTTATTTAGAACAAAGAAAATAAATTGTATAAATTGTACCTTTAAATTTATTAAAAACTCCGCTGAAAAAAAATTTCCCTCCAAGGGAAATTTTAGTTACATTTTTATATTTACATATTTATATAAAAATTTCTGAAATTTGCTATGACCATTTAACATGCTTTGCAAAAATTAAATTTTCTTTAAAAAATCGTTTCGGAATAAAATTTCCCTTGAGGTTTCAATTTTTGAAAAAAGGGATATTTTGAAAAACTGTTCAAATTTCACTTAGATTTTCTATTCTTAATAATAATGCATTAAAATATCATTTGAAAAAAAACTTTTAGAAAAATTTGTTTAAAGGAAACTTTTTTTAATAAGGGAAATTATTATTTTCCTTAAATTAAATTTTTTTTGAGACGGGGAAGTTTTTAAAACATTTCTATATTTCATTTTAATTTTCAGTTTTAAATAAATACTTTTTGAAATTTCAGAAAAATTATTTTTAAATAAAATTTCCCTCTAAGCGAAATTTTTTGAATTACCAAAATTTTTAAATATTTTCAGAGATTTGAAATAACCATTAAATTTGCATTTTTAAGATATAGATTTCATTAAAAAATTCCTTTTAAATAAAATTTCCCTTGAATTTAAAATTTTTAGAATGAGGGAAATTTTTGAAATGCTTATAAAATTCATCTTAGTTTTCAATTTTTAATAGTTATTTATTGAAAAATTATTTAAATTCCTCTTCACTTACATTTTTTTCTATAGAAAAAATTTTTTTTACCGAAAATTTTTCTATAGAAAAAATTTTTTTTACCGAAAATTTTTCTATAGAAAAAATTTTTTTTACCGAAAATTTTTCTATAGAAAAAATTTTTTTTACCGAAAATTTTTCTATAGAAAAATTTTTTTTACCGAAAATTTTTCTATAGAAAATTTTTTTTTACCGAAAATTTTTCTATAGAAAAATTTTTTTACCGAAAATTTTTCTATAGAAAAATTTTTTTTACCGAAAATTTTTCTATAGGAAAATTTTTTTTTACCGAAAATTTTTCTATAGAAAAAAATTTTTTTACCGAAAATTTTTCTATAGAAAAATTTTTTTTACCGAAAATTTTTCTATAGAAAAATTTTTTTTCCGAAAATTTTCTATAGAAAAATTTTTTTTACCGAAAATGTTTCTATAGAAAAATTTTTTTTACCGAAAATGTTTCTATAGAAAAATTTTTTTTACCGAAAATTTTTCTATAGAAAAATTTTTTTTACCGAAAATTTTTCTATAGAAAAATTTTTTTTACCGAAAATTTTTCTATAGAAAAATTTTTTTTACCGAAAATTTTTCTATTGAAAAATTTTTTTTTACCGAAAATTTTTCTATAGAAAAATTTTTTTTACCGAAAATTTTTCTATAGAAAAATTTTTTTTTACCGAAAATTTTTCTATAGAAAAATTTTTTTTACCGAAAATTTTTCTATAGAAAAATTTTATAAACGTAAAATTTCGGTTAATTTTTTTTTAATAATTATTACAAAAATTTAAATTTTCTGAAAAAATGGGTTTTGTAAATAAAAAAAACTCCTTAACGGACTTGATTTGGGTCAGGGAAATTTTTAAGATTTCCTTAGTTTTATTCAAATTTAAAATTTTTAATTAATGTTTTTACAAATTTCAGAACAATTTCTTTTGAATTAAATTTCCCTCTAAGAGAAGTTTTTTGGAATAAGGTAATTTTGAAAAATATTTTTGAAATTTAAAATCATTTATATCTCTAAAATCAACACGTATTTTGAAGATATACATTTAATGAAAAAATTCCTTTCTAAATATTTTCCCTCCAGTGTTTATTTTTGTTTAAGATGAATTTTTGTTAAGCTTTATTAAAATACATGCTCCTTCTGTTGGTCACCCCTGCCCATTTCAACCTTCAGCTTAAATTGTCTTCCTTTTTAATTTGTCTTTCCTTATTTTCTGCCACACTGTGCGGTAGAGTATCTTCGATAACGGGTAAGTGTGTGTGTGTGTGTGTCTGTGTATATCTATCTTTTATAGCTCCAGTGTTGATTCTTCAAAAGTTATGAGTTTTTCCTTGAGGCTATGAAATTTCATGAGTTTAAATCTTATCGCTGTAAAATTTATTTCAATTGTTTGTTTATTTAACTTTTTGATTTTGTTACACACATATTTTATGAGCCACAGACTATTTCATATTTACAACAACAGTTTCCTTTTTTTTTCTTCTTTATTAATCATTATTTTAATAATTATTTCGAAATTGAATGGAATCCTTTCTTTTGATGGTGAGAAAGATCCATTGTCTCCTTGCATGTGATAATTGTTGCCAATTTGGATTAAGAAGGAAAGTATTGATATATTTTACTTCGAAATTTTAAGATTTTATATATGAATTTGATTCCAATAAGAATTAAAATGATCTGATAAGATATAGTTTATGAGAAATTAGTTTCTTAAGTCATTAACAGATGGCGTAACACGAAAATAATAGGATATATAATATAAGAATAAGAAATCGGTCAAATCGATGTTAATAGTTAAAGGGTTAAAAAGGTACTTTTTAGGTGCAGCACTGAAGTCATGACCCCCACAAAATGCAAAGAATTGCGTAGAAAGTAGGAAGGATTGGACAAATTTTTGAGGGACTGAATTCCACATAGGGACTTTGCATAAGACCAAAACGACTTAACCGAATTTATGTGTATATTTCCTTGTTGTTAAAGTTTTGGGATTTTTCGATTCCTCCTTGGGAATCGAAAAGTGGGGATGAAATTCCCTTTTTTTCATTAAATCACTTGAAAACGGCTGGACCGATTTGGACAATTTTTTTTTCTCTAAATGTTTGTCTTTGTCCAAGTTAGGATTCTACATAAAGAATAATGACCATGCCCACTTTTTTATTTATTTTAAATCCGAAAATATCTGCACGGGTATGAGTAATATTTTCTCAAACGTTCGTACATATGCAATTTAAGATTTTACGGAAAGAAAAAATTAACTCACCCACTTTTTTTTATCAAAAATCGGAATAATCGGCTGAACGTATATTGGTAATATTTGACCATTATCAATTGTTCGGCTAGCGATTGTTTAACAATTTTTGACTATTATTTGATGGTTATTTGATGACTAACGATTGAATGATGACTGTTTGATGATTTTTAAGGATTGTTTCACGATTGACTGTCGATTGTTTGATACTTGACTGACGACTATTAAATGACTTTCAATGATTGTTCGATAATTGTTTCACAATTGGCAGGCGATTGTTTGGCAATTGTTTGATAGTTGTTTGACAATTGTTGGATGATTCTCTGATAGATTTTTAATGATTAGTTGGCTGACTGTTGATAATTTATAATGATAATTGCTTTCACTGGAGATTGTTTGACAATTGTTTGAATATTTTTGACGATTATTTGAGGGTTGTTTGACGATTGTTTAATGATTAACGATTGAATGATGACAGTTTGATGGTTTTCAGTGATTGTTTGACGGCTGTTTGATGAATGTTTGATACTTGACTGACGACTGTTAAATGATTTTCAATGATTGTTCGCTAATTGTTTCACAATTGGCAGGCGATTGTTTGACGGTTGTTTTTGATGATTGTCTGATAGTTTTTTTTTGTAAGACTAATTGACTGACTGTTGATGATTTTTAATGATTGTTAGATAACTGCTTCGACTAGTGATTGTTTGACAATTGTTTAAAGATTTTTGACGATTATTTGATGGTTTCTGGACGATTGTTTGATTATTGACAATTGAATGATAACTGTTTGATGATTTTTAATAATTGTATGATAATTGTTTCACGATTGACTGCCGATTGTTTGACAATTGTTTGAAGATTGTTTGACGGTTGTTTGATAATTGTTTGATACTTGACTGTGCACTGTTTAATGATTTTCAATGATTGTTTGATAATTCTTTCACGATTGACTGTCGATTGTTTGACAATTGTTTGAAGATTGTTGCATGATTGTTTGATGGCTGTTTGAAGATTGTGTGAACACTTTAGATAATTTTTTTACCACACTTTGATGGTTGTTTGACGATTGTTTTTTGATTGTTTGATAATTGGCCGACGATTTTTTGTTTTTTGATTGTTGACGACGATTGTTTGACAATTGATTGACGATTGACTACCGATTGTTGGATGATAGTTCAAGATGATAGACTGACGACTGTTTAATGATTTTGAATTATAATTTTAAAACAATTATGTTTCACAATAGTTTCACAATTGACTGGCGATTTTTTGATGATTGTTTGATAGTTGTTGACGATATTTTGATGATTTTTTGACGATTGTTAGGTGACTATATTATGATTGTTTGACGACTTTTTGCTATTTGACGATTTATATTGAAGATCTGTCTACATAACATTTTTATGGGCTGCCAAACTATGAGACCGATTTTTATAAAAATTCGATAAACTTGTCACTGAATCAACACTTGTCAAATGATTCTACATGCGATATTTAAAAAAAAATCTTCAAGGGTAAAGTTTTGCAATCATTCATATAATATAATAATATGGTATAAATTTACAATGACAAATACAAAACCCTTGGATGCCCTCAACCGTATTTTGCAGGATTTCAGAATCAACACTTTATTATTAGGGGGAGCATTCATTTTCGTAGCCGAATGAATGATTTTCGCCAAATACTTCCATGCCTATAACTATTAAATATTTAGAACCACGTCAAATCAAGCGACGATCATTTCAATAAAGTATAAGAGAACATATGTATCTGTGGCAATAAAAAATAACCGCTTAAGTCAAAATTTCGTGTTTTGAGATATTAGGGGTTTTGTCTAAAACGGTTAAGGGTTTTGTATAGTTTTGTTAATAATTTTATTTTATACTTGAAATTTGACTGAGTGATATATCTTGAAGAATAGAATAAGAATATATAAAAAAATGAAAAAGCACTTATGTCAACTTATGCCATTATTATTTATTGCCACAGATACGTACTATGCATTTTCTTCAAGTCTTCGGAAATACTTTTCGAATTTTTGTAGTATTTAGTGAGTCATTTATAGACCGATTTCAACGTAATTTGGTACAGTCATTTAAATCGACTGGTATACATATATAATTAAAGGTGGTCTAAGACCAACATTTCTTTGCATTACGTACATAATCACAAACTTGTAAAGGGTATTACACCTATGGTGGTAAATGGTATAAATACTACAAAGAATAACATTCATTCACTTCAACTTTGCCTTAAATTAGTATCTTTTGAAGTTGCTCTATAGTAAACTTCTCAATGAATTCATACCAAATGCGAAAATTCAGCTGATTAAACAAATTTCATAATATCAAACCAAAAAAATCTATCATCGAAATCATCGATCAAACTGTAAAAATCATTAGCAGAACAATATAAAATCCAAATCAAATCCAACTACTGCTACTTAATGCTAAACTGTCTTACGTTTGTCTGTTTATTTGCTATCTAACATTTGACAAATTGTTTTTCATTGTTGCAAAAAGGATGAGCACAACAACAACAAAAATAACAATATTTTTGCACAAAAATACCAAAATCAAATCCAAATGATCACTAACGGTCAAAAAACACTAAACGATTTGACAGTTGAAAGGTGTTTTTAATTATCACTGAAATGGTTAAACATCGATTAAAATGAAGGCACATACACAGTCGATACTATAGATACAATTTGAGTGAAGTCAAAAAATATTCATAAGTTCCTTCCTACTTTGACTTTTTCTACTTAACGGAGAAAGAAAGATAATTTAACAAATGGTATTCTTTAAGATTTTTTTGTTTATATTTTATTTCATTAATGGATAAATGTTAAATAAATGTCAGGAAAGGAAAAGTGTTTTTCAGTTTTGGGATATTGTCACTAAAATTGTCAAGAAACATCATTAGCGCCTTTTAACAAATAATGACTGGCGAGGGTTGCCTCATGTTAAGATTTTATAGTAGACATTTCCTAAGAAATTTTCTTGGATTTATATTAGTTGGATAAATAAAAGTCTTTAAGTAAACAAAAAAAATTCTTAATTCTTGGATATTAGGATTCATTTAAATCTTTCGAATTAAAATTAATGGAATTTCTTTATATGTCAAAAATATATAATTTGCGATCTAAATGGTTGATTCTGATATTAGGGTCTAATTTTGTCATTATGGTCTTCTTATTATAAAAAGGATCGGAATTTAATATCATTAAATTGTTCAACTAAGAAATTTTTTCTATAGAAATATTTTTCTATAGAAAAATTTTCGATAGAAATATTTTTCTATAGAAAAATTTTCGATAGAAATATTGTTCTATAGAAAAATTTTCGATAGAAATATTTTTCTATAGAAAAATTTTCGATAGAAATATTTTTCTATAGAAAAATTTTCGATAGAAATATTTTTCTATAGAAAAATTTTCAATAGAAATATTTTTCTATAGAAAAATTTTGGATAGAAATATTTTTCTATAGAAAAATTTTCGATAGAAATATTTTTCTATAGAAAAATTTTCGATAGAAATATTTTTCTATAGAAAAATTTTCGATAGAAATATTTTTCTATAGAAAAATTTTCGATAGAAATATTTTTCTATAGAAAAATTTTCGATAGAAATATTTTTCTATAGAAAAATTTTCGATATAAATATTTTTCTATAGAAAAATTTTCGATATAAATATTTTTCTATAGAAAAATTTTCGATAGAAATATTTTTCTATAGAAAAATTTTCGATAGAAATATTTTTCTATAGAAAAATTTTCGATACAACTATTTTTCTATTAAAAAATTTTCAATAAAAATATTTTTCTATAGAAAAATTTTCTATAAAAATATTTTTCTATAGAAACTTTTTCTATAGAAATATTTTTCTATAGAAAAATTTTCGATAGAAATATTTTTCTATAGAAAAATTTTCGATAGAAATATTTTTCTATAGAAAAATTTTCGATAGAAATATTTTTCTATAGAAAAATTTTCGATAGAAATATTTTTCTATAGAAAAATTTTCGATAGAAATATTTTTCTATAGAAAAATTTTCGATAGAAATATTTTTCTATAGAAAAATTTTCGATAGAAATATTTTTCTATAGAAAAATTTTCGATAGAAATATTTTTCTATAGAAAAATTTTCGATAGAAATATTTTTCTATAGAAAAATTTTCGATAGAAATATTTTTCTATAGAAAAATTTTCGATAGAAATATTTTTCTATAGAAAAATTTTCGATAGAAATATTTTTCTATAGAAAAATTTTCGATAGAAATATTTTTCTATAGAAAAATTTTCGATAGAAATATTTTTCTATAGAAAAATTTTCGATAGAAATATTTTTCTATAGAAAAATTTTCGATAGAAATATTTTTCTATAGAAAAATTTTCGATAGAAATATTTTTCTATAGAAAAATTTTCTATAGAAAAATTTTCGATAGAAATATTGTTCTATAGAAAAATTTTCGATAGAAATATTGTTCTATAGAAAAATTTTCGATAGAAATATTTTTCTATAGAAAAATTTTCGATAGAAATATTTTTCTATAGAAAAATTTTCGATAGAAATATTTTTCTATAGAAAAATTTTCAATAGAAATATTTTTCTATAGAAAAATTTTGGATAGAAATATTTTTCTATAGAAAAATTTTCGATAGAAATATTTTTCTATAGAAAAATTTTCGATAGAAATATTTTTCTATAGAAAAATTTTCGATAGAAATATTTTTCTATAGAAAAATTTTCGATAGAAATATTTTTCTATAGAAAAATTTTCGATAGAAATATTTTTCTATAGAAAAATTTTCGATATAAATATTTTTCTATAGAAAAATTTTCGATATAAATATTTTTCTATAGAAAAATTTTCGATAGAAATATTTTTCTATAGAAAAATTTTCGATAGAAATATTTTTCTATAGAAAAATTTTCGATACAACTATTTTTCTATTAAAAAATTTTCAATAAAAATATTTTTCTATAGAAAAATTTTCTATAAAAATATGTTTCTATAGAAACTTTTTCTATAGAAATATTTTTCTATAGAAAAATTTTCGATAGAAATATTTTTCTATAGAAAAATTTTCGATAGAAATATTTTTCTATAGAAAAATTTTCGATAGAAATATTTTTCTATAGAAAAATTTTCGATAGAAATATTTTTCTATAGAAAAATTTTCGATAGAAATATTTTTCTATAGAAAAATTTTCGATAGAAATATTTTTCTATAGAAAAATTTTCGATAGAAATATTTTTCTATAGAAAAATTTTCGATAGAAATATTTTTCTATAGAAAAATTTTCGATAGAAATATTTTTCTATAGAAAAATTTTCGATAGAAATATTTTTCTATAGAAAAATTTTCGATAGAAATATTTTTCTATAGAAAAATTTTCGATAGAAATATTTTTCTATAGAAAAATTTTCGATAGAAATATTTTTCTATAGAAAAATTTTCGATAGAAATATTTTTCTATAGAAAAATTTTCGATAGAAATATTTTTCTATAGAAAAATTTTCGATAGAAATATTTTTCTATAGAAAAATTTTCGATAGAAATATTTTTCTATAGAAAAATTTTCGATAGAAATATTTTTCTATAGAAAAATTTTCGATAGAAATATTTTTCTATAGAAAAATTTTCGATAGAAATATTTTTCTATAGAAAAATTTTCGATAGAAATATTTTTCTATAGAAAAATTTTCGATAGAAATATTTTTCTATAGAAAAATTTTCGATAGAAATATTTTTCTATAGAAAAATTTTCGATAGAAATATTTTTCTATAGAAAAATTTTCGATAGAAATATTTTTCTATAGAAAAATTTTCGATAGAAATATTTTTCTATAGAAAAATTTTCGATAGAAATATTTTTCTATAGAAAAATTTTCGATAGAAATATTTTTCTATAGAAAAATTTTCGATAGAAATATTTTTCTATAGAAAAATTTTCGATAGAAATATTTTTCTATAGAAAAATTTTCGACAGAAATATTTTTCTATAGAAAAATTTTCGACAGAAATATTTTTCTATAGAAAAATTTTCGACAGAAATATTTTTCTATAGAAAAATTTTCGACAGAAATATTTTTCTATAGAAAAATTTTCGACAGAAATATTTTTCTATAGAAAAATTTTCAATAAAAATATTTTTCTATAGAAAAATTTTCTATAAAAATATTTTTCTATAGAAAAATTTTCTATAAAAATATTTTTCTATAGCAAATTTTCTATAGAAATATTTTTCTATAGAAAAATTTTCGATAGAAATATTTTTCTATAGAAAAATTTTCGATAGAAATATTTTTCTATAGAAAAATTTTCGATAGAAATATTTTTCTATAGAAAAATTTTCGATAGAAATATTTTTCTATAGAAAAATTTTCGATAGAAATATTTTTCTATAGAAAAATTTTCGATAGAAATATTTTTCTATAGAAAAATTTTCGATAGAAATATTTTTCTATAGAAAAATTTTCGATAGAAATATTTTTCTATAGAAAAATTTTCGATAGAAATATTTTTCTATAGAAAAATTTTCGATAGAAATATTTTTCTATAGAAAAATTTTCGATAGAAATATTTTTCTATAGAAAAATTTTCGATATAAATATTTTTCTATAGAAAAATTTTCGATAGAAATATTTTTCTATAGAAAAATTTTCGATAGAAATATTTTTCTATAGAAAAATTATCGATAGAAATATTTTTCTATAGAAAAATTTTCCTTAGAAATATTTTTCTATAGAAAAATTTTCGATAGAAATATTTTTCTATAGAAAAATTTTCGATAGAAATATTTTCTATAGAAAAATTTTCGATAGAAATATTTTTCTATAGAAAAATTTTCGATAGAAATATTTTTCTATAGAAAAATTTTCGATAGAAATATTTTTCTATAGAAAAATTTTCGATAGAAATATTTTTCTATAGAAAAATTTTCGATAGAAATATTTTTCTATAGAAAAATTTTCGATAGAAATATTTTTCTATAGAAAAATTTTCGATATAAATATTTTTCTATAGAAAAATTTTCGATAGAAATATTTTTCTATAGAAAAATTTTCGATAGAAATATTTTTCTATAGAAAAATTTTCGATAGAAATATTTTTCTAAGGAAAAATTTTCGATAGAAATATTTTTCTATAGAAAAATTTTCGATAGAAATATTTTTCTATAGAAAAATTTTCGATAGAAATATTTTTCTATAGAAAAATTTTCGATAGAAATATTTTTCTATAGAAAAATTTTCGATAGAAATATTTTTCTATAGAAAAATTTTCGACAGAAATATTTTTCTATAGAAAAATTTTCGACAGAAATATTTTTCTATAGAAAAATTTTCGACAGAAATATTTTTCTATAGAAAAATTTTCGATAGAAATATTTTTCTATAGAAAAATTTTCGATAGAAATATTTTTCTATTAAAAAATTTTCGATAAAAATATTTTTCTATTAAAAAATTTTCGATAAAAATATTTTTCTATAGAAAAATTTTCTATAAAAATATTTTTCTATAGCAAATTTTCTATAGAAATATTTTTCTATAGAAAAATTTTCGATAGAAATATTTTTCTATAGAAAAATTTTCA
This sequence comes from Stomorhina lunata, assembly GCA_933228675.1. NCBI lineage: Eukaryota > Metazoa > Arthropoda > Insecta > Diptera > Rhiniidae > Stomorhina > Stomorhina lunata. Next base: position 30,659,694 of record OW121740.1, on the reverse strand, counting down.
ATAAAAATATTTTTCTATAGAAAAATTTTCTATAAAAATATTTTTCTATAGAAAAATTTTCTATAAAAATATTTTTCTATAGCAAATTTTCTATAGAAATATTTTTCTATAGAAAAATTTTCGATAGAAATATTTTTCTATAGAAAAATTTTCGATAGAAATATTTTTCTATAGAAAAATTTTCGATAGAAATATTTTTCTATAGAAAAATTTTTGTTAAAAAAAAATTTCGATAAAAATATTTTTCTATAAAAAACAAAATTTCTATGTTAAAATTTTTGATAAAAAAAATTTCTATAGAAAAAGTTTTTATAAAAAAATTTTCTATAGAAAAATTTTTGATAAAAACATTTTCTACAGAAAAAGTTTTGATAAAGAAATATACAAACATTTTTAATAAAAATATTTACTAAAGAACAAATTTTGAAAAAAAAGTTTTCTCTAGAAAAATTTTTCATAAAAAAAATTTTTATAGAAGAATTTTTGATAAAAAAATTTGATAAAAAAAAATTCGATAGCAAAATTTTTGATAAATAATTTCTACAGAAAAATTTTTGATCCAGAAATTTTCTATAGAAAAATTTTTTATCAAAAAATTTTCTGTAGAAAATTTTCTATAGAAAAAATTTTGATAAAGAAATATACAAACATTTTTATAAAAACATTTACTAAATATAAATTTTTAATAAAAAAGGTTTTTATAGAAAAATTTTTGATAAAAACCTTTTAATAAAAAATTTTCTATTCAAAAATTTTTGATAAAAACTTTCTTTAAAAAAATTGTTGATATAAAAATTTCTGTAAAAAAAATTTTAATACAAAAATTTTGTATAGAAAAATTTTTGTTAAAAAAATTTTCTATTGGAAAAATATTGATAAAGAAATATAGAAACATTTTTTATAAAAACATTTACTAAAGAAAAAATTTTGATAAAAAAGTTTTTTATAGAAAAATGTTTGATAAAAAAATTTCAGGGAAAAAATTTTTGATAAAAAAATTTCTATAAAAAATGTTTGATATACAAATTTCTATAGAAAAATTTTTGATAAAAATAATTTCCAACAGAAAACATTTTGATAAACAAATTTTCTAAAGAAAAATTTTTTTTAGAAAAATATTTGATTTAGAAAAATTTTTCACAAAAAATTTTTTTAAAGAAAAATTTTTGTTAAAAAATGTACTATCGAAATATTTTTGATAAAAAGTTTTCCATAGAAAAATTTTTGATGAACATATTTTTTTGTAGAAAAACTGGTGATAGAAAAAAATATCTTTATTTAATAAAATTTTTGATAAAAAATTGTTTCTATAAAAATATTTATCTATAGAAAAATTTTCGATAAAAGTTTTTTTTTCAAAAGAAAAATTTTCCATAAAATGTTTTTTTATAGAAAAATATCTAATAAAAAATTTTCTATAGAAATATCTTTGATAAAAAATTTTCTATAGAAGAATTTTTGATAAACAAATTTTCTATAGAAAAATTTCCGACAAAAAATTTTTTTCTATAAAAAATCTTACATAAAAATTTTTTTCTATAGAAAAGTTTTCGATAAAATAATTTTCTTTACAAAGGTTAAAATAAAAAAAAATAAAAAAAAAATTTTCTATAGAAAAATTTTCTAAAGAAAAATTTTTGATAAAAAAATTTTCTATAAAAAATTTTTCGATAAAAATATTTTTCTGTAGAAAACTAATCGATAAAAATAGTTTCTATAGAAAAATCTTCGATAACAATTTTTTTCTATAGAAAAGTTTTCTGTAGAAAAGTTTACAATAAAAAAATTTTCTGTAGATAAATTTTTGATAAAAAATTTTCTGTAAAAAATGTTTGATAAAATTTCTTCTTATAGGAAAGTTTTCGATAAAAATATTTGCCTATTAAAAAATATTTTTCTGTAGAAAAATTTTCAATAAAAAAAATTCCTTTAAAAAAATGTTTAATAAAAAAATTAAAAAAAAAAATAACAAATAAATAAATGTAACAGATTTGAGATCAAATGCGAATAGTCATTCTTTTTGAATAAAAAAAATTTTCTATGAAAAAATTATTGATAAAAAAAATTTCTATAGAAAAGTTTTCGATAAAAATATTTGTCTACAGAAAAACTTTCTATGGAAAAATGTTTGATAAAAAAAAATATATATATTCTCCTACTTTACTGGATTATCACTTGTTTCGATCAATGGCACACGATCTGTCTAACCAGTAATTCCGGTCTTATAAAGAAATAATTGTATCAAATCGTGGATCGCTTCAAAAGATATCAGTTTTTTAACGTGTGATTCATAAGCTGCCCGATAGATGGCGGAAAGTAGAGGCAAGGAATGCATAATCAATTTATTACAAAAAAGCTTCGAATTTCGGAAAAAATGTTAACCTATTTTTATAAACAAGTTGCATTATATAACTCCTGAAAAGCAGAGATTTCTTGAAATCAATATTTTTTATTAAAAAGAATTTAAATATAGAAATTAATAAAAAACTGACGAATGTGCACGCTTTTAATTCTAACCAAAAAATTTTAAATATTTCCCTTATAAATTCCTTAACTGTTTATTTAAACTAAAAAGTAACAAACAACCCCTAAAAATTTAAAAATTCCTTTACTTTGGGCTTTACCATAAATTTCACTTTTTACCATCCAACGAATTCCGTCGATTACTGTTAAACTTAACATGTGCCCATTGAAGACAGCAAATGTAAATGTTAAAACCAGCCAATGTTAAAATTTTGAGTATTAATTTGTATCTGTTAGTTAAAAGATACAAATCTAATAAGAAAACGACTTAACGAAACTCACAGAGTAAAAGGCTCACAAATAAAGAGTCAGTTTATAAATAAACTCATTGAGTGAAAAATAAACTGAGTTTAATGGCCCGTTTTTGCATATAGTTTGTTTTTTGAAGCGAACGTTTGGTGGCAGGCGATTTCGTAAGAAAATGAGTTCATATAAAATATTCGTCTGCTTACGTTATGTTACGTTGAGTTTTTTTCTCTTGTCAACACTTCTTGTTGCCATCATATTTAAATTTAAGGTTTTGTTTACCTTTTCAATACATATTTTTACCAAAAATTGGTAACCCTAAAAATTATCATATTAACAGCTGATGTTGTTGACAAAACAATTGAGTTAGATTTTTTTCTATTGACAAAATTAAAATATCAAACAAAATATAAATAGTTTTTTTGAAAAAATTAGAAAATGTTTCCTTTGGTGGCTATATATTATAGCGATTCCAGTGAATCCAGTGATGGTGGCATTGGCGACACTAGAATATGCCGTAAAAATATTCGAGATGCCCAAAATGTAATGGATTTGTCGGATGAGCGGTAAGTTAAAAAAAAATTGCAATATGTTACTAAAATGCATTTGTTTTTAGTTTTATCGCCGCATTTCGTATCAACAAAGCCATTTTTTCGATGCTATTGCAAGAAATAAAGCCGAAGCTCAAGATGGTTTACAGAAAAACCCACATTCCGGCGCCTTTGAAGCTGGCGACTTTTTTATCGTTTTTGGCAACTGGCGGTTACCAAGCCTCCATTGGAAATGAATTTATTTCGTCAATGAGCAAGTCCATGGTTTGTACCATATTAAAAGAACTTCTCAACATTTTCGAGAGTTTAGGACCGAAGTGGATAAAACTAGATAGAACGATAGAGGAGGAAAGTGAAACAAAAGACTATTTCTATAGAAGTGCTGGTATGCCAGGTGTTGTCGGCTGTGTAGATGGTACGCACGTACGTATAAAAGCGCCAGGTAATGACAAGAACCACCTTTATTATAACCGTAAAGGTTATTACAGCATCAATGTCATGCTGGTGAGTATAACACATAATAGTGGATCAAATGTAATTGGGTTTACATTTGTTGTCCAAGTCGAAATTAATGATTTGTATACCTAATACAAACAACTAATAGGTTTTTTTATGTTATATGATTAGATTTGTGATGAAAAGCTGATCATCAGGTATGTGGATGCTAGACACCCTGGTGCAAATCATGATGCCTTCATTTGGGATCAAAGTGCTGCAGACCATTTCTTCAAAAGAAGCTTTATAAATGGAAAAAGGAATACCTGGCTTCTTGGTAAAAAAATACACAGCGACAAAGAAAATTAAGTAAAAGTTTCTGGGATTTTTTTGGAATTTTTAAAACTCCCCCAAAATCTGGAGTTACCCGTATGCACTTACTATCCTGCAACTCAGACAAATGACAACCGATTTAAATCTTTTTGAAAGACATTAGAAGATTAGATAGATAGATAGACAGACAGACAGACAGACAGATAGATAGACAGACAGACAGACAGACAGACAGACAGACAGACAGACAGACAGACAGACAGACAGACAGATAGATAGATTGATAGATAGATAGATAGATAGATAGATAGATAGATAGATAGATAGATAGATAGATAGATAGATAGATAGATAGATAGATAGATAGATAGATAGATAGATAGATAGATAGATAGATAGATAGATAGATAGATAGATAGATAGATAGATAGATAGATAGATAGATAGATAGATAGATAGATAGATAGATAGATAGATAGATAGATAGATAGATAGATAGATAGATAGATAGATAGATAGATAGATAGATAGATAGATAGATAGATAGATAGATAGATAGATAGATAGATAGATAGATAGATAGATAGATAGATAGATAGATAGATAGATAGATAGATAGATAGATAGATAGATAGATAGATAGATAGATAGATAGATAGATAGATAGATAGATAGATAGATAGATAGATGGATAGATAGATAGATCTATCTGTCTGTCTGTCTGTCTATCTGTCTGTCTATCTATCTATTTTTTAATTTTTCTGTAGGTGATTCCGGTTATAAACTGCAACCTTATTTAATGACACCCTACAGAAGTCCAAATGATACGCACGAAAGGAAGTTCAATGAAAAACATTGCAAAATACGCAATGTTATTGAACGCTGTAATGGAGTGTTGAAAAACCGGTTTAGGTGTATTATTGGTTCCAGAGGTTTGCATTATAGTCCAGAAAAAACTACACAAATCATTAATGCATGCTGTATTTTGCATAACATATGCATTGCATATAAAAATAATTTGGAGCCGCTGGAAAGCTCCGATAACTCACACGAAGACGAAAGCGTAAATGAAACATATGACGAAACAAGTGTTGCAAAATCAATAAGAGACGAGATCTCAAGAAATTTAATATAATTATAAGACAAATGTTTATTTTTTATTACTTTTTATTTATATTTCATTAAAAACAAAAACAATAACAACAATAAAATAAAACTTATAATAAAAAAAGAAAAATTCAGGTTTATATGTATATATATATATTATGTTATATAGCTAATCATCACTCTTTAAATGATTTAACAGTTGCTCTAACGACTGTGACATGGATTTGACATAATCTGCAATTTCTTGCAGACAAACAGTCTGAGCTTTCGAAGCTTCGGCCTGTATTTTAGAAGCTTCAGCTTGTATTTTAGCCGCCTCTGCCTGAATACATGCAGCCTCCGCATTTTTAATTGAAGCCTGCAATTGTTTCTCCATTATTTCAATGGTTTTTTGCTGTAACTCCACTTGCTGCTTAATAATTTTTGTTTTGTCTGAGTCATGTGTGTCCGTGTCAGTACGTTTTCTTTTTCTATTGTTCTGAATTAATTTTGGTGTCGATGTCAGTCTTTTTGATGTTGTAGGTATGTCCCAGTAACTTGTCTTGAAAATTGTTGATGATATTGTTGGTGTAATGTCCGTAATGTTCGTGTCGTTTGGTTTAAAAATTTCATTCATGTCACAGTTCGAGTCTTTTAGTGTCGGTGTCTCTTTGGTGTGGTTGGGTGTAACAACTGCAACTTGAGTATATTTTCTTGGTGGTGTTGAACTTGGAAGCCCTAAGATTTTTCCACTAGGTGCTGCGGCGGACGATAGGTGGCATATTTTATCAATATGTTGTTCCAAATCTGTAAGGTTGATCACTTCACATGGTCCGCCACCGGTACCGTGAATGCTTTTGTTGTTGGCACCAATTTTTTTTTTAAGGCGACACTTTTGATCCTGCCATATCTTAAAAAGTAAATGTTAAAAAAAAAGTGGAAAAATCGACACAAGTAAAATAAAAATACCTTAATAATTTTATATACATTACCTTCTTCCATTCCTGCCCGTTTCTTAGTGGTGGTCCAAGGGCATTAACCTTTTCTGCTACGAGTTCCCACGTCTTCTCCAGAGTAGCTCTATTGCACCCAAACGATGGGTTACACGTCGCGAGCTGAGGGTATTGCTCCATCATTTCAACCAGTTTTTCAAACTGGGAAAATGTAGTCTTTTTAAGGCTACAAATAAATAAAATATATAACTAAACTAGTTAAAATAATTAAATTTGTATTTTAAAAATACTTACCATTTATTATTCATTTTCCAATTGATATTATTTTATTTTTCACAAAACTTATTTTGTTTCCAAACGATTATAATTTTGCGCTCGTTGCTTTTTGACATTAGTGACATTTGTAATTGAGTTGGAAAAACCAACATTTTTCAGCAAAACGTCACCGCTTACGTTTTTTACTCAAAAAAAGTGACACATTAGTTATAAAAACGGTAGAGGCAAAATTATACTCATTTGAACGAGCGTTTAAAAAAAAACCAATTAGACAAACAGGCCATAAGAGTAAACTCAGGCAGTTAATAAAACCATATAAGGAAAAACTCCGCCCTAAAAAAATATTGGGGTATTTGCTTGTTTTGAGTTTTACAAATTTATTATATTGTATCTTGAGCTTATATTTAGAAATGAGTTCTTTTTTTTTGTTTTTTGCTGTTGGCCTGACGTTCAAATGTATGACTTTTAATATGTATTGGATCACTTTGGGTTAATATGTTGTCTCGCTCTAATAAGTATGGGGTCTTGGCAAAAGAGGGGAGCTACAACTACGAGTAGTTAGTGGATATGGCATTTAGTGACACATTAAATTTTTTTCTATATATTTAAGTATATTTTTTTGTGATTTTTTTTTAAAGTAATTTTTAAAGACAACAAAATGTTGTATTTTAAAGATAGAATTTTAAGCAGAGATAGAGATTTTTTAAATATAGAATGTTTTAAAGGAAATTACAAAAATATTGAAATATTAATAATATTGAATAGATTAAGGGTGATTATAAAGAGTTGGGGGAAATTGATTGGGTTTTGATTATTAAGATTATATAAAATTTGGATTAGAAAGATGTAAAAAATTTGATATTATAGATTTTACTTTAAAATTAAGAAACAATTTTGAAGATATTATTGAGCTAGAAATAGATTCATTGCATGAATATACATTAGGGAGCCTTTTATTTTACAAAAATGCGAGATCTTGCCTTAACTATGCCCAGAAATGTTTACGTTTTGGAAATTTTTATGAAGATTGCATCAGGGGAAGGCGTGCCTCTAACGCCTTCTAACTGTTACAAATTTTTGTATAGGGAATAATGGGAGTATTTTTAGTGTTCACAAAATTTTAAACAACAATAATTAAATTACTCAAAAAAACTTAATATAATATAAAAGAGAACTAAAGTAGCTTTATTTTAAGTCATCAAACTAAAAAATATATAAAGAAGTTTTAGAGTTATTGCAATTTTTACCCGAGAATTCGCGCCCTTGATGACAAGCCTAGGGATATGCAGCTAAAAATTACCTTTAGAGTAAAGACAAAATTCAATGCCCTGGAGTTACTAAATACATAGTTAAGTTTTGTCAAAATATAATCAAATTTAAAAAAAATTACACTTTTTTCAGGTCGGTTTTAAAAATCTTTTTTTGGAATTTTGAAAATTTTGTTTAACAAATATTACAAATTATAAATTATATGGGGAATAATGGGAGTTTTTTTGGTTTTCAAAAATTAAGTATTAAATTATTCAAAAAATCTTAATGAAGTATAAAAGAGAACTAGAGTAGCTTTATTTCAAGTCATCAATATAAAAGATGTATTAAGTAGTTTTGGAGTTATTGCAATTTTTACACAAAATTCGTGCCCTTGACGACATGCCTTAGCATATGCGTCAAAAATTACCTTTAGAATAATGAATTTTAAGACCTGGGGCCAAATTACCACACTCGATACCGATCGAAAACTCAGACTTTTAAGCAAATATTGTGAAGTATACTTTAGGGATGTTCAAAGTTACTTCGATGCAAAAAGTTTATTAAAATTTGGTATCCATTTTGATTCGTTTTTAAAAATATATATTGTTCTATTAAAATTCTTTTACTATTGTTCATCTTTTGGCAAATAACTTCAAAGAAATATAGTAAATTGTGCATTTTTTAAATAATTTTGATTATCATTAAAGTATGCTTTACAAATGTTTTAAAAATATCTAAGATTTCGATCGATATCGAATGCCGTAATTTGGCCCCTGCTTTAAAATTTGAAGGACTGGAAGTACTTCATAGTTGAGTTTTGTCAAAATTCAATCAAATTTACTTAGTTTTTTCATATTAGAAATATATATGTAGGTACTTTTTTCTCAAGTCGGTTTCAAAAATCATTTTTTGTTTTTTGAAAATTATGTTTAATAAATATTACAAATTATTTAAATTATTCAAAAAAACTTAATGGAATATAAAAGAGAACTAAAGTAGCTTTATTTTAAGTCATCAATATAAAATATTTATTAAGTAGTTTTGGAGTTATTGCAATTTTTACACGAGAATTCGTGCCCTTGACGACATGCCTTAAGATATGCAGCTAAAAATTGCCTTTTTAAATAAAGAAAATTCAAAGTAAGACATGATTTACAATTCTATAGAATGGAAGTACTAAATAGTTGAGTTTTGTCAAAATTCAATCAAATTTACTTAGTTTTTTCATATTAGAAATATATAGGTACTTTTTTCTCAAGTCGGTTTAAAAAATCATTTTTTGGTTTTTTGAAAATTTTGTTTAACAAATATTACAAATTATATAAATTATTCAAAAAATCTTAATGGAATATAAAAGAGAACTAAAGTAGCTTTATTTCAAGTCATCAATATAAAAGATTTATTAAGTATTTTTGGAGTTATTGTAATTTTTAAACCAAAACTCGTGTCTTTGACAATATGCCTAAGGATATGCAGCAAAAATCTACCTTTTTAAATAAAGAAAATTCAAAGTAAGACATGATTTATAATGCTATGGCCAGTCCATCTACTAAATAGTTAAGTTTTGTCAAAATATAATCAAATTTACTTAGTTTTTTTTCATATTAGAAAATTATACTTTTTCTTCGGATTGGTTTCAAATATCATTTTTTAATTTTTTGAAAATTTTGTTCAACAAATATTACAAATTTTAAATTTTCTTTTAAGTGTCATAAAACAAACAAATGGGAAAATAAAACTCAAAAAAATTGAGGTTGATATCTTGAACGGTTTTGACTTAATTGTGATTTTAAATAGTAGAATTAAGTCGATATATTAAATACCTATATTAGTTTGAAAATTGTTTAAGTTTCTCTATTAAACTTCTGTTAGAGTAAATTTTGGAAAGAAAATGTTTCACTGGATATATCATATTAGTTAGATTCCAACAAAGGACTGTCACTTCTACGATATTACAACTTATATCGCAGTTACAACAAAAAAAAAAAAATATCCGAAAATTTTATTTTTTTTCATCGACTTTTTTTTACTTTTTTTTTTCTAAAAATTGGTATTTTTGTTAAAGTTGATCTAGTAATATTGCCATATATTCCAAACGACTGGTCCAATTTTATTGAAATCACAAATGGATTAAAAAGAAAATTGCCTTTATGACGTGCAAACACAAGTTTTTTGTATGATTTAAGGTTTTGGAGTTATTCAAAATTAAAATTAAAAAAAAAACTCTAAAATTTGAGATTTTTGTTGAGTTTGTCCTGGCTATATTGCCATAAATTGAAAACGACTTGTCCAATTTTATTGAAAAATTATAAATGGTTTAAAAAGAAAATTGCCCTTAAGACTTGCTAACACAAGTTTTTTGTGTGATTAACGGTTTTGGAGTTATTTAAAATAAAAAAAAGTTTTTTTTAAATTTGAGATTTCTATAAAGCCCTGATAATATTATCATATATTGAAAACGACTCGTCCAAATTTATTGAAAAATATATAAATGGACTAAGAACAATTTGTCAAATTTGACAAATCTGTCTTAAGACGTGCTAATAGAAGCTTTTTGTGTAATGAATGGGTTTGGAGTTATTATAGTTTTATTACCATATAATGGAAACGAATTGTCCAAATTTATTGAAAAAAATATGAATTTGTTTAAGAACAAAGTTGACCTTAAAACGTCCTAACATAAGTTTTTAATGTGATCAACGGTTTTGGCAATTTTTTTTTCTAAAATTTGGGATTTTTTAAAAGGTTGTCCTAGTTATATTACCATATATTGAAAACGACTGGTCCAAATTTATTGAAAAATATTTCAATAAATTAAGAACAAAATTGGGCTTAAGACATACTTAAGACATACTTAAATAAGCTTTTGGTGTGATCAATCATTTAAGAGTTATATACAATTTTATTTTTCTTTCTTGAATTGTGGATTTTTAAAAAGGTTATCCCAGTTATATTACCTTTTAATTAAAACAGCTTAACCAAATTTACTAAAAGATATATAAATGGATTAGGAACAAAATTCCCCTTAAAACATAAGAACACGAATTTTTTGTGTGATCAACAGTTTTGGAGTTATATACAATAGAAATTTTTTTTTGTATATTCAAAACTTTTTTTTAACTCATAAAACATCGTAAAATTATAAGCATTATATAAGAAAAATCCATTCCATATAAGTGATTTTTTTTAAATTACGTGACAATACCCAATTTTAGGAAAAAATTCATATCAATTCTATTATTTTCAAAAAATTCGGTAAAGGACAGATTTTGCAAGATACTTTCATGAGATTTGGAATAAAATATTTTTTTACTTAACCCATATTTTAACTAAAATTACTCCTAATCAGTCCTGATTAATATAATAATTAAATTTATTATATCTTCATAATATTTTGAAACTATTATTTGATTATCGTTTAATCATTTTAAATTGATTACATTTTCCCTAAAAAAATATAAACCCTCATTAAATCTCAAAATTTTATTTGATTTTCTACCAAAATAATGATAATAATACAAAAATCAACAGTTTATCCTTTACTTAAACATAATATCAATTAAAACTCTATGATCTTTAACCAGATTTCTTTTGTTTAGTTCTTAGGGTTAAGAATTCAAAGAAAAAGGATGCTTTTAACCCGAAGGAGGCTGCAGCATAAAAAATTAGAAAAAAAACATAAGAAAATTCTTTTGTTTTCAAGATCAAGGGGTTGTTATTGCTTGTTTAAGATCATCATTTTTATAATTTTTTTTTCTTTAATTTTTAGGATTCTTTAAGAAAGAGTTAGGTTTTAAGGGTTTTTTGTAAAAAATTATACTTTTTCCCTAAAAAAGTGTGCAATTTTCCTTAACCGGACATTGAATGTTTAGATTTGTTTGTTTTCTTGCGAATTTGAGAAAAGGTTTAACTCAATTGACTTTTGATCTTGAGGTCTTTTAACAAAAGGATGCAGGGATTACAAATATGTTTTTGGATTGTGCGAGGGCAATAAAAGAGGTTAAGAGTAAAATTAGGTTATAATTTTTTGACTCTATAAAATAATTAAGCTTTAACAGCTTTTAAAAAATAATTCTAACTAAATAGTTAGTCAAAAGAGCAAATAGGTAGATGTTAAATTAGATACATTTATATAGTATGCGAGGTTTTTAAAAAAATAGGGTACATTTTTATTTAAAAAAAAATATATTTGTTTAAAGAAGTCCCGCTCAGATATAATACAGCATTTAATCCAATCCTCGAAGCAGTTCTAATATGCACTCTTTGGTATGAACTTGTATCTCCTCGTCTGAAAAAGGCCGTCCTTTGATGAGTTTCTTCAAACTTGGGAATAGGAAAAAGTCGCAAGGAGTCAAATCTGGTGAATACGGTTGATTAGGCAGGATTACGGTGTTGCTTTTGGCCAAAAAATTATGAAAAGTCAATGACAAGTAAGCATATGCTTTATTGTGATGCAAAAGCCTGAATTGTTTTCCACAATTCTGAACGTTTTTGCGTATTGCTACTCGCAAGCGTAACTACAAGATAATACTCCTTATTGATCGTGCGACCATATGGTAAGAACTTTTGATGCACTACGCCGCGATAATCGCAAAAATAGTCAGCAAATCCTTCACATTTGATAGAACTTGGAGTGTTTTTTTTTTTCGTCTTGGATTTTTAGGGCACTTCCATTGTTACGATTGGACTTTTGTTTCGATGACATTATCATATGCCCATGATCTATCACCAATTATGACCATTTTAAGCAAATCTTAAACGCCGTTGACGTCATTCAACAATTCCTGAGTGACGATTTTTTTTGGCCAAAATTCAGCAAATTGCCCATAATTCAAAATTGCCCATAATTTCCTAGAAAATTGCGTGACATGAGTCAACTGATATGCCAACATCCTCAGCAACTTCTCTAATAGTGATCCGATACTTCACTTTCTCAACATTTAAATCTGTTTGTAGATGTGCTCGACCTTCTTTGAAAAGCTTGTAAACATTTTTTTGGCTCAAAGTAGTTTTGGAGCACTTGATACCATGTAATGCAAACTCTTTGATCCGTGTCAAGTCCGACTATATGATACCCTTCAGTACTAAGGTTAAATATGGACCAACAATTAAACCAATTTTCCTTAAATCTTAAAGACGTACATATGTAAATGTGGTTTTTAAAAAATATAAAGATTTAAGTAGATTTATGTCATTTCTGGAGTGGGTCTGATATGGGAGCTATGTTCAATTGTGAATCGATTGTTACCAAATTTCGGATATCAATTTATATCTACAGAATATTTATCTATGCAAAGTTTTAGTAAATCAAATTATCTTTAGATTTATAAGCGTTTTTGTGGCCTTCTGGGTATTTAAAAGACTTTTGAAAATGTGTCTTGTATGGGAGATATGTTTAAAAATTTTCCGATTCCTACAAAGTTAGGTAAACTCATTTAGGTTACCATAGGAAATATTTATGCTAAATGTTATTCGAATACAATTAAATTTTTGGCTGTAAAGGGCCAAAAACTCAATTCGAAATGCGCTATAAATATCAACACAAACCCAATACAAATTCTGTTTCACAAGAATTACATATTCTTATAAAATTTTTATACCCTCACAATCATATTATAAGGTTGTGCTGATGTATGTAACGCAAAGAAATATTTTTCTTAGACCCAACTTTTAGAATCACTTTGTGAGTCGATTTAGCGATGTCAGTCCGTCCGTCTGGCTGGTTGGACCCCCATGTAAGCCATGTAATCAAAGTTCAGGTCGCAATTCTAAAGATAATTTGATGAAATTCGGCTATTGAAATTCGAATTCAAAATCGGTCCATTATTTATGGTACCTCCCATAGGTCCCACTTCCCGGAAATGAAATTTAAAGCAAATACTGCTTATGGTAACCAAAATCACTGTACCAAATTTTGTTGAAATCGGTCCACATAGAAACCATAGCTCCCATAGAAACTCTTCTGTCAAAACTCACTAAATGAGACAAAAGTCACTAAAACTCGTAAATCTGAAGATATAGAGAATTTACTTTATATTGAGAGTTTATTTTTAGCACACATAATTTTTGGAATAACTGTAATCAATTTTCCAAATGACGAAAACAGCTTAAATGAGAAAATGTTTGTATGATGGCAAAATATTATTAGCAAATATTTGTCTTTATACTCATAGAGAAAATGAACACCTTTGATATTAGTGGTGATGGGTATCGTATGGTCGGGCTTGACCGACTATAGTACTTTCTTATTTGTTTTTTTTAAAGTTTAATATACTTTTAATTTTGTGTGAGATTTTTAAGTGGCTTTTTAATATTAATTTGCATTCATGTCAATATTATAAAGATAATTTTGTAGATATTCTTTTTTTCCTTAGTCATTATCCTCATGCAAAATTACACAGGGGAATGACGAAATGTTTTTTTTATATATTTGATAATTCAGTTAAATGTAAGGATATTCATGAGAACATACTGTTATAAGTTGATATTTTTAAAAGAATTAAAGTTACCTATTTTAAAGACTGAAATCTTAAAAAAAACTTCAATGCTCAAGAATTAAGCATATAAATATATTTTGGATCCTTGTGGAATTCTAAGAGAATTGACACTTATCCTATTTTCGCTGCTAATCTTTAAAAATAAAAAAAAAAACAATGTTTTACATCATAAAATATCAGAAGTCGAATTTTATTCGACAAATATTTATTTTAAGTTTTTGATGTTATAGCTATTTTAACAATTTTTCACAGTTTCCAACTGTTCAATTCATGTTTCAATAAATCTTTCTTTGCCTAAAATTTTTACTTTGTCATTCATATAAAATTCCCTTTTAGTTGTTAGAAATTTAATATCTTAAGATAATAAATTTTTAATTCAATTTCTAGTTTTCTAGATTTTTCTCATAATTTCTTCATATAAAGATTTAATGTTATACAAAATTTGCAAAAATCTTTAAATCTTTTCTTTAAAAAAGATTAACGGAAATTTTTATAATATGTGATAAAACGAGATTTTATTTGTAGCAATAATCCATAGAAATTTTCTTAACAATTCAAAAAGATCTTAATTAAAATTTTCTCCTTGGATGACTATAAAATCAAAAAAAAAAAAAAAAAATTTGAAAAAGGTTTTATTATACCAAATATCAAACAAAAATCTTATAAAATGTAATAAAGACTCAGCAGATTTTTATTGTATGCAAAAAAAAGTAACAGTTTTTAACAATTGAGGATATTTTCTTAAAGTAATTCAAATGTTCTTTTAACAAAAGAATATGATGAAACTTTAAATGCAAACATACAAAACCCCTAAGAAATCTAAATAATAATTTGAATAGTTGAAAAGAAAGTCCTTTTTCCAATAACGACAGGTCAAAGGTGATTATGTGTTGCCAAGGGATGGGTGTTGGGTCGCTTATATACATATATTTTGGCATTTTCATATGATTATTTTTATTGTTTCGCCCTTGGACAAAGCCACCGAAAATATAGCGCAATCATTAACACTGTATCACTTACTCACTTTAAGGGTGTCAATAATATTGATGAAATTATAGTATAGGGTGGTAAATCCATTGCAATATGCAACAATTCTCCATGCCTTCCTTCACTTCCTCACCAACACTAACAAAACTCTCAATTTGTATGCAAAAATTTCTTTACAATATTTTTTATGATTTTCTAAAATTGACATTTTTAACGTATTTTTCTAATTGTTACACTTAACGCTTTGAGTTTTTGAAAAATGATTTTTATTTTATTATTATTTTTTGGTTACTTTAGGCTATTTTTAACATTAAAATATTTTGGTTTTTTTTTCTACAGTTTTTAGTGGTCATGTAGTTTTAGTCGTGTCCCCTGAATGTTTTAGTTGATGTAAGTATGATTACACTGTGTGTAATTTTTTAGGTCATGGAAAAATAACCACATACGGACACCACCACGAGATAGAGGATCAAAAAAAAGAAGACACGTGTCTTTCAGTTTTGTCAAATGTCCTCCCCTTTTTTGTGGGCGGGGCCCTAAAGATTTTGGGCCTCTTTGCCTTTTTTGCAAAAAAGTGGTCATCTTCTCAGGCTCATATCTTCCAAACCGTTAGGAATTTCGATTTACTGTTTGAGGCAAAGTTGTAGCCATTGTCATGAGGAATAAAAATTGTGAACGCATTAAATCAAAAAACGCCATCTTAGAAATCAAAATCGCAAAAAACTTAAAAAAAAACGATTTTTTTTAGGCTTTTTTTTACATGTTCAGGTTCATACGTAGCAAACCGTTCAAAATTTAAGAAAATAATATACTACAAAAATGTAGCTAAGACCTCACTTAACAACTTTGTAGAACATACAAACATCCTAGGAATGATCCTTAACACAGTAAGGGTAGCGCTAAGGAAACCATAAAAATTAAAAATTTCCCAAAAAAATGATATTTTCAATGCTTATTTTTTTTTACTTCAACAATTAAAAATATAACCATATACAAATACAACTACGTGATAAAAGACAAAAAAGACCATATATTCTAGTTTTGCCCCAAGTCATGGAGTTTTTTCAGAGGCCCCCAAAGATTTGAGGTCTTGGTGTCATTAAAAAAGTAATCATTTTGTCAGGCGCATATTTTGCAAACCGAGTGGAATTTTCATTTTCTCTTTAAGGCAAAGATATTGTATAACCCTTGTAAAGAACAAAAATTGTGAACACATAAAATGAAAAAAACGTCATTTAAAAAAATCAATTTTTTTACCTTTTTTCCCATGTTTAAGTCCATACGTAGCAAACCGTTCGAAATTCAAGAAAACAATAAGCTACAAAAATGTACATAAGATCTAATTAAACAACTTTTTAGAACATTCAATTTCTAATACAAAAATAATTTAATTTCATTTGATTTAATTTCATTTCGTATGTGTAAAATTTTTTTATTTTAATTTTTTTTTGTTGTTATTTCAACATTAATATACAATGGCATATATCACAAAAATAAGATAAATAAATATGGAAATAAATAAAATAAATAAATATTTGTGTCATGTTTATAAAGTTGATGGCCCTGGACTTGTAAATAGCACTCTCTTAAGTTGTGGATCCAATTCGTCGTCCGAATCATCCGAATCTGACTCTGATTCAGAACTTAGGGTGCGCACGGGTACGTTGCTTCCAGACTGCCCTCCATCATAAGCTTTTTCTTCTTGAAATACTTCATTGACATCATACAGGGTAATCTTGTGGCTCCACCAACATACCTGAAATAAAAACAAAAATCAAAAAAGGAATACAAAGCAATGCATCAATATATTTGATATTACCTCTCCAAGCAATGCGTCTAGTTTTTTGCCTTTGTACCGTTTTTCCATGGGCATTGTGGTTTGATGAAACCGTTCTCCTTGCTCATCGGATTCAGTAGACAGTTGCTTCATAAAATCGTCAAAATGAAAATGAAGAAAGTGCAGCTTTAATGTCATCGATGCGCCGATTTTCTCAAAATAATACAGCATTTCTTTCACCCATTCTCTTGCTTCCGGCTCAGCGTCTCGATCCCCTCCCAAGACTCTGGTGCATACACGTTGAAGATAAATCCATGCCATTGAATGATTTTCATCAAGCGCTGACTCAAAATTTGTCTTGAAAAGCTTTCTAATGTCTGGGCCATTGAGTACTCCTATCAAACGATAAAAAAAGAAACAGAAAAGAAAAGTAAATATACAATAAGGTGGAAAATATAGGATTTAGTTTACTACAATACATACCTTTCTTAATTTTGTCATCGCTACGCTTTGGGAAAACACTTTTCAAATAGTCAAATGCATTTGGACAATTTATAACAGCCACTTCGATGAATTTTTTAACAATTCCCAATTTAATGTGGAGCGGTGGCAGCAAGATATCATGAGTATTGTCAATCAAAGGTGCATTTTTCAGTCTATGTTCTTTCATTTGTTCCTCCACATTTCCTCTTGGTGTCCACGAATTACATTCGAATTGATTCAGAGATCGCGAATCCCAATTACAACGAAAACAAAAGAATTTGGGAAAGCCGCCTTTATCAATGATCCCTTGCATAATGTTGATGACCTTCAAATCACAGCAAATCTTCCATTTATTTTCGTAGTATTTGATTTTTTCCATAATATTTTTCAATGTTTCGTAGTTTTCTTCCATGTTGACACCGATTGCTAGCGGAATGCAAGGTTTTCGGTTCGACATATGCAATAACACTGCCTTCAAGCTTGAAACAGAACTATCAATAAATAATCTCCACTCACTAGCGATGTAGTTTATTCCCATTTTTACCACCAAAGCTTTTATATCGTTGCAGTAAGCGAACGAATTGTCATTATGTAGAGTGTAGAAGTTCTGAAATTCAGCTTGCCGTTTCCAGTATGCCGAAGAGTTAACGTTAGCAAGTGTTAATTTTCTTTGCTTTAAAAACGCTGTCAAAAATATGGCAAGCCGCTGCGATAATCCCAATATGGCCACAATGAAATCCATTTGTGTTATTAGTTGTGGTCCATCTCTTCCTTGTTGAGGCTCATAATCGGCGTCAAACGGATCTTCATAAGTAACACCACCTTCAGTATTCATTCCTGTAAATTCTGTCCTGAGATCTGTACTTGGTGGCCTTGGCGGTACAAAATTTTCAGGTGCAAGCACTGGTAGTGTAGCTGTTGCAGTTGCTTTATAAATTTTATTCTTCTCACCATGTCGATTCATTCCACGTGTGTAATTTACGCATGCATAGCAAATGTTTACATCATGAGCACCTGGGCGATAAATCCAGTTTACCGGTTTACAATACTTCATACTAAATTTTGCTCCACTCAACCATGCCATGAGATTGTTATAGCATTGGCGACACACTATATTAGGTGTGTAATTTTCACTGGTCAAGTCTACTTCGTCGAAAAACAACGTATATGCTCTTCTGAATTCGCTAGTTAGAAGATTCTTTTCTTTTCCATATTTGTTTTTTCTAATTTGATGACCGCAAACGAAGCAAAATAAATTAATTTTTTCACACTGCATATTGAAATCGTATAACTTTCACCGCTGAGCTCTCGTTTACGTCGTGTTTTGTAATGCCTCGGTGCGAACATCATATCACTTATATATTGCGTCCAGGGTTTCATGATTGTTTCTTGAATGAACGGTTTGCTACCTATGGACCTGGTTAGGTAAAAAATCGATTTTTGGTTTTTTATGGCAAGAGCTGATTTTTTTACTTTTTTAATTTTTCCTAAGCGCTACCTAGCCTAAAAAGTAGTTCACTTTTGCGGTTACCAAGGCGCTACCTAAACGATATTGAGGATCATTCATATAATGTTCGTATGAATGATTCAAAAAAGTTGTCCAATAAAAATGTATCTTTTCTAGGTGACTGTTTCTTGAATTTTTAACCTGTCCATAACCAGGTAAAAATCAATTTTTAAAAATTTTGTGATCTTGAAGATTAATTTTTTATATGTTGAGAATTTTTCTTTTTTATGACAAGAGCTAATTTTTGAATTTTTCACTTTTGTCGTTACTTAAGCGCTACCTAAATGCTGTTAAATGGTGGTGAATTGGGCCAAAACTGGAAGATATGGGCTTTCTTGTCTTTCATCACGTAGCGGTATTTGTACTATATATGGTTATATTTTTTCTTGTTGAAGTAAAAAAAAACATTAAAAATAACATTTTTTCGGGAAATTTTTAATTTTTATGGTTACCTTAGCGCTACCTTTACTGTGTTAAGGATCATTCCTAGGATGTTTGTATGTTCTACAAAGTTTTTAAGTGAGGTCTTAGCTTTATTTTTGTTGTATATTGTTTTCTTAAATTTTGAACGGTTTGCTACGTAGGAACCTGAACATGTGAAAAAAGCCTAAAAAAATCGTTTTTTTTTTTAGTTTTTTTGCGATTTTGATATTCAAGATGGCGTTTTTTTGATTTTTTGTGTTCACTATTTTTATTCTTCATGACAATAGCTACAACTTTGTTTCAAAAAGTAAATCAAAATTCCTAACGGTTTGGAAGATATGAGCCTGAGAAGATGACCACTTTATTGCAAAAATGACAAAGAGGCCCAAATTTTTAAGGCCCCGCCCACAAAAAAGGGGAGGACATTTGACAAAACTGAAAGACACGTGTCTTCTTTTTTTTGATCCTCTATCTCGTGGTGGTGTCCGTATGTGGTTATTTTTTTTCATGTTGCACCGTGTTATTGATTTTGGGGTGTTTCCTGCGATTAATATTGTTCGATAACGTTTGTTAAGGTTTTAAAATTGTTTGTAAATTTTTTTGTTAGAATAGGTGGTTTGTTGTAATTGAAAGTGTAACTAATTTAAATTTTATTGCTGGGAAGAAAAAAAAAAATTAAAATTGAAATTTTGAAATATGTATTTCATTTAACGGTTTTTTTGGGAAAAAGTAGAGCACTGTCATTCCAGACATATATTTTAATAAGAACCTAAAATTGTAAGCCTAAGCCTAAGTTTTGAGATCAAAAACTTATATTCTTAAAGTAAAGTTACTAGCTACCGTAGAAAAAAATTCGCGCAAAGAAACATTTTTCACTAAAGTTCGAGAATTATCCAAACCATCATAAAAAAAACTACCGATTTTTGGAAATTCTGCGGTTTAAGTTAGAACATATGGGCTTATATGAAACTGTTCACAATAGATGCGTACGACGAAATTCTTCGTGCGTATCGAATAGTGCGATAGGTTTATTTCTATTTCATACACAGACGAACGACGACTAAACTGATTTAGAGTGGCCGTATTTCTATTTCTGTTGTAAAATATTAGAAATTATATGTGTTTTTGTAAAATATGGTCACCTTATAAATTGTAAACAAAAAAATAATTATTTCAAAAATAATTAATTTAATATATTCTTCTTGTGAAAAAATAAAAGAATAAAATAAAAAAAAAAAAAATGCAAATGTTGTGAGTGCGCGATTTGTATGAAAGTGTGAGTAATTTGTGCAAATGAAAAATCAACAAAAATGGCATCAGCAACGTTTATTCGTCCCAAATGTGTTCAATAGACGAATGTACAAGACAAATTTTTAAAGTCGAATTTGTCGTGCTGGACTAAATTAGTCATTCGTCCTAATTGTGTTTCTACCTTTAGTAACGTTATAAAAGTCACACAGAAACAGGTTCCAGGGTACTCTTGATCTAACACTACTTTTAATCAAATATGGGCAAATCCTGCTAGACGGACGATACATTTGTACGGATTTTGTTGTACTCAAGTGTATCCCATTGCCGATTGTGCTATCGAATGGCGTTTGTTAATTTACATACTTCTTTTGGAGGATAAAGATATTCGCGTTTAAAGTTCTGTGACGGACGCTACAAAAAATGGAAGTGACATTTTTTCCATCAGGTGTTTCCGTAATTTTCATCAAATCGGTCATAGTAATTGTTTAAGTCAGATTTCTTCAAATCTAGTCTCGTTCAAATAAATACCTTTTTTGGATCTTACCCTTTTAAATACTTTTTAGCATCAATTACTGCATCCTTTTGAATGCATCTTTGTAAAATATTTGACATTTATTTTAACGAGTAAACCGCTTTAAAAACATTGTTTGCCTCCAAATTAAGCTTCCCTTTTTTGCAACTTCTTTTTACTTGTCAAATTGTCTTCGACATAAGTACTTCGTACACTTTGGCTTTTTATATTTCTTAAGCCTTTACAAGGTAATATTTATTTATTGAATAAATAAGAATATTTTTAAAATAAAACCGGGTTGTGTTTTTATTTCTTTTTTATTGGAAAACTTTGGATTGGAGCTAACTATTGGTCCTAGCGTCCCGGATTTTTGGAAAAGTGCTTCCTTTTTATACTCCACATCCATTGGCTTTATAATACAGTCCACCAAATAAAACAACGCAATACTAACACATTTGAATAAGGTTCGTAAATATATTTTTTGTGAGCTTAAGTTTTTATAATTGTGTTTCAAACAATTAATTTGTGGTGTTATTCTTCGATTTCACTTGAAAATATTTGTACATTTATTTGCATTTTATTTGCCAGATAAACAAAATATTATTCATAACTTAACACAGATCTTTTTGTATTTTGCTTTGTGCGTTTATTTGTTTACAGATTTACATCTGTAATATTTCAAACAACCGTATCACTCTTCTTCACTTTGAAGTATTCACCCTACTGTCGGTCAGTTTGATTTTAATTTAAGCGGTTGCAATTTTTGATAAATAAATCGATTTATAATTAGCAATATATCAAAAACGGCTTTTTGCGAAAAAGAACTTTTTTATTGTAGAAAATGAATCTCTGGAATTATAAAAATAATGTTTATTTTACAACTTTTTTGTTTCTAAATCCTGTTAAAAGATGGCGCTAATTTCAGGTTACATATGAAAATCGCATTTTTAATAATTAAAAGTTAAAAATTTGGTTTGACAATGTTCCGCGACTTTGTTCAGGAGTATTTGGTCTAACTTTTTTCTGAATGTACCAACATCGAAAAAGATCCAAATAATATGTATTTGATACATTTGTAAGAAACATGTCAATACCGCCGCCTTGCGGCAATCTTTTGTAGCATTTTTAAAAACACAAAAATAGATGCTTTCAAAAGCTATCAAAAGAGATATCTGCGATGAAATTCCGACAAAAAATAAGAATTCTAGGGGCAAAAGTAGTTAACAGTATACCAATTCTGATACTTTTTTGAACGATTGTTTTAAAATTTTGTGTAAAATTTAGTCACTGTTTACAATATTAGAAGTAAAAATAATGTTTTTGTAATAAGAAGGGGTATGGCTTAAATTCCATATAAAAGTGAAAGTTTTTAACTTTTCTTTAACTTCAGCATCCATATGCAAAAATCTTGTTAGCCAGATTTTTTTATCGCGAAATTGGTTAGTTTCTCAATATGTTAATTTGTTTTTTAAGTCCATTTCATTTTCCATCTCTACTTTTAAAAAATATAATCGCTGTAAATCGGTGAGGTATTAAATACATTTTTTTGGTCGGAATTGTTTTTGGTGGCAAGTTTCCATGTTACTAAATATTTAATTTTTAGATTCCTAGAACACAAAATGATCAGAAGCCACTGTTGTCTTGTTACATTTTACATATTTAAGAGATTCAATGTAGGCTGTATACACACTTTAAGATGTAGAAGAAAATCAATGGTCGCGATTTAATCGCGTATTATTTTTGCTTCACTGTAGGCCTCAGGATATATGTTCGTGAATTTGAGCAATATACCTTTAAGTACCACATTGCTATCATACATCAATGTGTCTTTCGAAGGTGAACAAGTGAAAAATGACACAAATAGGCTTGCTTGTTTTTTAAATGGCACAAAAATGGCTATATATTTTTCTCGCAAAATTTGCACACATATTAAGAACATGTTTATCTAAAATTTTGATATGGCGCTTCTCGATGCGTTTGTTAGTTAATGAGTTATAGGAAGACAAATATTAAAAATGCAGAATTTTGACCCTTTTTTCATTTTTTTTGTTAGTTTTTCTCAATTTGTCGAAGAACCAAACATTTAATCGGGAAGCGCCATATCAAATTTTTAGATATCGATAGTAGCTATCTGTACGTAAAATTTGGTCTCAAAATCTTTATCCGCTTTTGTGCCATTTTAAATGCAAATTTTATACTTTTTTCACTCCTGCATTATCTTTTATACATATCTTTTCTCTAAGTGTACTGATGTTTTTTTTATGGTGATGAAATCTTTTACACTTATCTAACTATACAAATTTAAAAAAGTATAATTTATGACCTATTAAGAAAGTTACAGCGCAAAATTTGCTTCTAGTTTAAAAGCCAAAATTATAGAAAACACCCTGTATTTCAGGAACCAAAATAGCTTGGGCCATTTTATGTAGCACCAAGGATAGCTAAATATGTGTCTGAAAAAATGTATATAAATTCATGTGATTATCTTGAAATTTAAAAACCTACTTATTTTGATATATTGCTATTTATAATATTCGAAAATGACTGATACCGCTCTCAATAAATATATCAGAGCAACCGATGCTGTTTTTGCTTTTAAAGCTAATTTTGGCAATATTAGTGAAGATGTTCATACGGTTTATACCTTAAAAATTCACGGGGGTGAAATTAAACACTTATGGGACAAAGTTAAGGTTACATATGAGAACTGCTTAATCTTTTTAAATACGTCTGATACAGTGGAGCCTGGCGATGCAGAAGTTGCCTCCGAAAAATATTATGCAACTTACAATGCATTTGTGGCTTGCATCGGAGTTATTCAGGAGAAATTAGCCAAATTAACTTCATTAAATAATTCATCTGAAATAAATCCGTGTAAAATAGAGGGTTCTGGCCATAATCTGACCTTACCGCCTTGTGATGTAGACACGTTTGAGGGTGATTATTTAACATGGCCCACATTTAGAGAAATATTTACAGCATTATACATCAAAAGCGCGCGTCTCAGCAACATTGAGCGCCTTTGTCATCTAATACGAAATACTAGCGGTGAAGCAAAGGAAATTGTTTCTAGATTCCCACTATGCGATGAAGGATTTGAAAAGGCATGGAATAGTTTAAAAGCTGCTTATGAGAATCCACGTATGTTGGTCAACAACCAACTAAAATTACTTTTCAATTTACCTTCGCTAGACGAAGAAACAAGTGTTGGTTTAAAATCTCTGCAGCGTGGAATAAATTCATGTATTTTCTCTATGTCGTTGTATAATATTTCCACAGTGGACTGGGATCCCATAATTGTCTTTATGTGTATTCAACGATTGCCGTCATCAACTGTTTTTCTATGGGAACAGAACATAAAAGATAAGTTCGCACATCCACTTTGGAAGGATTTGGATAGCTTTCTGACAGAAAGAGTCCAAACCTTGGACTGTGTTTCTGGACTTAAAAACTTTAATTCAACCGCTAATAAAACTAAGACAAAAGTTATTGCGCATTCTACTTCTGTAAGAAATCAGTGCATAATATGTGCTAATCAATATCACTATTTGCGAGATTGTTCACATTTTCAAAATCTTTCCACTTCTGAAAGGATTTCTACTATTAATAATAATAAATGTTGTTTTAATTGTCTCTCGACGACACACCTAGTCAATAATTGCAGAAGCAATAATAATTGTTTAATTTGTGATAACCGTCATCACACACTTCTACATCAGGACTCTGGCATATATGCCACTACTACCAATCATTGTCCTGGTTTAGATTCTTCTACCCATAATCAAACACAGTACAATAATCAAAATCCAACAAGTGCTGGTTTACGCCGCTCTGACACTGTACCAAGTGCTCAACGAACTTCCACCTCTACAAATATTTACCCAAATAGACAAACATTTCATACACGTCAGAATAAATCCGTGCTCTTAGGAACCGCAACAGTGGATTTAGTACATAAAGGTAACAGATACAAGGTTCGGGCTCTTATAGATTCTGCTTCGGAATGTTCATTTATTTCCGACACATTACGAAAAAGGTTCAAACTTCCCTCGCAAACTTCTACTTCAAATGTTTTTGGGATAAACGACACAGTATCTACGACTTCTAAAAAGCTCTGCTCTATCACTATAGGCTCCGAGATAGATTCTTCCATTAAAATGAGTACTAACGCACTAGTCTTGCCAAAAATATCGGGAGATCTACCGTCGGTTGCAGTTAATTCTCACATTAATGAAATATTACCAAATCTTCGTTTGGCAGATTCTAATCCTTTAGAAGCTAGACCTGTTGAAATGCTAATTGGAGCAGACTTGTATCCTCAAATAATGCTGCCGGAAATACAGCGAGGTATTCTTGGTTCATTACTGGCGCAGAAAACTGTGTTTGGCTGGATACTGACGGGTCCAGTTAATACAGCGTAAATAGATATCTTCTTTAACTTCTCGGGTCAGTATTTCTATAGGCCATATTTTTTTTATACACAAGAAACCCACAAATTAATTGATAATATTCACATAACTCTGCTCACTCAAATATATTTACCCTTAAAATAATATCATTATTTTGACAAGTTCATCTCTACTCTACGCTTTTCGAGGAACAAAAAAACTGTCGCTCATAATCGATCCCGTTCCGGGAACAGCTATTTTGCTGATGTCCGTGGGGGTCATTAGGCCGACAGTTTCTACTAATTACGTTCCTGAAAAATCTACGCAACCGATGACCGTGGGGATCGTGAAACCTATGGTCTAAAATGACTCCGTTCCGGAACTGGTTTTATCGCATCCGATGTCCGTGGGGGTCTCGAAATCATTGGTTTCAATCGACTCCGTTCCGGAAACGGGTTTAGCGTCAGCTATTGCGCAACCAATGTCCGTGGGAATCTTAACCTATGGTTTCAACCGATCCCGTTCCGGTAACGGTTTCTTTGTTTTTTGAAAAAATAATTAAAAAAAAATAATAAAATAAATAATTCTATAATTAGATATTACTTTACGGTATATTTTTAAATATTTCAACACATTTCAGTGTTGCAAGGGGGCCGGCAATGTTTAAGTCAGATTTCTTCAAATCTAGTCTCGTTCAAATAAATACCTTTTTTGGATCTTACCCTTTTAAATACTTTTTAGCATCAATTACTGCATCCTTTTGAATGCATCTTTGTAAAATATTTGACATTTATTTTAACGAGTAAACCGCTTTAAAAACATTGTTTGCCTCCAAATTAAGCTTCCCTTTTTTGCAACTTCTTTTTACTTGTCAAATTGTCTTCGACATAAGTACTTCGTACACTTTGGCTTTTTATATTTCTTAAGCCTTTACAAGGTAATATTTATTTATTGAATAAATAAGAATATTTTTAAAATAAAACCGGGTTGTGTTTTTATTTCTTTTTTATTGGAAAACTTTGGATTGGAGCTAACTATTGCTATGTTAAGCATACTATAAGTTCTCTTTGCGAACCAAGTTCAATTGGAGAAAAAAGAAAAATTACACTAGTGAAATTAAAAAACATTTATTTCTGTGGCGGACGCTACATACTTTCAGCCCTTTTTTACTTAACGTTATTTGTATCACTCCAATTACTTTTGATGGGGCCTTTTACATCTAATTATATAAAATTAAGCAGACTTTGAGCCCGTACTGAAACTCAATACCTAAATGGATGTTTTTGTGGTTTTTATGAACTTTTAAAAAACCTATTATTTTCAAAAATGTATAAAAATTCGAAATGGGTGCAAATAAAGACCTCCCATTCACGAAAAATTGTATCCATTATATATTCTAAACGATCATTATATGGTACATTTAAACACAAATACGTGATTTTGACAGTATTAAAATTTTGTCCTTGGTTTGATGTTTTTCGGATTTGCCCATATATATTTTTAAGTCCGCGAATTTTTAAAAAAAGGTCAAAAGACTGGTCCATCGATTTTATCATATCTTTGGAACGGGTTGTTCGATTTTGTTGAAAGTCACATAATAGAATAGTTAATAAAACGATATTAAAATTGCTTTAATTAGCTTTTTTATGAGAATTGTGAAGTCAAAAAAAAAAAAATTTTATGAAAAATCGAAGATGACAAAAACCTACTATTTTTATTACATGATTTTGAAATCGTTAAAAAACAGTTTATCCTTTATTTAATAATAATATCAATTCATTTCTAATGATCCTTAACCATAATAACCCTTAGAAAAAATCTGTTTAAAAAACAATAAAAAATGCTTTTAAAAAGTGTAATTATTTAGCAGTTTTTTTTACCTAAAATTAAAGGATTAATACCTAAAAAACTGAACTGATGCTGATTGTAAATAAGATCAAGGGGTAGATATTGTTCTCTTAAGATCATGCTTAAATTTTTATAATTGTTTAAGATTTCCTATGAAAAAGAGTTGATTTTAGGGTTTTTTAAAGTGTGTAGTTTTGACGCAGAAAAATTGTTACAATATCCCTTAACCGGACACTTAATATTTTCATTGCAAATTTGAGTAAAAGATTGAACCCAATTGACTTTTGATCTTAGGGTTTTAGGAAGAAAGGATGCTGTTGTTAATGAATATAAAAAACTCTTACTCTTTTATTGAAATATGTAATTTAAGTGATATTAAACAGTTTTTAAATGTGTATCATATGTGATGCAAAGACATTTTTGTATTATTATTGTAAAACAGATATTTTGTACATCATATATACATGTTACCTAGTTTTTATCACAGATTTTAAAGCCGAATAAAGGATCCAAGTGTTTTTTTATGTCCAAATGAGAATCAGAAGTAATAATTCTAACAGTGACCAAGAAGACCCCCTTCAAAACATCTGTGATGACTACGCTCCTTTAAGCTTGGTGTAAGGTTTTTCATCATTTTCATAATCTGTCGCAAGAAAACAAAACTATGCACAACATTGCCTGAGAACGTAGAATCTACATCGGCAGCATGCAGAATTAAAGAATCGATTTCTTAGTAAATAATAAACTAAAGTGAATTTTTATTATTTTTTCGTTATTGAAAGAAAGACCTCTTTATTTGAGAAGTAGAAGTGTTAGTCATATAAAAAATCTAACCTTGGAAAAGAAACATGTATGAATCACATGTGATGCACAAGCTTATAAAAACAAACTTATATGCTGTTTTGTAATGAACTCGAAAAGGAAAGGGTTAAATTAATTACCTTCTCCAAAAACCTGTAGCAAAATATCACAAAAAGGCTGCCGGATCGCCAAGTGTGTATATGGTCGAAATATTGTCCATTAAGTAACAGATTGGCTAAGATATTATGCCCTCACAACAGTGGGGATAAATATGTTTTGCTGCTCTTAATTATAAAATTCTGTCTTCCTCAATTCAACAAAGAACAAAGAAAATTTAAAGTTAATGAACGAAAGAGTTATTTATAGAAAAGTTGTTGGATGGGAAGAGTTTTCTATAGAAAACTTGATGATGGGAAGAGTTTTCTACAGAAAACTTGATGATAGGAAGAGTTTTCTATAGAAAACTTGATTATAGGAAGAGTTTTCTATTGAAAAGTTGATGATGAGAAGAGTTTTCTATAGAAAACTTGATGACGGGAAGAGTTTTCTTTAGAAAAGCTAATGATGGGAAGAGTTTTCTATAGAAAAGTTAATGATGGGAATAGTTTTCTATAGAAAAGTTGATGATGGGAAGAGTTTTCTATAGAAAAGTTGATGATGGGAAGAGTTTTCTATAGAAAAGTTGATGATGGGAAGAGTTTTCTATAGAAAAGTTGATGATGGGAAGAGTTTTCTATAGAAAAGTTGATGATGGGAAGAGTTTTCTATAGAAAAGTTGATGATGGGAAGAGTTTTCTATAGAAAAGTTGATGATGGGAAGAGTTTTCTATAAAAAAAATTGATGATAGGAAGAGTTTTCTATAGAAAAGTTGATGATGGGAAGAGTTTTCTATAGAAAAGTTGATGATGGGAAGAGTTTTCTATAGAAAAGTTGATGATGGGAAGAGTTTTCTATAGAAAAGTTGATGATGGGAAGAGTTTTCTATGGAAGGGTTGATGATCGCAAAAGTTTACTATAAAAAAGTTGATGGATGGGAAGAGTTTTCTATAGAATAGTTGATGATAAGAAAATTTTTGTATAGAAATGTTGATAATGGGAAGAATTTTCTATAGAAAAGTTTATGGCAAGAAGAGTTTTCTATAGAAAAGTTGATGATGAGTAGAGTTTTCTAAAGAAAAGTTGATGATGAGTAGAGTTTTCTATAGAAAAGTTGATGATGAGTAGAGTTTTCTATAGAAAAGTTGATGATGAGTAGAGTTTTCTACAGAAAAGTTAATGATGAGTAGAGTTTTCTATAGAAAAGTTGATGATGGAAAGAGTTTTCTATAGAAAAGTTTTTGGATGGAGAGTTTTCTATAGAAAAGTGAATGATGGGAAGAGTTTTCTATAGAAAAGTGAATGATGGGAAGAGTTTTCTTTAGAAAAGTCCATGATGTGAAGAGTTTTCTTTAGAAAAGTCGATGATGGGAAGAGTTTTCTATAGAAAACTTGATGATGGGAAGAGTTTTCTATAGAAAAGTTGATGATGTGAAGAGTTTTCTTTAGAAAAGTCGATGATGGGAAGAGTTTTCTATAGAAAACTTGAAGATGGGAAGAGTTTTCTATAGAAAAGTTGATGATGGGAAGAGTTTTCTATAGAAAAGTTGATGATGGAAAGAGTTTTCCATAGAAAAGTTGTTGGATGGAGAGTTTTCTATAGAAAAGTGAATGATGGGAAGAGTTTTCTATAGAAAAGTGAATGATGGGAAGAGTTTTCTTTAGAAAAGTCGATGATGGGAAGAGTTTTCTTTAGAAAAGTCAATGATGGGAAGAGTTTTCTATAGAAAACTTGATGATGGGAAGATTTTTCTATAGAAAAGTTGCCAGTGATACTAATTTTGCAAGCTTCCGCTTGGTTTTTCTTTAGAAATATGTCCACGCCACAAAAACATTCTTGGGATAGTTTGAAGATGGATTGTTTAGGATTTATTGTATACAATTTATATTCAGTTCATTTTAAGGCTACAATATTCTAATACAAATTTAATGAAGATCTATGTGGAACATCTTTAAAAGGAAGAAATGGTATTATTGGATATAAAAGAAAACATAATTTTCTCCAGATCCTGAAACCAAATTTAGGTGTTAATTAAATGATACACCCAAATTAAAAGTATGTGTTAATTTTTTAACATCTGCAATTTTTGATCTAACAAAATCAAATGAACTCATGCACATCAAAATAATCAATTTCTGAGGACTCTATCAAATAAATATTATTTTTGAATTTCTCTATTAAAATCTATCTAACAGATAATGTCTTTATATGATCATGTTTTTATAGCTGTCACGCATTTTAAAAACACTTCAACTTAAACATGAGTAACAAAATTTTATGATTTTTTTCTTTAAAATAACAAACGTCCACATTATCATGATGATAATGGTAAAGACATTTTTGCGATTCTTAAGAAATTGTATGAATTTCTAACAACAAAAAATACCGAAAATGTTTTAAATTTTTATCACATTTATGCAAGATTTTTTTTTTTTAATACTTTAAAAGAAAAACCACACACCTGGACGTTGGATGATGTATCAGTATTGAAAGAGATTTTGAAAATATTTTGAAATTTTGAGTTAGAAAAAAGGGGTGCTTTTTTCCTTGTTTTGTCTGTTCAAGTAAAAGAAAGGCACCCAAATGGGAAGACAAGATTCTTGATAGTTTGAATGTAGTTTATTTGAGTTTTAGGTTCGAAAATGACCAGTAGTGACCTTTGATGACCTGAAGATATTTGAAATGATGTTGTGTTTATGGAATTTTTGCATTTGCATTTTGTTTGTTGGAATAATTTAAATGAATTGACAATCTTGTAGATTTTACATAAAAACGTGTGTTTTTTTGGGTGAGAATCTATGCAGATGTGAATTTATGATTTGTTTTTTTTTCTATTTTTTCTTGAAAAAAGCCACTTTAATTTATATATGTTAGAGCGTTAAGGAAAAAAAAGGTTTGGTTTTTTTGTGAAAAAATACCTATCATTAAAATTAGGGCAAAACTTGTAAGATTTTTGGGTAGTTTTATTAAGAAAACTAACTCAAATTTTAATTAATTTTATTTTTTTACTCTTAAGGATATTAAAACTGAAATCCGGTTTATTATGAAATTGTCTTTAAAAACCCCAATTTCTTTTCTTTTAATCAAAAAAGTCCGTTAGATTTTCAGAACTTCATTAAAATAAAATTCCAGCAAAACTGATACTTTAGCCTTATAAAATACAATAAAATCTAAAAGAAATTAAATTCTTAATCAAATAAATTTTCCTTCTCGAAATCATTGAACCATTTGATAGTTTTGGTGCTAAGTTCATTGTTTTTTTTAATTATTTGATCTTTTAATTTCAAAACCCAAAATTTCATAACAAAATTTCATACCAAAAATTTTATACCAAACATTTCTTATCAAAATTTCACACCGAAAACCTCTTCATCCAATTATTATTAGACCCAAATATGATTGACACTTTTCCTTAAAAACATCTCTAACAAATCAATCACATTTCGAACTCGATCACTTCTAAATTTTTCACGAAATAATGCCAACAATTAAAATACGTTAATTGCTAGAGCAAACTTTAACCCCCTAAGGGTGGTTTGTAACAAATCTGTTACAAATCTCTGGATGCTGTTTAGTTTTGCTATCAAAAGTCGTTATTTTTTGTTTTGTAATAATTAACCCCTCATAATTTTCTAAAAAAAATATTTTTTTGAAAGTCGAAGTTCATGTACAAAATTCTTGATGATCTTTCGAACAACAAAAGAGTTGACCGTTAAATGTTCTCGAACAATTGGATGCTGTTTGACCACTGTGTCATCTCTGCCTTGAAGTCAAAGGTTTTATTCAAAGGGTTGTAGCTATATAAGAATTTTTTTGTTTTGGTGTCAGAGATTTTAAGATTATTTAATATTGTTTGAAATTTTAAAGAGTTCACCATTTGAAAAATTTTTGTAGCATCTTTAGAATTCTTGTTTAAGACAATGATGCCCAAAACAAAGACAATTTATTTGAATAACAACAAATAATCCTACCACAAGTGATAAGAAAACAGCAATGGTAAGCATCACTAGTTTAAACCGTCATAGGAGCAACATAATTTAAACGCATACATATTTTCGAAATTAATTTAATCAATCACAACCACTTATTACGGATAAAGGTAGAAACACAATTGGGACGAATGACTAATTTCGTCCAGCATGACGAATTCGGATTCAAAAATTCGTCTTGTAAATTCGTCCATTGAACACATTTGGGACAAATAAACGTTGTTGACGCCATTTTTGTTGATTTTTTATTTGCACAAATTACTTCCACTTTCGAACATATCGCGCACTCACAACATTTGCAATTTTTTTTATTTTATTCTTTTATTATTACACAAGATTATTACATTTAAATAATTTTATTTGAAATAAATATTTTTTGTTTACATTTTATAAGGTAACCATATATAAGAAGAACACATATAATTTCTAATATTTTACAACGGAAATAGAAATACAGCCACTCTAATCCATTTAAGTCGTTGTTCGTCTGCGTATGAAATAGAAATAAACCTATCGCAATGTTCGATACGCACGACGAATTTCGTCGTACGCATCAATTTTGAGCACACTCATATAAGCCTATATTTTCTATTTATAAAGACGAATATTCGTTCCGAAAAATTGGTCGTTCGTTCCAATTGTGTTTCATACTTAAGGCCCCTAAATATTTAAATTATATTAAACTTAATTTCCTTTAAAGCAAACTATATATCGATAAGAGATTTGTGATGAAAACGGTATAAAAGTATCAACTTTTATACCGTTTTCATCACAAGTTCTCTATAAAAAAATTTATAATGAAAAAAATGTTCTATAGAAGAGTTGATGATGGGAAAGTTTTCTAAAGAAAAAATGATGATGGGAAGAGTTTTCTAAAGAAAAAATGATGATCATCTACTTTTTTTGAAAATTCTACCCATCATCAACTTTTAAATAAAAAACTACCCATCATCAACTTTTCTATAGAAAACTCTTCACATCATACATTTTTTTTATAGAAAACATTTCCCATCATCAACTTTTCTATAGAAAACTCTTCCCATTATCAACTTTTCTATAGAAAACTCTTCCCATCATCAACTTTTCTATAGAAAACTCTTCCCATCATCAACTTTTCTATAGAAAACTCTTCCCATCATCAACTTTTCTATAAAAAACTTTTCCCATCATCAACTTTTCTATAGAAAACTCTTCCCATCATCAACTTTTCTATAGAAAACTCTTCCCATCATCAACTTTTCTATAGAAAACTCTTCCCATCATCAACTTTTCTATAGAAAACTCTTCCCATCATCAACTTTTCTATAGAAAACTCTTCCCATCATCAACTTTTCTATAGAAAACTCTTCCCATCATCAACTTTTCTATAGAAAACTCTTCCCATCATCAACTTTTCTATAGAAAACTCTTCCCATTATCAACTTTTCTATAGAAAAATCTTCCCATCATCAACTTTTCTATAGAAAACTCTTCCCATCATCAACTTTTCTATAGAAAACTCCTCCCATCCAACAACTTTTCTATAGAAAACTCTTCCCATCATCAACTTTTCTATAGAAAACTCTTCCCATCATCAACTTTTCTATAGAAAACTCCTCCCATCCAACAACTTTTCTATAGAAAACTCTTCCCATCATCAACTTTTCTTCAGAAAACTCTTCCCATCATCAACTTTTCTATAGAAAACTCTTCCCATCATCAACTTTTCTATAGAAAACTCTTCCCATCATCAACTTTTCTATAGAAAACTCTTTCCATCATCAACTTTTCTATAGAAAACTCTTCCCATCATCAACTTTTCTATAGAAAACTCTTCCCGTCATCAAATTTTCTATAGAAAACTCTTCCCATCATCAACTTTTCTATAGAAAACTCTTCCCATCATCAACTTTTCTATAGAAAACTCTTCCCATCATCAACTTTTCTATAGAAAACTCTTCCCATCATCAACTTTTCTATAGAAAACTCTTCCCATCATCAACTTTTCTATAGAAAACTCTTCCTATCATCAACTTTTCTATAGAAAACTCTTCCCATCATCAACTTTTCTATAGAAAACTCTTCCCATCATCAACTTTTCTATAGAAAACTCTTTCCATCATCAACTTTTTACTTAAAATGTTTGTTATTATTTGCTATTTCTGAAACAAATCAGTTGAACAAGTTTATAATATCTCATAGAGTATTCGTGGTTAAATCTTTTTTCAAATCGGTCTAATTTTTATAAAATTTTGCTATGATTTTATATCTATTAGAACAGGCTAAAATCATAAAATCCATGTGTTAAATATATTTTATTACAATACTTCCAAAATGAATGCAGATGCAATAAAACAATTTTTAAGTCCCTATTTTATTAAACCTTTTATTTACCACAAACACAACTTTTTAATTATACTTGAGTAACAATTTTTTAGCAATAAAAATTTACATTTCTCTGTAATAAAATTATCCTTTAGTCGTATTTAACTTTCTTAAGTCCTTAATTAAGACAACGCCGGTGTATTTTATGACCCAAATACATCCAAAGCATCTTTTTGAGCCGATAAAATTAGAGAAATGTGGTCATAATTATGCCACAAACAACAGAAACGACAAAAGTAATTAAAAGAAACAAATTGTTTTATAATGTTACATTTAAATCATAATAAAAAAATGTTTTGAACAATAAAAAAATTCTTAAATGGGATAGGAACACGAAAAAAAGTAAATGAAGAAAAAGGATGCTGAAATTTAAACCTTTTAGGCAATTTTGAAAAAAATATTTTCTATACAAAGAAGGGGTGATACTCAAGTATTTCAAAATGTTCTAGTTTATTTGAAACTGTAACATTTTTTTAAATAGATTCTATGGCAAAGGCATGTATCACTTTCATATTATGTTGACAATTATTTAACATTTTCGTTTTTTTAAGATTTTTTAAAAAGGATAAGAAATGTAAAAGGAGTCGTGTGTACCCATAGAGTTATTCTCTTGATAAAGTGGTAAGAATCATAAGTATCATATTACTTTAGTAACAAAATGTTTCAGATTGCAATCTTATCCTTTTGGTATTGACAATCAAAATGTGGTTTATTTGTTATTCATATTCCGATTTTTTTATTTTTTTATTTTACTCAAGCAAATGTCAAAAAGTTTGGCTATTATTATTATTGCTAATAATGTAATGTCAATTAATGGTTTACGAAAGGGGCGATATATAGATATTTTTTTAAGAATTCCTTTAAAGGATGCTGTAAGGGTTGGAGTGATGTTGTTTGTAAAACCAGCAAAATTAAACAAATTCGCGTGCCACTGATGTAAGATAAGAGTTTTTTTTCTAAAACTATCAAGATTTATTGATAAGATGCTTTGAATTTTACTGTAATTTTTTTAAAACATTGAAATTTTAGAAATTGACTAGAGAATCAGAGAAGTATTAAATTTCATGGTTAAAAGTTATTTAAGTTAAATACTAGTTTTTTTTGCAGATACGAAAATTCAGTTTGGAATGTCATATAGGGGATACGTTCTGGTAACAAAATCAGATATTTGTTAGGGACTGTTTACATATTTATTGACCGCACTATACGCATATAGTCAATGAAATTTGCAATATCTCATAAACTTTTGAATAGAGTATTCAGGAAAATATCAGATTTGAGTTCCCTCATCAAAAAAATGAAACAGTAGGGGTCATCCCATGGGTGTCGGTCAAATTAAAAAAAGAGATAGGCTTGAACGTTGCTTAATCTTAATTTTTATATACACAGCTTCAGAAGGAATAGGAGATATACAAAAGTTGTCATTCTGTTTGTAATTCCTATACAAAAACTAAAAAGGATATATATATATATTTATTTATATATATATATGTATATATATATATATATATATATATATGTGTATATGTATGTATATATATATATATATATATATATATATATATATATATATATATATATATATATATATATATATATATAAATATATATATATATATATATATATATATATATATATATATATATATATATAAGTATATATATGTCTGATTACTAATTTCAAAGTTATGGCAATTTTTAAATTTCGTGGCATTTGTAACAATGTTACTAAATTATTACAATTTTTAAATTAAGGTTGTATGGGAGGTGGGCGTGGCTTTTGTTAGATTTTCTTGTATAAATACTTCTTTTCCTAAGAAAAACATTCATGCCGAAATTCAACTCCCAATTCTAGCTGCTTCTAGTTAGTCCGCTTGTTGTATGAAATCGCGACACAGTGTGGCCGGCGATGGAAGTTGGGATGCCTCTGCTATGCTAGGCGAATGACTTACCGGCTGTTCACACAACTAATTTTTTCCAGTTGCATAATTTCTCGAAATGGCAAAGTCAATTGGCCGCCCCGTTATTTTTATTTAAAGCTTTTGGATTATTTTCTCAAGGACATGAATAAACTACAAATAACCGAGGCTCTGAAAGACAAAATTCTGAGCTGCATTGCCTAGATTAGTGAGATTTGTTACGAAGGCGGACATTTTTAAAAATAGTGCTTTTTTTAAGTCAATTCACTTCTTAACTTTAAATTTGACCATTTTGTAGTAGATTTGTTAATTACTCTTCTTTATTTAAATTTTGAAAGAAATAATATCTGATGATTTAATAATGTAATCAATGAAATTTTTTAACAAAGAGTCCAGATTGGACCTCACGTCATGACGTCAAGACATTTGTATGGGAAAAATGGTCGTTTTTTTTTTAGATTTAAGCTTAATAAACATTAAATATTTGTTTTTGCAAAAAATGTAATAGGTTAAAGAAGATAACTAAAACAGCTGCCTTTAGAGTAATAAAAACCAGGGACCGAAAATTACTGTTATTTTTGAATTTTTATTTAGAAAAAAGCAACCGCAAGGAAATGCCGGAGAATAAAACTAAGTATACCATTTTGATAGTCTTGGACCAAATTTTCATAAAATGCGATAATTTTTAAAAATTTTTGATTTTTATTTTTTTGAGCAAAAATAACAGTTATTTTTAACTTTTATTTTTTTGAGCAAAAATAAAAGTTATTTTTAAACTTTTATTTTTTCGAGCAAAAATAACAGTTATTTTTAACTTTTATTATTTCGATCATGAATAAAAGTTATTTTTTGACTTTAATTTTTTCGAGCAAAAATAAAAATTATTTTTTGACTTTTATTTTTTCGAGCAGAAATAAAAGTTATATTTGTGTTTTAAACCCTAATTATGATTGCGAAACTCAACTCCATTAATCTTTGAGCATATGCAAATTATTTTCACTGAAAAAATATCTTTCTTTGACAAAAATTTTCAATATATTTATCATGAATTTAAACAAAAATAACTTTCATTTCTGCTCGAAAAAATAAAAGTCAAAAGATAACTTTTATTCATGCTCGAAATAATAAAAGTCAAAAATAACTGTTATTTTTGTTCGAAAAAATAAAAGTAAAAAAATAACTTTTATTTTTGTTTGAAAAAATAAAAGTCAAAAATAACTGTTATTTTTTATCGAAAAAATATAAGTAAAAAAATAACTTTTATTTCTGCTCGAAAAAATAAAAGTCAAAAAATAACTTTTATTTTCTGACTTTAACGATAAAAGTTTTAACAGTTACGATCCCTGATAAAAACTACAAAACCGTGCAATAGTTTTGGAGTTATTGAAATTTTCCCCAGAAAATTCGTGTTCTTTTAAACATCCTTAGAATCAAAATTAGATCAAATTAGATCAAAATTATAAAAGTAATTATTTTTTATAATGATTATATTATTTTATAAAAAATATATATCTTAACCCTTATCAGAAATTGGAACTGATATGACCCAATCGAATTGTATATATATCTCCATCTATAGCAAATCTTGCATATTTTGTAATATTTGATTCCAAAGTTCACAAAAAAATCTTAAATTGAATAAAATTTTATAATCTAAAAACAAGTCGGTCAAGCCCGACCATACGATACCCTTTACCACTAAGGGAAAGTTGTTTTTTTTCCTGTATAAAGACAAGTATTTGTTAAGTTTTGCCATCATACAAACATTTTCTTAAAACTTATATATTTAAGCTGTTTCCATCATTCGGACTTATATGAGAGCTAGGCTTAAATGTAGACCGATTATCTCGAAGTTTGGCAAATCGATTACAGTTTTTACAAAAGTTATGTATGCAAAGAATCAACTCAAAATTCTCATTATCTTCAGATTTACGAACGTTTTTGTGATTTTTGAATGGGAGCTATAATCAAATGTTGGCCGATTTCAACGAAACTTGGTACAGTGATTTTAGTTTACATAAGCAGTATATGTTTTAAATTTCATGAAGAAATATTGATATTTGTGGATAAAATTTCAATTCCGGGAAGTGGGACCTATGGGAGGTACCATTAATAATATACTGATTTTGACGAATTTCAATAGTCATGGTTACACTATAAAAAAAGATCTGTGCCAAATTTATTCAAATTATCTTTAGTATTGTGACCTGTACTTTGATTACATGGTTAACAAGGGGTCCAGCCAGACGAACGGACGGACGGACTGACATCGCTAAATCGACTCAGAAAGTGATTATAAGCATATTGGTATACTAAAAGGTATACCTTGTATAACCTCTTCTGTATAATCTAAACACTACTCCTTAACCTCGACTACTCCGTTTTTAAACAAAACTTAATTTTGAGGAGGTGATACTGAAAACCATCCATTTTCCATGAAGATCTCTACTCTTAAATGTCTAAATAAGCGTTTTGCTTTGAAATTGAAGACGTTACAATTATTAATGTCCACAGATAATTTTCAAAATCATAAAAAGACATAAATAATGTTGTCTACATTCTAAACATAATTTTTAAATATTTTGTTTTGAATTCCAAAGAAAATGATAAGGATTTTAGAGATTTTTATAATAAAACCTCTTATCGGTATCATAAATTTTATTATGTCTTTATTGCTCAAAATCTATAGAACTTATACTTGAAAACGAGGGGTACTATTTCAGTGAAGGAAATAGCAAGTAATATCAAACATTTTTAAATGAAATGGCTTTATTATTTTTCAAAATATTCTTCTTGATGATCAATTAAAATTGCTCTTGAGACACCTCTAAAATATGATTTTTGACTCAACAAAGGCTTTTGACCACGCAGTTTACCTTTGATATTCGGGAACAAGATAAAGTCATTGCCAAGTTAGGTCTGTACGAAAGACTAGTCGTCAATTCGAATGCTCAAAAATTAATTTGTTTGTGTAGCTCGCATTTTCGATACGGAAAATCATAAATAGTACCCCTCGTAACACATAAATTCTAAATGATTAGCTAAAAAAGTCGATCGTTTAAAATTAAAATTTTAAATTACTGGAAAAATAACCTAAAAATTTTTTATAATTTCAGATAGTTCAGCTTTAGATTTATCACGGACTTTAATATTGTTAGTACCTGGTTGACCGAGCCTTGCTCGGAGCTTTATGATAAGCATTTAGCAAATTTTAAAGTTTTTATATATTTTATTTTATAAAGTACTAAAAAAATGACATTCCTCTAAACATTATACAAATATTCAGTTAATTTTGAATTATTTTATTTATTTTGTCCGACCAACACATAGTTTGCATAGTTTACAGTTTAACTGATTTCAATAATTTTGGAAATTGGTCATATCAACAACTTGTGCAACAACTTTGCTGAAGATTATAGCATGATTAAATGTACAGCTTACGATTAAATTGACTTCGAGTAAATTTCTGTGGCACCACCTGCCGAAATTTCTTCATACCAACTAAGAAACCTTCGTCGGCTCATGTGCAACAACTGTGCTAAAGATTGTAGCATGATTAAATGTACAGCTTACGATTAAATTGACTTTGAGTAAGTTTCAGTAGCGCCACCTGTCGGAAATTATTAATACCAACTAAAAAGCCTTCGCCGGCTCATGCGCTACAACTTTGCTAAAGATGATAGCATGATCAA
The DNA here is from genome assembly GCA_933228675.1 of Stomorhina lunata. NCBI lineage: Eukaryota > Metazoa > Arthropoda > Insecta > Diptera > Rhiniidae > Stomorhina > Stomorhina lunata. The sequence continues at coordinate 30,619,505 of OW121740.1, read as the reverse complement.
ATGTACAGTTTACGATTAAATTAATTTTTAGTAATTTTCAGTGGCGCCACCTGTTGGAAATTAGTCCTATCAACTTAAGAACCTTCGCCGGCTTATCCCCAACATTTTCGCTAAAGAGCATAACATGATCCAATTCACAGTTTACTATTCTATAAAGAACATACATACAGACAAACATTCATTTGTTTAAAAGGTATAACATTACGAATTTTTTACCCTTTTTATCCCCTAATTTCAAAAAGTTCCATATGCATATTTGGTACTTCTTTGGTACCAATTGTATTCGGTACATTTTATTAAAAGTTAACTGACTGTTCCTATTCATAATACTTTTTGAGATGTTAAGTTATCATTTTATCCCTTTTTTTACCCATTTTGGCCCAAAATCAAAAAAGTACCAAATACGTGTTTACTGTTTCTTTCACATCTATTGATTGCACTACAAAATTTCTTTCTGTATTGTTTAGTTTAAAATATAAGAGTGGGTTAAAAGAGTACCAAAAAAACTGTTTTTACCCTTTTTTACCCCCTATCGGACATAGTTTCAAAAAAGTACCAAACACCTGTCCGCTTATTCCCATAGCTGTTTAAAACGTAATTTTAGTGTTGTTTCTATACCTATTACTTTAGGAGATATAACGTTTTCGATTTTTTCAACTTTTTACCCGTTTTTACCCTCTTAGAAGCAAAGGTTCCAAAAGTCCCTTCATTTTCGATGTACACATCAAAAAAGGTACCCACGGTCCAAATTTTATTTTATTTTATTGCTCGTTTAAGAATATAAGATAAGTTAAGGGAACTTTAATTGATGCCTTTAAAATCTGACTTATATAGTAAAAATATATCAATTTTTTTGCGATCTAAGTAATAAGTTAAAAATATTTAATGGCAAAGTTATTTCTTACAACTTTCTCATACAAGTGAATTTTTTCTTTGAAAATTAGAGTCAAGAAATCCCTTTTAAAAACACCCAATCCTATTTCACACAAAATTAGTTCAACATTTTTTTTTTTTATCACACACCCTTTTTAACTCTTAGCGCTTATAAATATCAATTACTGCCACAAATATCGATATTAATAATTGTCCCGATAAATATAAATTTCGGTCAATTTTGTTATTGGAAATAAAAAAAAAAATAACAACAAATAAATGTAAACAAATCCTAAAAAAGCAACCCTTCGTTTTTGATACCTTTAGGAAACCTTTTATTTTCTTCAATTCCAAAACGGATGTACATAATTGTAATTTTGTTGCTGTTATTTTTACCCCTTCCCGTTCAGTGGGAACCACAAATGGAATAAGTATTTTCATTTGAAATTAAATAACGTTTTATTAATATCAAATTACTTGAGTGTTACAAAATTACACGAACGTGAAGGGAATACGAAATAAATCACGCTATATAAATTTTACACGTTTAACAGTTAAAGAGGGGATAATCAATAAAATTCAACAAGGATAAATTGTCAATTGACTGGAAAGAAAGTGAAAGAGTTAAATGATTGACAAGACTTAGTACATACATATTTTGTTTGTAATTTTCTTGAAAAATGTTTCAATAATAATTTTTGTAGACATTATTTGTAACGAATTAAGTTAACGGGTTCGAATCCCAAAGATATATTTTTTTAAATTGTCTTATTTTAGTAGTTTGTAGAAGGTTTTGAAGAAAATAAACTTATGATGGAATTTTTTATAAACAAGATTAAGAATAGAATTTTTTTTTAAGAAACATTTTATATAGAAAATTTTTTTATAACAACAATTTCTTATATGAAATTTTTGTAGAAAAAAATTTATATATGGAAAATTTTTTAGATGAAAAATTTTGTATCAAAAAATTTTCTACGCGAAAAGTTTTTTATTGAATAGTTTTTCATATAGAAAATTTTTCTTGACAAAAATTTTTTAACGAAAGTTTTTGTTAGACAAAAAATTTTATATAAAAAATTTTTCCATACGAAAAATTTTCATTAAAAATTGTTCAGACGAAAGACGAAAAATTTTTTATCGAAAGTTTTTTTTACAATAAATTTTTTTTTTAAACTAAAAAATTTCTATCGTAATTTTGTTTCGACTAGAAATTTTTTATCAAAAATTTATCTAGGCGAAAAATTTATAACGAAAAATTTTATATCAAAAAATTTTTATAGACTGTTATATCAACTGTTATATCAAAAATTTTTCATTGCGAATAATTTAATTTTTTAAATTTTTCTGAATGATAAAATATTGTATCGAAAATTTTTCTAGAAGAAAAAAATTTTATATAAAATCTTTTTTATACCCTTCACCAATAGGTGAAAGGGTATTATAAGTTTGTGATTCCGTTTGTAATTTTTTTATTAGTGATCGTAGACCCCATAAAAATTATACCGATCGACTCAGAATCGGGAGGAGAATCGATTAAGCGATGTCCGTCTGTCTGTCTGTCTGTCTGTCTGTCCGTCCGTCTGTCTGTCTGTCTGTTGAAATCAAGTTTCTGAAGCCCCTGGAGGATGGACTTAAATAAATTATATATCAGATTTTAGGAAATTCTCCCGCAATGAACGCTATTAAATTTCATTAAAATCGATTTATAAACACCGAAAATATCGAAAAAATACCAAAAATTAGACGAAAATTTTAAAATTTTTGATTGAAACACACTTTTAAATAACAAGATAAAAATGATACTTCTGGTGTACATGTGATAATATGTTATATATCAGATTGTAGGAAATAGTTTCCCAAAGCACTCTGTAAAATTTTATCAAAATCGGTCCATAAACAACTGAGACATCGATAAAACACTGAATTAAATGTATCGCAAATTGCCCAAAGTTCGCATTAGAGAATGTTTGTTGAAAAAATTAAATGTAGAAATAGGAAAAACCATCCTCCTTTAGCACGGACCTGCATAAATTTTATATCAGATTTTAGGAAATTCCCCCGCCAAGCACGTTATTAAATTTTATCAGAAGCGGTCCATAAACAATTGAGATATCGCCATAACACTACATTTGATGTACAGCAAATTGCCCAAAGTACGTGTCTAAGAAATTTTGTTTACGTTTTGTAAGTATTGTTTTAGCGATATCTCAGGTGTTTATGGACCGATTGTGATGAAATTTGACATCGTTCTTTGTGTGAGGATTTTCTAAAATCTATACTCCACAAATCTGATTACCAATACCATTCAAATTGTACCGATCAACTCAGAATCGGCAGGAGAATCGATTTCGCGACCTCCGTCCATCCGTCTGTTTGTTTGTCCGTCCGTCCGTCTGTTTTTTTGTCCGTCCGTCTACCTGTCTGTAATTTTTTCAGTTGTAGTCAAGTTTTTAGAGCTCCTGATTTGTCGATATCTCAGGTGTTTATTTTGATGAAATTTAATAGCGTCCTTCGCAGGGGATTACCTAAATCCTGATGCATTCGGTAATTTGTGGTAGATATAATTTAGCGTTTAAGCGATGGTGTTTTAATCGACAATGATAAAATTCAGGGTGGGACAATATCCTAAAATTTTGTGTAAAATCCAGGAGCTCCACAAATCTGATTTTAGCAATAGTCTTAATTTTGTGTCTGACTTTTGAACACTATGATAACATTTGAGAATGTATTATATATCAAATTATAGGTAATCTTCCTAGGAAGTACAAAAATGCAGCTAATTACATGATATCCGTTCAAAACCTACATATGTATGTAAGTATCTCACATATCAACAAAAATTTAAATTTTTTAATTGCAATTGGGAGAAATCCGTTCACGTTTGACAATTGATCCCTTATAACTTCGCCTAAGATACGATGATGACATTTAGTATTAAGACGTTGTACAATATTGATATTCAGGGCGATAGCGCCTAAAATAAACTTTCTAGAGGGACAACATTTGACAAAAGTATTTCTGATCTCTTGAAAAGTTCAATATTGAAAATGGGCGAGCTCTATTCACATTTAGTGAAATCTCCCATATAACCCCGACCGGGAATCGATTTAATGCTGATAAATTAAATCACATTAAAATTGCACAAGGAACTTGAGAAAAACTTTCCAAACATCCATCGGACAGATCGAAAGAACAATACATCCCAAATATTATTGATGAAGTGTTCATTTTAATTAATTAACTAACTTCAGATTAATAAGTAAATCTTTAATAACTTTTCCGACAAAGCTGTTATCCATCCATTCAAAAGCTATATATTTCACGTATGTATCTAAAACTAAGAGTGTATACCCTATAATTTTAAGGCTTATCATTGTTAAAGCCCAACCTGCCCAACCTAACCTTTGGGTGCATAACTATTCTAGATGATGACGCCACCGAAAAGCTTTTCTTTTTCCGACTCTTAATTTTAAAGACTCTTTTCATATAATGCTAGTATAACCAAATTTTGCTAGGAATTACATTAAGTACTTTTGCAACGCCATTGGTGAAGGGTATCCAAGATTCGGCAAAGCCGAATATACCACTCTTACTTGTTTATAAGAAAAATTGTATATAAAAACTTTTTTACATGTGAAATCTTTAATTGAAAATTTTTCTACACAAAAAAATTTTGTAGACGAAAAATTTTTATCAAAAATTTCTCTAAAAGAAAAATTTTATAATGAAAATTTTTCTAGACGAAAAATATTTTATCGAAAATTTTTACAAACGAAAAATTTTATATCGAGAATTTCGCAGACTAAAAATTTTATATCCAAAATTTTTCTAGACGAAAAAGTTTTATATCCAAGATTTTTCTAGTTGAAACAATTTTTCGAAATTTTTCAAGACGAAAAATTTTTTATAGAAAATTTTTTCTATTAAAAATTATAGAAAAACGAAAGGACAAGTTTTTATCAAACATTTTTTTAGACGACACATTTTTATCAAACATTTTTCTATACGAAAAATTTTTATCGAAAATTTCTCTAGCCGAAAAATTTTTATCGAGAATTTCTCTAGAAGGAAAAATTTCAAGCGAAAATTTTTCTAGACGAAAAATATTTTTTCAAAATTTTTCTAGACGAACAATTTTTTATAGAAAATTTCTTTAATCGACAAAAAATTTTCTATCGAAAATTTTTATAGAAAATTTCTTATGTTAAAAATTTTAGAAAATAAGTTTTCCATCAAAAGTTGTTCTGAACGAAAAATTTTCTATCAAAAAATTTTGATAGACAATTTTTTATCAAAAATTTTTCTAGACGAAAATTTTTTATCGAAAATTTCTCTAGCCGAAAAATTTTTATCGAAAATTTCTCTAGCCGAAAAATTTTTATAGAAAATTTCTCTAGAAGGAAAAATTTATAGCGAAAAATTTTCAAGACGAAAAATATTTTTTAGACATAAAATTTTTGATCGAAAATTTTTCCAAAAGAAAAATATTTTTTCGACATAAAATTTTTGATCGAAAACGAAAAATATTATATCGAGAATTTTGCTGACCAAAAATTTTTTATCCAAAAATTTTTCATGGCGAAAAAATTTTATATCCAAGATTTTTCTAGTTGAAACAATTTTCGAAATTTTTCTAGACGAACAATTTTTTATAGATAATTTCTTTTATCGGCGAAAAATTTTCTATCAGAAATTTTAGACGAAAAATTTTCTATCGAAATTTTTGTTTTGTTTTTTTTTTTTTACGAAAAATTTTTATCGAAAATTTTTTATATAGAAAATTGCTTCTAGACGAAAAATTTTGTTTAGAAAGTTTTTCTATACAAAAAATTTTGTATAGAAAATTTTTCTATACAAAAAATTTTGTATCGAAAAGTTTTCTTAACAAAAAATTTTATATAAAAAATTTTTTAAGCCGGAAGATTTTTTAACGAAATTTTAATCGAAAACTTTTCTGGCCAATAATTTTTTATCGACAATTTTTCTGGGCGAAAAATATAAATTCGAAAATTTTGCAGGCTTTTATATTAAAAATTTAAAAAATTTTTCAAAAAGAAAATTTTGTATAAAAAGTTTTTCTATATGAAAAATTTTATATAGAAAATTTTTCTGTACGATTTTGTATAATTTTTTTTTATAAGAAAATTTTTTGATTGTGTTAAAATTTTATTTGTAAGAAAAAATTGTATCGAAAAAATTTTGTGACGAAATTTTTTTCAACGAAATTATTAAAAAATTGTATACAAATAATTTTATATGACAAATTCTTTATACCTGAAAAATGTCACAACAACAATTTTTCTATATTGAAATTTTTAAATAGAAAAATTTTGTATAGTTAAAATTTTTCTAGAGAAAATATCTTTAAATTTAATATTGATCATTTTTATATGAAAAAAATGATCACCTTAATTAAAATTTAATTGAAATGTCAAGAAATTTTTCAACAAATGTCCTTTTTAATTTTCTATAGAAAATTATAACAAAAACTTCAATAGCCTGAATTAATATCTATAAAATGACCATAAAATTAAATTCGGAAGTTCAGATGTTAGAAAAACTCTAGTTGTGTCACAAATACAAATAAATGGCTCTTTCAAACAAAAACAAAAGATTGACCACAGAAAAACAGGACATTTAGCACCAACAATCTGTTTGCAATAAAGAATCACCTACACATACAGATAAAACACTCACCTACACTCTGATACATTTTCAGTCATTGAACTAGAAAAAGGCTAAAATAAGACTATAAATATGGTCAATTATTTTATCAAATGGCCATATTCAGCAGGAGAAAAAAAACTATTAGGAAAATGAAAATAATGTCCTTTACAAAGCTACTCTACCCGTACCACAAGCCTTGTACTGGTGACTGCACCTTTGTCTTGATTACTACTATTAAGAGTTTTGTCTATGACTTTTTACGTAACAAATGTCCTTTCAACAGCCCACAAATCACACCAAAAACAATATTACTTACAAAGTATAGAACAAAACAAGAAAAGGACATTATTTAAAGGTAGTAAGCGCATTAAACTATTAGTAGGCGTATAAGCAAGTAACTACTCCTGCTGTTTTACACTCACTCTCTCGTTTTACCGCTTATCACACCAACAACTTGTAATAACCATAGATGACACCTTCCTTCCTTCTGTTGTCCTGCCGTGTTTCAATGCTCAAGTAAATATAAAATAGTTTTAGATGTTTTTGTTATTATTTTAAGGAATTCATAGTCTGGCCTGAGTTTTTGTTTTTCTGCCGACAAAGCATTTCAGTCTAACAGTAGTAATTACATTTCATTGATTCCCTCATTTAGCCTGACTCTGCTCGTAAAATGTATTGGCTTTGTATGAATTCCAGTTCATAATTTCTATCTTGTGCCATATAACACCTTCATTACATTCAACGTCTTTGAGTTAAATAGTAAGACTGCAGTAGTAGGAAGAAGTCCGTTTTGTAACATGTGCCATTAGTTATTATCCTTGTTTGTTTGTCTTTAAGCCAATACCTTGTTTCCTTTTTATTGTTAAGTTGTTTTGTTTTTTTCCGGACATCGCCCTCTTAACAGATTTTGTAGCGTAAGGTTTATTTTTTGTCGCACATTGACCAGATGTTGGTATTTGAACTGACTTCTTTCTTAACTAATAGGATAATTGATTTTTGTGGTTATTGTGTGTCTGGTAGAATTTGTTCTCAAAATATATTTTGTATTTATTTTCCAATTAATGAATAATTTGAGATTTGTTGTTTTTAATTAGTTTAATTTATTATGTTGGTATATTTGATTTTTTAACGATGTCTGAAACCATTTGACCAGAACTCACGCTAACATTACGAAATTTAAGCAAAACATTCGAAGATGAATTTGTATCTTCGAATGTTGGGTTCACTAGATTAGATTTTGATATTGAAAACAATATTTTCCCGAGTTTCAAAGTAACTTGTACTTATAAAACAAAAATTTTCAAATCATCAATTCAGATGTGTTTGTTTTCGCTTTGTCGTGGTGAGGAATGATCCATTTTTATCATTTTCGGAACAACAGATGTTTTTGGATGACTTTCACGAAACGCGTCAACAAACGAACTATGATGACGATTGAATCCAGTATACTTTTATTAAATACTGGACCTTATGGTCCAGTTCCTCCCGCCAAAACGGAACTTGTGTTATTCACTAGAAAATATAAGATTCCTCCCGAAGTTAGACATAACTAAACTTGTGCTCAAACATCTGGGGGTGGTTGTGGACTCTAAGTTGCCCTAAGCCTTAAACACCCGATCTAGGCTGTCTAAAGCAGCCATTGTACTCTATTTGTGTAGAAGAGCACACGCATCAATTCCGCTGCCCTAATTATTATGGGGGCTTTAAGGACTTCAAAGGCACTCTTTGCTATGCTTAACTGACTTCCAGTTGAGCTAATGGCTCTATTCATAGCACTTAACTCAGCAATTAGGTTAAGAACTACTGGAGAATGGTCTACTTCATTCCCTGATAATATCGATTACTGTATTTCTACACCATTCTTCGATCGATCTTTCTCTGTTGATATCTCTGGGCTCAAATCAATTCTAGATACTACCCGTGGAGATTTATACGGATGGATCTAAATCGAAACATGGAGTGGGTGGAGACTTCTTCATCCCACCATTCGGAAAGAAAGTCAATTTTAAGCTCCCAAAACTCTGCAGTGTTCTTCAGGTTGAAATCTCAGCTATCTATAGCTGAATATATTACAGCGATATTCGTTTTTGTACTCAAAGTCTTGTCGCCATTCACTCCTTATCATCGGTCTAAACGACATCCGTTCTTACCCGTGAATACCGGGCATCCCTAAATGAGATGGCGAGACATTTTAACATTGAACTCTTATGGAAACATACTCACAACAATGAACCATATAAGATCATGGCGGATAATCAGGCAAAAGGTGGTGCTCTCCTCGGTCAGGAGAACATTCACAAATATACAGGTGTACCGCTTTCAGCTTGCAAATTGCTCATCAAGCAGTTTCTCAGACCAACTGGTCCACAGAAACGACCTGTTCAGTCACTAGACTAACCTGGCCAACTTATGACAGAAAGCGTTCTGTAGTCTTTTCGCGCCATATACTACCCACCCTAATATCTGTACTAATAGAATTACATGCTAAAAGATTAATCTTCAAAGTAATAAATACTGCAGAAGTTGTTATAACGTCGATGGATACAAAACTGTTACTCATCTAAACTGTCACCATCCAGCCCTTTTTGACATTAGGGCTTCATCTAGGCTTCCCGTTTCTGCGCGATCGATCAGAGATCTCGAACATCAACATACGTAAAATAGGCTCATTTATTATTACATCTGGTTGGCTTCAACAAAGCCTTTTTTTAGATTTGCAGGTTAAACAAAGTGCCCACGTTCTTGGATTCATGTAACGCGGACTCTATTATCAGCCACCTACTTAACCTAACTTAACCCAAAGTCCATAGTATTAAAACGGAAGCTAGCTAATAGTATATAACTGGCTTTCCCGTAGTCTGGGTCTTGATAGTGGCAGTTATCTGACAGAACATTTCCTAACTAAATGTGTTACATAGATATAGCATTTGACAGAAAAACATTTGATTTTTAGATTCAAACAAAGCAAAAACAAGTAAAAAGATATTTTTGTCAGTTAATACCGACCATATGATACCCTAAATTCTGAGGTTTTATGTCTTTTCTTTTAGTTTACTTATTCTTTAGTTTACCTTGAAATTTCATTATAAATCGATGCACACCTGAGCCGATTTGGCGAATAGGCTGTATCAAAACTTGATATTGATTTTAAATTTCCATTTAAAATTTTATTTTCTGATGAAGCCCATTTCATGTTGAAAGGGCATTTGTAGTGAGAAAACACCATTACATCCACTCAAAATTATTCTTTGTTGGTCTTTATGGGCTGACGGAGTCATTGACACATATATGTTCGCAAACGATGATGTTCAGAATGTTACTATCAATGGTGAGCGGTATAGCTATATTATTCAAAATTTTCCATTAATCTTGCTGCACAAACACTTTTGATGAAGAGATATTTTCACGTAATAGCCCCATAAATTGGCCACTTAGATCGTGTGGTTTTATTATGATTTAGACTTGTATCACTCTATAACAACACCCGATATTTACAATACAGAGTTAATTCTTGAAGTGATATAGACCATATACTCGGTGTAGTGTATAGACCAGGGTCTCTGGTGGTATTCGAGACATATATACCCCTAATTTTGTCATCACACAAACATTTTCTCAAGACTTATTTAAATAGCTATTTCCGTCATTGGGTCTTATATAGGAGCTATGGTAAAATGTGGAGTGATTGTCCCAATCAAAAAAAGAATGACCTTCTCAAACGGCCAAAGCATTAAAATACACCATCTGAGTTACTCAATATTTATACCCTTCACCACCATAGGTGGAAAGGCTATTACAGTTTGTTCTGATGTATGTAACGCATAGAAATATTTGTCTTAGACCCAATAGACTAAGAATCACTTTCTGATTCGATTTCAGTCCGTCCGTCCGTCTGGACGGCTGGCTGGACCCCCATGTAAACCTTGTAAAGATCTTTTGATGAAATTTGGCACAGATCATTTTTTTTGATAATGGGACCATGGCTACTGAAATTCGTTAAAATCGGGCCATTATTTATGGTACCTCCCATAGGTCCCACTTTCCGGAATTGATATATTAGCCACAAATATCAGTATTTTTTCATGACATTTAAAACAAATACTGCTTATGTAAACAAAAATCAGTGCACGAAATTTTGTTGAAATCAGTCTACATTTGACCATAGCTCCCATACAAACTCTTCTATCAGAACGCACTAAATGAGACAAAATTCACTAATTTGGAGGTAACTGGTCCACATTTGATCCTTGCTTTCATATAAGTCTAAATGACGAAAACAGCTTGAATATGTAAGTTTTGAGAAAATGTTTGTATGGTGGCAAAATTTAGCAAATATTTGTCTTTATACAGGAAAAAGAACACCTTTGACCTTAGCGCAGAAGGGTATCGTATGTATGGTCGGGCTTGACGGACTATAGCACTTTCTTACTTGTTTTTTATATAGCCATTTCTGTCATTGGGTGTTCTATAGGAGCTAGGGTAAAATGTAGACCGATTGTCTGAATCAACCAATTCCCAAAAGTTAGACCCACAGCCAAAATATATATTAAACCGACTCAAGGAGTGGTTCTGAGTCGATCGGTTGAAGGTTGGTCTCATATCAATATAATTATTCTAGCCTTTGCATCTATGGTGGTGTAGGGTATAAAGAACTTTATCATTTGAAATTTTTTTGCTCCTTACATTCAGAACACATTTCCTCGTTCGGATTCATCCTTGGAAATTCGACCGATTTTTGGGGGAAATGCGTGAGGTAATATCGGATCCAGCTCAATTTATTTGTGTATTAGATTAAGGACAACTCGTTAATATTATATCTAAAATTCATCAAAATTATTCGTGCTAGAAGTGGGATTAACTATTTATGTCAATTTTCGAGGTTATGCTTATAATAAAAACAGATTTACGTGGGATGTTTTAAACTTTTACTAAGAAGTCCTACCTTTAAAAATGTAGTGGCAATATTTTCAAATAAACCTACAAAAAAACTCACAACATCATAAATCATTCATTCATTCCATCCACCCGCTCTAAATTCAATTATTTATTTTACAACCATTTAAATATCAATGACCGGAAAATAGTTTTCAAAATTAGGCATTACAAGGAGTTTACGTGTAAATACACACTTTTGGTATTCAAACTCAAAAACTCAAAACCATTTTTATGAAAACACACAAATTAGCTACGACTCCAAGGAACTGGAAAACTGTGAGAAAATCTGAGGAAAAAATTAACACAAATTGATGTGTTTTTTTAGTCACAGACTCTAGTTTAAGGTGGAAAAAAACTGAACTAGAACGTTCAACATCTGTTGTTGAAATTCCTTTAATTGTTGCAAGGATATGCAATGAGTATGTAAATGACATTTTTCTTGACTTTTTACTGCTTGGTAAAAATTATAATATCATTGATGTGGGGAAATTGAAAATAATTATGAATATGAATATGAATGGATTTGGGTTCTGTTTTTTAATTGACATTTTTATTTTATGGGAATATGTCGAAATTGTTATTGGAAATCGTTTTTTTTTATGGAATTATGTGGATTATGGGAATAAAATAATTGAAAAAAAAATTATACTGCAAGGAATTTGAAGGATTTTTTTGAGTTATTTAAAAACAGGAAGTTTGTAAATAACTTGAAGTATAGGGGGGAAATAAGAACTTAACAAGTAAGAGTGTTATATTCGACTGTGCCGAATCTTGAATACCCACCATCAAGCTATACGAGAGTGCAGGTAATTCAAAATGTTGACCAAATGTGGTATTGTTGGTAATATATTTGGGTTATATGGGAGCTCTTACTAAATGTGAACCGATTTTAACCCATTTTCAGCACACAATTTCTACAACATATCGAAAATACTTTTGCAAAATTTTGTCTCTCTAGCTCTTGTAGTTAAGGAACTATCGCGCTTATCTCTGACGGAAAGACGGACATAAACCGTGTTTTCTTTTTGTATTTTTGTGTTTCCGTAACTTTTTTATATGGGAGCTATGGTCAACTAGTAATCGATTGTAACAAAATTTTGCACACTGGCTGGCATTCACATAAGACTTCCTTTTGTAAAATTTTGTTGCTGTAGCCCTTTTCGTTAAGACGCTATCGCGCTTTTATCTGACGGACAGACGGACATAAGCCCCCTTTTCTTTTTATATTTTTGTGTTTCCGTAAGTTTTTTTATATGGGAGCTATGGTCAAGTGATGACCGATGTGACAAAATTTTGCACACTGGTTGGCATTGACATAAGACCTCCTCGTGCTAAATTTAGTGATTATATCTATTATAGTTTTAGATTTATTGGCATTTAAGTGTATTTTAGGTGAAATTTTGGCTGTTTCCTTAGGTTTTTTGTTGGAGTTATGACTAAATGTGAACCGATTTTGATGAAATTTTATATGCTGCCTATGGCTTACGCAAAACTTTTATATACTAAATTTTATCATCATAGCTATTATAGTTTGTTAATTATTAGCAAATAAGCGAGTAGCATATGCGAGGTTATACGGGAGCCAATTTCAATAACAAAATTTTCTCAGAGATGAAGAATGTTTTTACTAAGTTTCAGTGAGCTAGCTCTTTTCGTTTAGGCGTTATCGTGATTTCAACAGACATACATACATACAGACAGACAGACAGACAGACAGACAGACAGACAGACAGACAGACAGACAGACAGACAGACAGACATATAAACAGACAGACAGACATATAAACAGACAGACAGATAAACAGACAGACAGACAGACAGACAGGCAGACAGGCAGACAGACAGACAGACAGACAGACAGACAGACAGACAGACAGACAGACAGACAGACAGACAGACAGACAGACAGACAGACATATAAATAGATAGACATATGAACAGACAGACAGACAGAAGAACAGACAGACGGACATCGCTCAATCTTATCGTCTTAGAATTTCATAAGGATTCAGAATATATATCGTTTTTGATTTTTGAGCCAATATTAACTAAATTACAAACGGAATGACAATATTAAACCGACTCAGGGAGTGGTTCTGAGTCGATCGGTTGAAGGTTGGTCTCATATCAATATAATTATTCCAGCCTTTGCATCTATGGTGGTGTAGGGTATAAAGAACTTTATCATTTGAAATTTTTTTGCTGCTTACATTCAGAACACATTTCCTCGTTCGGATTCATCCTTGGAAATTCGACCGATTTTTGGGGGAAATGCGTGAGGTAATATCGGATCCAGCTCAATTTATTTGTGTATTAGATTAAGGACAACTCGTTATATTATATCTAAAATTCATCACAATTATTCGTGCTAGAAGTGGGATTAACTATTTATGTCAATTTTCGAGGTTATGCTTATAATAAAAACAGATTTACGTGGAATGTTTTAAACAGACAGACAGACAGACAGACAGATAGACAGACAGACAGACAGACCGGCAGGCAGACAGGCAGACAGACAGACAGACAGACAGACAGACAGACAGACAGACAGACAGACAGACAGACAGACAGACAGACAGACAGACAGACAGACAGACAGACAGACAGACAGACAGACAGACAGACAGACAGACAGACAGACAGACAGACAGACAGACATATAAATAGATAGACATATAAAAAGACAGACAGACAGAAGAACAGACAGACGGACATCGCTCAATCTTATCGTCTTAGAACTTCATAAGGATTCAGAATATATATCGTTTTTGATTTTTGAGCCAATATTAAGGAAATTACAAACGGAATGACAATCTCAATATACCGCCCATTCTTTTTGATGGTGGGTATAAAAATAATAATTTCATGTCACTAAACATTTTATTAAAAAAATTAACACCAACGACAACTGTATTACCATATTATTGGTAGTGCAGTTCACATTTAAACAAGTTTAGCTTCAAAGTTTCTTAATCTTATATATCCCTCTTATTTAGTTTCTGTTTAAAGCCCCTCTACTTGAAGTATAAATTTGATCGCAAAAGCCGGAAATCATTATTAGCCATAAAATCAATACATTTGCATTTGTAATTAAATTACAATACATATTCGTACTGACTTTACACGCAAATACGGTAAACGATTTAAAAATGTAAAACTTTATACTCATATCTTACATGCCCTCCTTTTTCAAATGTAAATTGATATTTAGTTTTAAAGAATTCTTGTAATCAAATAGGCAAAGCAGCTCTTAGTATTATGTAAATTATAATGCACTCAACAGTTTGGCTTTACGATTATTCGGAGTTCAACAAAAAATGTATGCGTTAAAAAAAATTAACCCTTTTATCATTGTCGCTAATTAAGTTTTACTTACCACTAAAATAATAATAAATTGTAGATTTTATAATGACTTGTATGTTTTTTAGAAGAATTAAAACAATTGCATGTTAAAATTATGTATTAGTTTTTTTTTTTATTTTTGAATTATGTGATAATTTTGAAGCACTTTGGAGGTACAGTTAATGGCACTAGATCACAAAATGAAAATTTTTGCTTTAAATTTATGGTGATCAAATTTGAAAAATTTTTCTATTATTTATCAAAAATGTTTCTATAGAAATTTTTATAGTTTGTGCTGATGTATGTAACGTATGGAAATATTTGTCTTAGACCCACCTTTTAGTATACCAATAATCGATTTAGCGATGTCCGATGTCTGGCTGGCTGGACCCCCATGTAAACATTGTAATCAAACTACAGGACGCAATTTTAAAGATAATTGGGTGAAATTTGGCACAGATTACTTTTTTGATAGTGTGACCATGGCTATTGAAATTCGTCAAAATCGGTCCATTATTTATGGTACCTCCCATAGGTCCCACTCAATTTTGAGAAAATTTTGTGTGATGCCTAAATTTAGCAATTTTTTGTCTTTATACAGAAAACAGAACACCTTTGACCTTAGTGGTGAAGGGTATCGTATGGTCGGGCTTGGCCGACTATAGCACTTTCTTACTTGTTTTTTATCAACATTTTTTCTATAACAAATTTTTTATAGAAAATTGTTTATTTAATTTTTGAAAAATTTTCATAGAAAAATTTTCCATAGAAAATAATTTTTATCGTAAAATTTTACAGAAAATAATATTTTTTTTATAGAAAAATATTTTTATTATTATTTTTTCTCTTGCATATTTTGTTTTTGTCTTTTTTTTACAAAGCGGCCCCAACCGACTTTGTTAACATGCAAATCATAGTTAAACGATTTTACTACTCATTTTCACGAGTTTCATTAATGATCGTGATATTTACGAAAATTACAAAAAGGGTTCGGCTCCTGGTGGTGTAATTGTAAAAGTAATTGTAATTTTGTATATATGTTTGATTTAAATATGGGGGTGGAACCTGGAATCACTTGAAGTGTTTGGCGAAAAACACGGATAGTAAGTAAAAATAACACATTACTACACATTAATTTCTTAACATTTCAAAGTTTACAGGTACGCCCAACGGAACTTGCAAAATTAATTTTGGAAAAAAGTACAAAACTACCTTTAAGAATTTAAAATCGAATATATTTATCTATAGTTGTCGAGTACAATATATGCAATACACGCCCACTTCAAATTTTTCTG
The DNA here is from genome assembly GCA_933228675.1 of Stomorhina lunata. Taxonomy (NCBI): domain Eukaryota; kingdom Metazoa; phylum Arthropoda; class Insecta; order Diptera; family Rhiniidae; genus Stomorhina; species Stomorhina lunata. The sequence goes on along the minus strand of OW121740.1, from coordinate 30,603,390 downwards.
ATTTATTTTAATTCCAAACGTAGATAAATCTTCAATATCGACAAATAATCAACAAATAGTGGTCAAACACAAAACCATAACCAGACAATCATTAAGTTATCGTCAAACACCGGTAAAACAATAATCAAACAATTAACAAATAATCGCCAACAGCTGTTCATATTCTATCGCCAACAACTATTATCAAACAATCGTCCATTATTTATCAAACATTAATCATTAAACAGTCGCAACAATATTCAAACAATAAAAAGCATCAAACAACAATCAAGCAACCATCAAACAGTCGTACAAAAATCCTAAGACTTAATCATTAAAGAATCATAAAAAATTGACAGTCAATCGTCAAACAATCAATAAAAATCATAAGTCAATCGTCAATCAATCATAAACCAACTATCAAACAACCATCAAGCAATTGTAAAACAAATATAAATCAATTACCAAACAGTCCTCAAAAAAATGTAAAAAAACTTAAACAATCCGTCAAACAATCGCCAGTCCATCGTCAATCAACTATCAAACAGTCATCAAAAAATCCTCAAGTCTTAAACAGTCATCAAATAATCGCCAGTGACAATCATTCAAAATCAAAAGTCTATCAATTATAAAACAACTATCAAACAACCATCAAACTATCATCAAGAAACAATCGAACAACTATCAAGCAATCACCAAACAGTCCTCAAAATATTGTGAAAACTCTTTAAACAATCGTCAAAAAATCATCTATCAACCGACAAAAAATCGGCAGTCCATCGTCAAACAATTATAGAGCAATCATTATAAATCATCAAACAACTATTAAACAATCCATAAAAATCCACAATCATTAACGTAAAAATTGTCAAACAGTCAACTGTTAAAACGTTATCAATATTACCAATAACCGTGCAGCCGTTGTTCGATATATGATAAATCAAAAAAGGGTGAGTGGTCAAATTTTCATTCCATAAAAACTTAAATTAAACGTTTAGAAAAAAATACCCATATCTGTGCAGTTATTTCCCGATTTTGGTTAGATTGAAAAAGTGGGTGTGGTCAATTTCACTTTAAGTAAAAACCTAACTTGGACTGTGACAAACATTTACAAAAAATGGTCCATATTGGTACAGGTGTTCTCAACTGATAGATAAATCTTACCCGTTTTTTGCTCCCCAATCCCTCCTTGTTCCACTTTAAAATGAACAAAAGCGCAAATGTATATTTAAAATTTCAATTTCAATAAATTCGACTTTTTTGATATTCGTGGTATACAATATTTGCACTTTATGGGAGGGGTCACGCCTACTTGAGATTAAAAAAACAATTCCATGCTTATCTTTACCGACAGGATATCCCTCGACATATTGTCAAAATTTATATTTTATATACATGTATAGATAAGATCCGCGTTTTTTTATTCAGCTGTGCCGATTCTTATACACCCACTATAAAATTGTTTGAAATTTAGTAACATATCTAAAAATTTAATATGCTATCCTTCATATTTATTAGCATTTAACTGGTTTCCGAGGCATGGTCAAATGTGGACCAATTCTTAAATAATTTCAAACACTGCCTGACAGTTTTAAACTACTGATTTTTATCGATTTCCCCAGTTTCAATACCAAACATTTTCAAGAAATCAGAAATACTTTTGTCAAATTTTGTATAGGCGCTATCGTGCTTTCAGATAACGGACAGACATGCAGAAACCCCTATTCTTTTTAGTAGTTTTCCTATTTCCGTAGGTTGTTTATGTGGGTGCTATAATCAATTGTGAAAAATTTTAATACAAACATTTTTTTAGAAATGAGGAATATACCCAGCAAAACTTTGGTAATGACAAGTACTCTGATAACTGGTTACCTTGTAACGACTACAACATACCATCCGAATAAATAATAAGTTATTACAGAAGTACTTATTTGTAATTAAGATGGTAATTTAAACTGAATGGCCCCGGTTCAAATCCCACCAAGGGCAACAATTTTTTTAGTTTTTTTTTTATTAAAAGAGTCTTTTTAAATGATTTTTGAATTTTAAGAACTTAAATATTATCTTCTGTAAAAAAAATTTGTAAAACTAACTCACGTTAACGAAAAAATACCATCATGAGTCAATTTTGATTATGTAGGGGATGCTGAATACCAAATACAATGAAGAGGATAAAATTAGAATTGAAATGTCCCACTACCTAATGTTAGAGGAGGATGTCCGAAACTTCGATAGAAAGACCAAGTAGGGGAACATTTTTCAAAGCTTGGCCTATAAAATTGGAGAATATTCGCACAAGATCGAAATCCATGGAATTTTAAAATATTCTCGGACTTTGACCTTAACTGGTTGTAACATTTAAGTAAGTAAGAGTCAATCTTATATAAAAACTTATACAAAAAAGAAAATTTAAATTGTTTAAGTTTTAAGATAATTTTAAAAAAGTTTTAAAATAATTACAAAAAATCGTATAAAAATATTTTTCCAAAAATTACAACAAAGCAAAAAAAAAGCAGGGAAAAACAAAGTTATTTTCACATGATTATGGATCTAAAAATAAAAATTGTTTATATTAATTATAAGATGCTAAGTTTTTATATATGAATATATGAAGTAGCTCAGTGGAAGAGTCTCTGCCTAGCAGTCGGAGGGTCTAGGTTCGAGCCCTCATGGGATCATAAAAAAAATTTTGTATTTCGTTTAAAAATATATGTTTTTATAAAACAACAACAAAAAAGTTGTTGCTGTTGTTGTTGTTGCTTTCAAATTGCTTACCCAAGTCATTACTTTTCTGCAATTGGTAAGTACTTGCCTCCAATGACATCCCCAAGTTAATGTAATGACTTAAACAGCGAATGAGTAAGTAGTTCGTGTTCAATAGTTTAACTGTTTAACTCATTATTTGGTAATGAAAAGTTTTACTGGGTACTTGGCAAATTTTTTAGCCTAGCTTTTGTTTAGGCTCTGCGTAACTTTAACAGGCAGTTGTATAAGGATTCAGAATGATTAAGTTTTAAAAAGTAAATATCTTTAAGAAACTCTGATTCATTGCGTATACGATTCTCATAAAACACATTTCACGCGATAAGCTTATGTATATAATATTTTTTTTTTAATAATAGTACTTCACCTCTTGCTACTGTACTTAAGATCTTACCAAATATGACCCTAATCTAGCGCTTCTGTATTATATTATTCTTATCATAATTCCACTGACAAATAAAGATTAAATATTTAAATTAAAATTTTTAACTTTATTTAAATGAATTTTTTAACTACCTTCAAGTATGTATTTACATTTTTACCGTATTACGCATTGTACCACTAGAGGTCCATGTTTAGTAAAAAGTTTCCAGATTTCAGAATTGAAAAATAAATAAATGATTTCATTCATTATAATAATGTCTAATGTTGTGAGAATTTCAAATAGAATTTTTATTACAATGTTTTCGTGTTTACAAAACTTCTCAACTTTCAAGATTATTTTCAGTTTTTTTATACTTTCTTTATCTTCTGAGTTATTAGGTTGATACATATTTATTTATAGTCCACAAGAAAAAAAAAAAAAAGAATTATCTGAAATGCAGCCGCTATATCAGCATTTCTTATCAAGATGCTTGGAAGTTAAATGTGTAACAGTTTCAGATAAGAAGTAAAGAAAACTATTCTTTTGTAACAATTTTGGAGGGTAATTGAGATTACTTGAACTTCTTTTGAGTAAATACGAAATTTCTCATCAGGTCCATTTTCTTGGCCTATGAGATAGGAGAAAAGTGCATGAATTGTTAGGCACTTGCAATGCACAGTGGGATGGTGGCAAAATAAAATGGAAATAAGTCCGTAACTTCTAAACCGTTGTGCGGAAATGTTTATGTGGATACAGCAGAAGTGTTGGAGAGCTTAAGTTTTGAATCTGGAAAGCCTAGATTTTAGTAGGGAGACTCAATAGGCCCTCAAAATAGGGCACTTTAGACTCAAAAATTACTCAAAACGATATATAATTGTAATTTCCCAACCAATTTGAAAAATCAGACCTACAAAAAACTTTGCTACATGCATATGCTATCTCTTACTGTTTTAAAGATATTTGACTTTAAAAACTAAAATCTTTCATTTCTGTCCCATACTGCAGCGATGTTTTACTTATATCAGAGCTATTTAAAACCCGGCTTGAAATTTGCCAAAATCGGTCGATTATTTATGCTACCTCCCATAGGTTTCACTTCCCGGAAAAATTTTTATTGAGAAATTTTTTCTATAGAAAAATTTTATCTATAGAAAAATTTTTATTGAGAAATTTTTTCTATAGAAAAAATTTCATTAAATTAATTTTTCTTTAAGAAAATTTTTATTAAACAATTTTTCTATAGAAAAATGTTCATTAAAATATTTTTCTATAGAAAAATTTTCATTAAAAAATGTTTCCATAGAAAATTTTTCGTTAAAAAATTTTTCTATAGAAATATTTTTAATTAAATAGTTTATTCTAAAATTTTTCTATTGAAAAATTTTCATTGAAAATTTTTTCTATAGAAAAATTTTTCTATTGAATAATTTTCATTAAAAATTTTTTCTATAGAAAAATTTCCATTAAAAAATTTTTCTACAGAAAAAATTTCATTAAAAAATTTTTCTATCGAAAAATTTTCATTAAAAAATTTTTCTATAGAACAATTTTTGTTAAAAAATATTTCGATAGAAAAATTTTCATTAAAAAATTTTTCTATAGAAAAATTTCATTAAAAAATTAATAATTTAAAAAATTTTTCTATAGAAAAATTTTCATTTAAAATTTTTTGTATAGAAAAATTTCCATTGAAAAATTTTTCTATAGAAGAATTTTAATTAAATTTTCATTTAAAAATTTTTCTATATAAAAGTATTCATTAACAAATTTTTCGACAGCAAAATTTTCATTACAAAATTTTTCGGTACAAAAATTTTCATTAAAAATTTTCCTATAGAAAAATTTTCATTAAAAAAATTTTTCTATAGAAAATTTTTCATTAAACAATTTTTCTATAGAAAAATTTTCATAAACAATTTTTCTATAAAAAAATTTTTCTATAGAAAAATTTTCATTAAAAAATTTTTCTATAGAAAAATTTTCATTAAAAAATTTTTTTTTTAAATTTTACGTATAGAAAACTTTTCTTTAAAAATTTTTAAATTAAAATTTTTCTATAGAAAAAATTTTTTATTAAAAATGTTTTCTATAAAAAATTTTTATTAAAATTTTTTTCTATGGAAAAATTTTCATTAAATAATTTTTTCTATAGAAAAATTTTCATTAAAAAATTTTTCAATAGAAAAATTTTCATTAAAAATTTATCTATAGAAAAAATTTCATTAAAAAATCTTTCTATAGAAAACTTTTCATTAAAATATTTTTTTATAGAAAAATTTTCGTTAAACAATTTTTCTATAGAAAATTTTTCATTAAACAATTTTTCTATAGAAAAATTTTCATAAACAATTTTTCTATAGAAAAATTTTCATTAAAAAAATTTTTCTATAGAAAAATTTTCATAAAAAAAATTTTTCTATAGAAAAATTTTTCTATAGAAAAATTTTCATTAAAAAAATTTTTCTATAGAAAAATTTTCATTAAAAAAATTTTTCTATAGAAAAATTTTCATTAGAAAAATTTTCATTAAAAAAATTTTTCTATAGAAAAATTTTCATTAAAAAAATTTTTCTATAGAAAAATTTTCATTAAAAAAATTTTTCTATAGAAAAATTTTCATTAAAAAAATTTTTCTATAGAAAAATTTTCATTAAAAAAATTTTTCTATAGAAAAATTTTCATTAAAAAAATTTTTCTATAGAAAAATTTTCATTAAAAAAATTTTTCTATAGAAAAATTTTCATTAAAAAAATTTTTCTATAGAAAAATTTTCATTAAAAAAATTTTTCTATAGAAAAATTTTCATTAAAAAAATTTTTCTATAGAAAAATTTTCATTAAAAAAATTTTTCTATAGAAAAATTTTCATTAAAAAATTTTTCTATAGAAAAATTTTCATTAAAAAAATTTTTCTATAGAAAATTTTTCATTAAACAATTTTTCTATAGAAAAATTTTCATAAACAATTTTTCTATAAAAAAATTTTTCTATAGAAAAATTTTCATTAAAAAATTTTTCTATAGAAAAATTTTCATTAAAAAAATTTTTCTATAGAAAAATTTTCATTAAAAAAATTTTTCTAAAAATTTTCATTAAAAAAATTTTTCTATAGAAAAATTTTCATTAAAAAAATTTTTCTATAGAAAAATTTTCATTAAAAAATTTTTCTATAGAAAAATTTTCATTAAAAAAATTTTTCTATAGAACAATTTTCATTAAAAAAATTTTTCTATAGAAAAATTTTCATTAAAAAAATTTTTCTATAGAAAAATTTTCATTAAAAAATTTTTTCTATAGAAAAATTTTCATTAAAAAAATTTTTCTATAGAAAAATTTTCATTAAAAAAATTTTTCTATAGAAAAATTTTCATTAAAAAAATTTTTTTTTAGAAAAATTTTCATTAAAATTTTTTTTTAGAAAAATTTTCATTAAAAATTTTTTCTATAGAAACATTTTCATTAAATTTTTTTTTTTAGAAAAATTTTCATTAAAAATTTTTTTCTATAGAAAATTTTCATTAAAAATTTTTTTTCTATAGAAAAATTTTCATTAAAAATTTTTTCCTATACAAAAATTTTCATTAAAAAATTTTTTCTATAGAAAAATTTTCATTAAGAAAATTTTTTCATAGAAAAATTTTCATTAAAAAATTGTTTTCATAGAAAAATTTTCATTAAACAATCTTTTCTAAAGAAAGATTTTCATTAAACTTTTTTTTTCTATAAAAAATTTCATTAAAAATTTTTTTCTATAGAAAAATTTTCATTAAATAATTTTTTCTATAGAAAAATTTTCATTAAATAATTTTTTCTATAGAAAATTTTTCATTAAAAATTTTTGTATAGAAAAATTTTCATTAACAATTTTTGTATAGAAAAATTTTCATTAAAAATTTTTCTATAGAAAAATTTTTGTTAAACAATTTTTTCTATAGAAAAATTTTTGTTAAAAAATTTTTTCTATAGAAAAATTTTTGTTAAAAAATTTTTTCTATAGAAAAATTTTTGTTAAAAAAATTTTTCTATAGAAAAATTTTTGTTAAAAAATTTTTTTTATAGAAAAATTTTTGTTAAAAAATTTTTTCTATAGAAAAATTTTTGTTAAAAAATTTTTTCTATAGAAAAATTTTCATTAAAATTTTTTTTATAGAAAAGTTTTAATTAAAATTTTTTTTAAAGAAAAGTTTTCATTAAAAAAATTTTTTCTATGGAAAAATTTTTATTAAAAATTTTTTTCTATAGAAAAATTTTCATTAAAAATTTTTTTCTTTAGAAAAATTTTCATTAAAATTTTTTTTTCTGTAGAAAAATTTTCATTAAAAATTTTTTTCTATAGAAAAATTTTCATTAAAAAATTTTTTTTATAGAAAAATTTTCATTAAAAAAATTTTTCTATAGAAAAATTTTCATTAAAAAAATTTTTCTATAGAAAAATTTTCATTAAAAAAATTTTTTTTTAGAAAAATTTTCATTAAAATTTTTTTTTAGAAAAATTTTCATTAAAAATTTTTTCTATAGAAACATTTTCATTAAATTTTTTTTTTTAGAAAAATTTTCATTAAAAATTTTTTTCTATAGAAAATTTTCATTAAAAATTTTTTTTCTATAGAGAAATTTTCATTAAAAATTTTTTCCTATACAAAAATTTTCATTAAAAAATTTTTTCTATAGAAAAATTTTCATTAAGAAAATTTTTTCATAGAAAAATTTTCATTAAAAAATTGTTTTCATAGAAAAATTTTCATTAAACAATCTTTTCTAAAGAAAGATTTTCATTAAACTTTTTTATTCTATAAAAAATTTCATTAAAAATTTTTTTCTATAGAAAAATTTTCATTAAATAATTTTTTCTATAGAAAAATTTTCATTAAATAATTTTTTCTATAGAAAATTTTTCATTAAAAATTTTTGTATAGAAAAATTTTCATTAACAATTTTTGTATAGAAAAATTTTCATTAAAAATTTTTCTATAGAAAAATTTTTGTTAAACAATTTTTTCTATAGAAAAATTTTTGTTAAAAAATTTTTTCTATAGAAAAATTTTTGTTAAAAAATTTTTTCTATAGAAAAATTTTTGTTAAAAAATTTTTTCTATAGAAAAATTTTTGTTAAAAAATTTTTTTTATAGAAAAATTTTTGTTAAAAAATTTTTTCTATAGAAAAATTTTTGTTAAAAAATTTTTTCTATAGAAAAATTTTCATTAAAATTTTTTTTATAGAAAAGTTTTAATTAAAATTTTTTTTAAAGAAAAGTTTTCATTAAAAAAATTTTTTCTATGGAAAAATTTTTATTAAAAATTTTTTTCTATAGAAAAATTTTCATTAAAAATTTTTTTCTTTAGAAAAATTTTCATTAAAATTTTTTTTTCTGTAGAAAAATTTTCATTAAAAATTTTTTTCTATAGAAAAATTTTCATTAAAAAATTTTTTTTATAGAAAAATTTTCATTAAGAAATTTTTTCTATAGAAAAATTTTCATTAAAAATTTTTTTCATAGAAAAGTTTTCATTAAACATTTTTTTCTATAGAAAGATTTTCATTAAACATTTTTTTCTATAGAAAAATTTTCATTAAAAAATTTTTTTCTATAGAAAAATTTTCATTAAATAATTTTTTCTATAGAAAAATTTTTTATTAAATAATTTTTTCTATAGAAAAACTTTTATTAAAAATTTTTTTCTATAGAAAAACTTTTATTAAAAAATTTTTTCTATACAACTATTTTATGGCTTGACTTTTTGACAAATCCAATGCTTTTGTATTACAACCTACAATGCCTTGACTCTTCCAAAACTCATAATGTTTCTTGGGTGGTAGTCCATTAAAAAATCTTCCATTTGTCAAAAAAGTCATAAGACCCATAAACAAGAAAATCTTAAATCAAACCAATCACACTTCAGTAACAAATTGCAATAGTTTGGCTTCAATTTAACCATGAAAATATTTTCAAATGACCATAAAAACTAAACCAGGAAATTTATTTTAGTTTAAACTAATATTTCAGATTTATGGCGTTTTAAGTTTGTAGTCATAGTTTCAGTGTAATCTTTTTTTTTTTGTATGCAATGTTGGTCAAAGCAGATCACCTGGATGTTAGAGGGTCATAAATGTAGGATTTACATGATTTTACACATGTACCAAAAAAGGAAAAAAAACACACTTACAACTAAACTTATAGTAACAATAAACCAGGTTTTATGACAAAAATTCCAATTTAGTGCTTTAAATTTTAAGGCACTAAAACTCAAACATCGCCATAAATTAAAAAATACTGACATTTGTCCAATGAACATAAATTTTTCTAAACACAAGAAAAGGCAGGAATATTAACTCAAAATTCGCAATTTTCAAATTAAATTATGTTAAAATAACCCTAAATTATTTAAGTTTTATTCTATAACAAAAATAATATTTAGAATATTAGAAACCCGTTTCTTTCTTAATTCACAAATTTCCCTTAAAGGTCATTTTATTAGAACATTGTCTTCTTGCCAAGACATTGCTCTTTCTACATACAGCCCTAAACAAAAATTTAGGGGTGCTTTTTTTAAATGCGTGGTGTCAAAGGTCAGATTTGACCAAAACTTCTCAGGCTTTTTTAGGACTTATTCTTTCAAGTTTCTTTTATAAGAAAAAATTGTTCAAATAAGGTTAGAATGAAACCAGTTTTATTGACCTCTTAACCTTAACGGTTATTTTTAGTAACATTCAATTAAAAGGTATAGATTTTTGGTGAAAAAGGTTATTTTTCTTAGAAAATTTTGTAAAAAATTAAGTTTTTAATAGAAATGTTTTTAAAACCAGATTTTGCAAAGTTTAGAATGGGACACAGAAACCAGTTTTTACGCAATATTAGATAATAATGGATGGCATGTGTGAATTTTTTACAAAATACGTATATATTTTTACAAAACTGTACATATTTCAGATATAGACGAAATATTTAATATTTTTGTGGCCTTGAAAATAATAAAAATATATTTTCAAAGAAAAATTTGAATTAAACAATAGAAAATTATCAGTATAATAGTATTTCTTCATATAAAAACAGATATAGAAATCCTAATTATACTCGATTATACACTCCTTAGTATATATATGTGGCTTGATGCTAAAAGGGCCAATGTTTTTTGCTGTTTTGAGTTTATCATTGCATTTGATTCCCTTATTTACCCCCTTTTATTTGGCCAACCTCTAACTAAACACAGAAAATGTATAAGAGTTTTTGTAAGCAATTTTACAATGGGTTTATATGGAAAATAAAAGCTAAATCAAATTGCCCTTTTAGCACCAAGCCACAAATCTACTCTTACACTTTTTCTTATATTTCTAAATTATATTTTTTGTAAAACTTTAAATCCTATCTACTCTTTGGCAGATGACAGCAACATATCGTAGGCTTTATATGAAAACCAGCTAAATCCACTTTTTGAGTAAATCAAGATTTTGATGCCATGTGATAGAGAAAGATTTGCCCCGTCGACCAGCATTTAAGTTTTCTTTAATTTGTGTCTTGAAGTGTGTGTAAAGGTTCGTTGAGAAAAACTGCTAAATCCACTAATACAAAAATTTTGTAAGAAAAGCTGCTAAATCCAATACATCGTAACATATTTATATTTTTGAAATATGAAAAATATAAAATTTAATTTTGAAATATAATAAGTTTTTTATCTCTCCTGTAAAATTTGCCGAAAGTGAGTTAGCAGGTTTGCATATAATGCCGATATGTCACCATACCCATTCAGTTATAGACCAATTCTCTCAGAGATTGTAGTCAATAGACAAAACATGAATGATACGTTAAATGTGGACCTTATTTCAATAACTGAAATTCTTCAATGTTTATTTTAGAGCTTTTCGTACATAAGATGTCGAGGGTACTTATTGGTCAAAGAAGAGTAGCCAGTTCGATTGATTGACCTGAGCATAGTCGCAATCTGGGATGTATTTGATTGTGTGGCAAATGCTCTAATTCTATTAGGAAACTTGTTTCCGAAACGCGCACATTTTTACATAATACTCGCACTTAACTTAGAGCTCATCCATTTGTGGTCGACTGGCCAGTGGATCGCACAACACACTTTAGGAAAAACTTTTATTTAAGATGAAAACTTAATTTCCTCGCAGAAATGTTTCGCTCCAGTTATATTATAAAAAATGTTAAAATCGAATGTCCACAAACAGTTCTTCTCCTCTATCCCTCTTCCCATAACCTATTTTTCTAGTTCCAACACAATGCATTTTATATGTAGGGGTCATACCCTGAGTACTGGTCCAATAACTAAGAAACAAAAACATAAATGGCTCAATTGTGTATTGCAACTCAACTTTAATTGTGTTGCCTATTGCCAAATGACATTACTTTGGCAACTAATAACCAAAAACTGAAGCTCAGTTGCTTTGTCAACGTTTTTTTGTTTACGATTTTTCTTCTTCTTCTTAGTTGCCAGTCACAATTTTCGATAACTTTAAGCAACTGACATGTGTTGCCATATACAATACAACTAAAATTCGGGCAAAAACTGCCCTATGCAGTTACAGTACAAAAATTTCCCATTACTCAAAAGTTTAGTTACAAAAAATAATTAAAATTTCAAATATAATTTAAACTATATATTTTCCCATTTAAATCATTTAGAAACTCACAATTATATTGGCCTGCAAGCCCTATATCCATTTAGTATGTTTAAATTGAGGATAAAGTGACCTGAAACCATGTTTTGAACTGAAAGAAGCAATTTGCTTCTGAACTTCGGCTAGTTAAGTAGTTGAATATTAGGTTGCTTAACCCATCATTTTACTAACGGTCCTCCACAATCAAAAATTCTACCTTTATGTTAGTGACTCCATTGATAACATTGTCAAAGCGTCACCAGCAATGTTATTTCACAAGGGGTTTGCTGGTTCGAGAATTGTGCGATCTAAGTGATAATGTCAGTTAATGCTGTGGTACTGGTGAGCTAAGACATCTATCAAGATCTCGTCTCCTCACTGGCTTAGGTGTTTTGAGAGCAGCATGGATATTTCGTCGGGACCAATTTCCTTAGCAAGCTTAGCTGTATGGATGGCCTTTGCAACTTCAACGGGAGTAATAATTTGTGGTGAGTCTGAGTCTGGGAGATCGTACGGTCGTTTTGAAAAATCCCATAAAAAAAGTATCTAGTCTCTTAATTAGAAACAACTAATGTAGACGACTATCTAATTATTCATCGTTTTTTCCACTTTAATTTCACAGAAAAAAATGTATAGAGTGCGATATTTTTGGGATCCAAATTAGCATAGCAAAATATGCCTTAGAATACTTAGTTCCACTGGCACCTGTAATTATCTGAGCTGGTAATCTAAATATTTTAACAAAAAAAAAAACCGCATTAATACGCTTGTACAGTGCAGGCTTACAAATAAGAGAGGCCCCCGACCCTTCTATATGGGCAACAAAAACCTACTTAACACTTATTCAATACTTGTTATACCCTTCACCACCATAGGTGGAAAGGGTATTATAAGTTTGTGCTGATGTATGTAACGCATGGAAATATTTGTTTTTTGACCCACCTTTTAGTATACCAATACCATAGGTCCCACTTCCCGGCATTGATATATTGGCCACAAATATCAATATTTTTTCATGAAATTTAAATCAAATACTGCCTATGTAAACTAAAATCTGTGTACCAAATTTCGTTGAAATCGGGCTACATTTGACCATAGCTCCCATACAAACTTTTCTTTAAAAATGCACTAAATGAGACAAAAATCACTAAAACGCTCGTAAATCTAAAGATATTGAGAATTTTAAGTTTATTTTTTGCATATATAATTTTTGTAACAACTGTAATCAATTAGCCAAATTTCCAGATAATCAGTCCACATTTGACCCGTGCTCTCATATAAGTCAAATTGACAAAAACAGCTTAAATATATAAGTTTTGAGAAAATGTTTGTATGATGGCAAAATTTAGCAAATATTTGTCTTTATTCAGGAAAAAGAACACCTTTGCCCATAATGGTGAAGGGTATCGTATGGTCGGTCTTGACCGACTGTAGCACTTTCTTACTTGTTTAACTCTTAAATTTGTGAATTTTTTTAAATACCCAAAACCAATCTTCACCCCCCAGACTTTTATTTGAAAATTTTAATTAAACATTTTTAACAGCAATTTATCCAATTTCCCCTAAGTATTTGAAAAATCACATAAATATTTGTTCAAAATCAAATTAAAAATAAATTTTCAAAAATAAATAATACCAGGACTAGAGTTTTTAAAATGAATAGCGTTTCATTTGATTGTAGGATTTAATTTGAGTATATTTTATGTGGCTTTTCAGTTTTTTAATGCAGGTGGTTTTAGTCCAATATTTGTTCCGCTGAGTTGTACTTGCAGCTCAAACAAAACAAAAAAATACTGAACATGCAACACTATGATGCCACAACATCCCCTTTCAAACAGAAATTCTAAGCAATCAAGTAGACGAAGTGGTTTCGCCTGATAGCGTGGTTGCGGACGTTAAGGAAAACAAAAAACATGTTTGTAATTTCATTTGTTTCCGGATCAAAAGATCACATCCTGACAGGATATAAACAGGAGTAAAATGCTATAGAACAAATGTTTAGATTTCTATGGGAAAATTTAGTTGATTTGAGAATAAATTTGATTTTATGTAATGAAATAATAAAAAATTTACTTCCTTCTTCCTTTTTTTCGAGAGATAAATATTTACAAAAATGACCAAAACAAATCTTATGATTTTTTGTAACGGTCATTTTTGATATTCTAAAGTATTTTTTTTTGATAGGAAAAAAATCCAGTTATTTTTCTTTAAAAAATTAACTTCAAAAACTGGGTTAAATGTTAGACATTTAAGATAATATTCAGAAATCTTTGAACCTAATTTCAAACATCAAAATTTGACATTTAAGTTCAACCCTTTTTTTGTTTGTTAGTTTGTGTCATTTCCCAACATCATTTGATGCTGTTGCTTGATCTTACTTTTGTTGTTTTTTGTTTGTTATCTTAAAAGATGCTGTCTTATATTGCGATCATTGTTGCCTTTTTAACCCTTTTTTTTCTTGAGTTTTAAGCAATTAATTTACATTCATTTTTTATTTATGTTGGGAAATGTACGGGTACTTATTTATCATTTAAATTTTAATACAATTTTGCTTATACAACAAAACATAACAATCACATTAAAATGTTAGGTTCATGTTTTGTGACATTTCTTTTGATCTTAAATGTCAATTTGCTTAAAAGTCGTTTGTATTTTTGTTTAAGGTTTCTTTTAGTTTAATTTAACTGTTTCGTTTGCTTTAGCCTTTTTGTAATAATGAGTTTAAATTAGAAAAGCAGTTAGAGAAACCAGTTGTTTTGACAGTTATTTTTTGCAATATTAATTAATTTAGAGAATTTGGATCCAAAAAGTTTGACTTTCATAAACTCTAATTATAAGTATAATTTTCATAAACTAAAAAGCTGGCTGCCGATACCAAAGACCTATTAGTCTTAGTTTCCCAACCCTTGAGAATTTTATAGTATAAAACAGTAGCTAATAGATGACGAGATATTAAACTATAAAACTGTTTTAGGTGCCCAGTCATAATAACGTTTCTGGCAACGTTATTGTCGAATATCTGTCCAAATTTGGAAATTCTTCGGTAAATTCAAAACATGGAAAAAAAGTTTTCTACTAAATTTTTTTTAATATTTTTATCAAAAATTTTTTCTATAGAAATTTTTTTTATCAAAAATTGTTCTATAGAAAATTCGTTTATCAAAAATTTTTCTATAGAAAATTCGTTTATCAAAAATTTTTCTATAGAAAATTCGTTTATCAAAAATTTTTCTATAGAAAATTCGTTTATCAAAAATTTTTGTATAGAAAATTTTTTTATCAAAAATTTTTCTATAGAACATTTTTTTGAAAGAAATTAATTTTAGTTGAACCAGAATTTATGTTGATGGTCGTGGGTTCGAGTCGGGCTTAGGTTCATGTCATAAATTATTTTTTTAATCGAATCGATCATATGGTCATAGGTGAAATTGAAATGAGTGTTAATATAATTCTCGTTTTCAATTTCGCTTAAGAATTCAGTTAAATAGATGATCTTAACTACTGGCATCTTACAGTTGGTGACACAGTGTGCTGATGAAGTCCGTAGCGGGACAGAAAATGCAGCATTCCAGTTTTAGTTTTTTTTTTTAACAAAAATTTTTCTATAGAAAATTTTTTTATCAAAAATATTTCTATAGAAAGTTTTTTTTATCAATAATTTTTTTATAGAAAATTTTATTATTAAAAATTTTTCTAACAAAAATTTTTTTCTATGGAAAATTTTTTAACAAAAATTTTTCTTATACATAATTTTTTTATCAAAAAATTTTCTATAGAAAATTTTTTTTGAAAGAAATAAATTTTTAGTTGATCCAAGAATTTATGGTAAGAGGTTGTGAGTTCGAATCCGGGCTCAAGTTAAAAATAAAAAAAAATATGATATGAACCTGAGCCCGGATTCGAACCCACAACCTCTTAACGAAAATTTTTTTATGAAAAATTTTTCTATAGAAAATTTTTTTATGAAAAATTTTTTTATGAATTTTTTTTTTTAATTTTTCTATAGAAAATTTTTTATTAAAAATGTTTGTATAGAAAATTTTTTTATTAAAAATTTTTCTATAGAAACATTTTTTATCAAAAATTTTTCTACAGAAAATTTTGTTATCAAAAATTTTTCTATAGAAGATTTTTTTTTCAAAAATTTTTCTATAGAAATTTTTTTTATGAAAAAATTTTCTATAGCAAATTTGTTTATCAAAAATGTTTCTATAGAAAATTTTTTTATTAAATTTTTTTTTTATAGAAAATTTTTTTATCAAAAATTTATCTATGGAAAATATTCTTACAAAATTTAGAAAGAAAATTTAGATAGAAAATTTTTCTATTAAACATTTTTTTGTAGAAAATATTCTATAGAATTTTTTTTTATCAAAAATTTTTCTATAGAAAATTTTTTTTTATCCAAAATTATTCTATTGAAAATGTTCTTGCAAAATTTTTTCTATAGAAAATTTTTTTATTAAGAATTATTCTATGAAAATTTTTTTATAAAAAATTTTTCTATAGAACATTTTTTATCAAAAATTTTTCTATAGAATTTTTTTTATCAAAAATTATTTTGTAGAAAATTTTTTTATTACAAATTTTTTTCAAAAGTTTTTTTTCAGTAAATTTTTTTATCAAAAATTTATCTATAGAAAATTTTCTTACAAAATTTTTTTTATAGAAAATTTTTTTTATCAAAAATTTTTCTATACAAAATTTTGTTATCAAAAATTTTTTTACAAAAATTTTTTTATCAAAACTTTTTGTACAGAAAATTTTGTTATCAAAAATTTTTCTATAGATTTTTTTTTCAAAAATTTTTCTGTAGAAAATTTTTTACCAAAAATTTTGCTATAGAAAACGTGTTTATCAAAATTTTTTTTTATTAAAAATTTTTCTATAGAAAATTTTTTTATGAAGAATTTATCTATAGAAAATTTTCTTACAAAATTAAAAAAGAAAATTTAGATAGAAAATTTTTCTATTAAAAATTTTTATGTAGAAAATATTCTATGGAATTTTTTTTTTATTAAAAGTTTTTCATTATTTGGGAATTTTTTTTTTCTAAAAGTTTTTCTTTAGAAAATTTTTTTATTTAAAATTGTTCTATAGAAAATTTTTTTATACACAATTTTTTTATTAAAAATTTTCTATAGAAAATTTTTGTATGAAAAGTTTTTTTATAGTAAATTTTTTTTATCAAAAATTTATCTACAGAAAATTTTCTTACAAAAATTTTTATCAAAATACTAATCGAGGGTCTTTGTACATCAAAAATATTACTCGTGATTCTTTGTGTATCAAAACTTTTAATCGTGGGGTTCATTTATTACAAAGTTTTATTTGCGGTGGGGTTCATGTATCAAATATTGTATTTGTAAGGTTATGTATCAAAAATGCTGGGCCTTGATGTATTAAGTGGGGTTTATATATAAATAATATTAATCGTGTAGTTTCATATATATAAATTTAATAGTGGGGTTTATATATCAAAACTTTAATCGTGGGTCTTTATATTTTTACTGAAGTTTTTGATTCGTTACGCAAGCATGGACCAAGAAGGTTTCAAAAAAGACATTTTGAAATACTCACAACGAATGATTAAAACAAAAAAATATGGCTATGGTTAAGTCTTTTTATAATTCAAATTTAAGTCGCACAGTGGTTCAGAATCGTTTTTCATTGGCCAAAACTCTGTAACTTTTTAACTATTAAAGATTTTTTAGAAGTTCTTTTTTTAATCAATAGATAACATCTGTAACTTTTTCGAGTGTAGGTTTTATTAAGATCGGTACAGTGGTTCTTAAAAAATTTATCTTGAAATTCAATTTTCGATGTTTTTCTTTTTAATTTTGTTTCAAATCTGCCAACTCATTTTTGACCTACTTCCTCTTAACCGATTTGGCTCAAATTTGGGCCACAAGTCGACCTTTAATAGCAATTTCATATTTTGTTGTCCTTAGGGTTCCCCCTTTCTCGTTGATGTATTTACAGTATTTTTATTAGGGTGGCCCAAATTTTAATTTATGCTTAATAATACTCACATATTACCTAGTTTTTTTTTTAAATAAAAGAGTGTAACTTAATTTTTCTTTGAATATATATTTATTTATAGTCATAAATAGATTGTAGATAAATAAAATAATATTTAATATTAATATTTGTATACTTTTTTGTACTCAAATGTTAAATGCAAATTAAAATTATTGTTTATTTGGCTGGAATATTTCTTGTAAATATTTTATATTCTGCTCTGTATTACTGCTGTCCTGTAGGAGTGCTTTAACTTCGGCCGAAGGATTTACTTTCCATTGACTTCGAATGCTAGAGATGAATGGATCTGACGTTGCTAATAATATGTGAAATAAGTCTTCATTTGTAGAACTTCGTGACGTTTTTCTGGTATTATGTTCTCTGAAAAATCTGTAATCCTTATTTATTTTTTCCTGTACTTCCTCTGATAAATCTCTAATTGGTAATAAATGGTGCTTAATGACATCTTATCCATGATAAAGAACTTTGTGCACTGTTGCTGGCATATTTCTATAATTGTATTTGGATGTATATAGCAACAGTTTCCTTGGCATAATCACCAAATTTTTTAGCATTAATTTGTTCATTGCACGCAAGTACTTCAGTAATTTTTTTAAATCTTGAAATAAGATTTATATCAACACATATTATATCAGATGTAGTTTCGGGATCCAAAAATAATCTTCTTGCGGTATTGCCATCGTTTGTATTGCCTGATCCTTGTTTTGGTTGATCTATAATTAACCCGTGTTTGAGAAATGCATCATGAACTTGTTTATTTTTCAATTTTCTTTTCTCTCTGTTGGTGTCATTATTTCTTACTGATCCTGAAGTCCAAATCATAGCCAATTTTCAGTATGTGTTCCATAAATCTTATTCTCGTATGTAGCGGTGATAATCCAAATTCAAATGCATCAATACTATCTAGTGACTTTATAGGTTCTTGGTTTAACTGACTTGATGTTGCTTTACATATAATACAGCTGGATGAAGCTTTTGTATCAGTCAAAGCCTGGGCAGTTTTTCCGTCTATCATTGAAAGTATTAATTGTTAATTCAATTTAATAGTATGTTCATCTATCTCTAACTCTAATGGCTTTAGTGTTGAAATTTGAGCTCTGATGTCACTTATTTAACTCTTAATGGTATTCAAATTTTATTGGTTTTTTTAAATACCAACCATATGAATAAAAATTTAAACCACTAATAACTTTCCTCTTATTGAAATAACTATCTGCAATTTGTATTTATGACAGGGAATGATTTCTAAAGAAAATTTACTAGCAATTTTGATAGAATTTTGCTTGTAAAAATGTTGAGTATTTTCATTAAAATAAAAAAAGTGTTCTACGGGCGGGTCCGGGCGGGTGCAAAAGTATTTATAGGCTTAAAGAGAACACTCTTGGCTTTCTTTGGGTGGTTTCGATTTTTGTTTCCATTTTTCCCTTTAAAAGTTAAAAGTTTATGAGTATATTGTGATTTTAAATTTATTATATAATACCTTATCTACAAATTATACAGGGTGCGCAAATACCATTTGTTAAAACCAACAGTCCACCCAACATAACAAAAAAAAAAAAACCGCAGCCCATTAGCATTAATAGTTTTCAAGAAATCGTAATTAATATGAGATCAAAAATTACAATTTTTCTTTCATTTCTAAATTAACTAAAATTCCTTGTCTTTAGCAGCATGCCACGCCCACTACAGCGAGTATTTTGATCAAAGTTTTTGGCCACCTTAGTTTTGATATATTTTCTTTATGATGGTATAAAAATTTTAAAAATCTATGTCAACAAAAAATATAGGTTTTGGCCAATGAAATTTGATTCTGATTCGTAATTTTTTTTTTCAAAATTTAAACCGTGGTGATACTTTTGCAATCTATGAGCTTTAGTTCGCTTTTTGAATCATTATTTTGACAGTTAAAATCTTATTAGCGGACATTCTGGTATAGCTCCATTTCCAATCGTAAATTTTTTGATAGTCAAAATTTTAGCCCAATTATTTGTCGCGGATTCTTATGTGGTTCCACTTTAAATCATAAATCTTGGAGCATTTTTCAGATTTAGATGTACTTAAGTACGTGTATGTACACTCGTACATTCTTGCAATTTCTGTGACAATTTGCAACATTGTGTTGCCTCAATTTTTCATTACAATAAAAACAAAGTTCTATTTGTTTTGTTCGTGTTGCAATATTGTCATGTCTGACATTTCCTACATCTTCGATTTCATGTTTTTGCCAAACGTTCAAGTCAATATTTTCCAATCTTTCCCTAACCAGCTAAAGTAAATCCCTCCCTGAACCTCCACTCTCTAGCATTTTCAATTAGCATTTAATTAAATTCATTATTGTACTAACTATTGGGTGGTCTGCAACTGTTTAATACAATTTGCTAACATTTTGTTTTTGTTCCATTACTTAGTTTTTGTTACTTCTTAAACAAAATAATTTTTAGATGTTTGCCGATATTAGCGCGGTAATTACCATTTAAATGCTTTATTAGTTAAGGTCTCTGTATCTGTTTGGTATACTGACAATAAATAAGTTGCTAATTCATGTTTAAAGTCAATGAATGGATGAATGAATGGATTCTTATTTTGTTAAAAACTTTAATAATTGAATAAATGTTCAAAGTATGTATTAATATATAAGGACGTCCTATGGTGTTTTTGATGTCAGCCAATTCTTATGATAATGTGAGATAAAATGAAGTAAATGAGATGAATTCATTCATAAAATTCATTTAAACATCATTATTGTTATGTGCCTTGTTTTTAGTATTTTGCTTAATATGACTTAAGTCAATTGATCGCCGATTGATTTCTTTCTTTTGCTTTATAAAATTTATTAATAAATCATCGTTTAGGAAGTAAAGTTTGCGGTTGAGGTTAATTAAATAAGTTAGTTGGCGGTTAATACTATAGAAGTTTATTGACTTTCAATTCTTTTTTAGCATAAAAATATGTACGTCATTATTGAATGAATTAATTTTCAATTGGTTGGAATTCTTTAGGAGGTAGTTTTAACAATTTTGTAAAACAGCTTTTAAGATGGATTTTTTAGTAAAAGAAAGCTCTTTAAAGAAATAGCTTTTCATACATGATAAACAAGTCATCTTTTTAATCAATAGGATTTAAAAGGATAATACGAAATTGTGATATTTTCGGATGACAATAACTGAATTTTAATAATGATTGGATGCACTTTTTTGCACTTACACCAAAATAAGTTTTGACATTAAAATTACAATTTTGACTATCAGTTCAATAACTTCAGACCTTTATGTGTATGTCAAACATTTTAGTCGTGTGGTTCTTATATGAAATATTTAAATCTTCACACCGTTGGTCTTATGCAGAAACGCCCTAACTCGCATATGTTAAACAAAAAGCAGGAAAAACTGATTTAAAACAGTAATTGATAATATTTTACCTAAAAGGTTTTACATAAATTTATTGCACTATAATCCCAATTTATTACAATTATTTGTAATTGTAATAAATATTTTTTGATAAAACCAAAAAAAAAACTTTCCTTGACGCGTTGTGATGGTTGGTTAGGTCATCTCTTCAGGAGGAGTATTCCTATTTATAGACAGAGCGAAGACTACGCATTAAATCTTATTTGAGACAGAATAAATACGAATTATTGTGTCCAACAAATATCAACATAAAGCGAAGATTATTACTAAGACCAGAGCGCTATTAAGGGGATTCAAAAAAGATTAAAATAAATAAAAGTTTATTTTAAAAATTGTCACAGGTACGGCCGTATTTATTAAAAAGGGGTTTTTCAAAAATTATTTCATATCAAACGTTTAATTAAAAAGTTTTACTGAAGTGTATTGCACTTAGATCCCAATTTATTTATTTATTTTATGTTTCTTTAAACGTAGGCTATTATTAAAATGAAGGACGCATTTCGTTATCAAAACTTTTTTTTTTAATTATTAACATATGTGACCCGGTCTATGAAAATGTGGCTTATGACTCAAAAACAAAATTTCGAAAACTTAGCAAATTTTTCGAATTTTTGTTTTTGAGTCATAAGCCACCTTTTCCCTTTTCATAGACCGGGTCACATATAAAGAACTAAATTGAGATAAGGCTTTTTGTATTACATAAATGTAACTTAGGGCTTTTTCTGTAGTGATCAAAACAAATAATATTAAGGAAGCTTCACGTAGCGATTGTTTTCTATAGGAAAGCTTTCGATGGCGAATGCTTTCTACAAGAGATGTTTTGATATTAAAAGTTTTCAATAGGAAAGCTTTCGATATTGAAACTTTAACGTGGAATGTTTTCTATTTGAAATCTTTCGATAATCAAAGTTTATGAAGGAAATCAAAAGTTTTTTTTATAGAAAATCTTTCCATGTCGAAAGTTAATTATTAGGAAAAATTTCAAAATCGAAAGATTTATATAGGAAATTTTTAGATACATATTGGCACTTTTAATGAAATGTTTTTAGTAGAAAGCTTTGGATATTAAACGTAACCTTTAGGAAATCTGTTGTTTTCAATATTTTGACGATAAATGTTTTATATAAGAAACCCAAATAAAAATTTTTTTATATTAAATTTTCTTTCCAGAAAACTTTCGATATTGGATATATTAAGTTGAAAGTTTTTTATAGCAAAAGTTACCTATAGGAAAGCTTTTATATTGAAAGTTTTTTATAGGAAAGTTTTATATAAGAAATCTTTCCAAATCGAATGTTTATTATAGAAATCCTTTCGACATCGAAAGTTTTCTATAGGAATTTTTAATATAAACAGTTTTTTATTGGAAAGTTTTTGATGTGAAATGTTTTTAGTAGAAAGTTTTAGATATTAAAAATAAACTAGCTAGGAAAGCTTTTAATATTGAAAGTTTTCTATTCGAAAAATGTTGTCGACAAAAGTTTAATATAAGAAATCATTATACATCCAACCGAAAGCTTTAAGATTGAAAAGTTTTGTACTATTTGTTGATGCAACGACAAATATTTTGGCGAGATAGGGCTTTTAAAAAATATGTTTTTTCTATCCTGCACCACCGTAGGTGGAAAGGGTATTATAAGTTTGTGCTGATGTATGTAACGCATAGAAATATTTGTCTTAGACCCAACTTTTAGTATATTAATAGGCTTAGAATTACTTTCTGGGTCGATTTAGCGATGTCAGTCCGTCCGTCCGTCTGGCTGGACGGCTGGACTACCATGTAAACCATATAATCAGTGGTAACATGGCTATTGAAATTCGTCAAAATCTGTCCATTATTTATGGTATCTCCCAGAGATCCCACTTCCCGGAACTGATATATTGGCCACAAAAATCAATATTTTTTTCACGAAATTTAAAACAAATAATGCTTATGTAAACTAAAATCACTATACCAAATTTTGTTGAAATCGGTCCACATTTGACCATAGCTCCCATACAAAAATGGGACAAAAATCACTAAAACGCTCGTAAATCTGAAGATAATTAGAATTTTAAGATTATTTTTTTCATACATAATTTTTGTAAAAACTGTAATCAATTTGCCAAATTTCGAGATAATCGGTCCACATTTGACCCTAGCTCTCATATAAGTCCAAATGACGGAAACAGCTTAAATATATAAGTTTTGAGAAAATGTTTGTATGATGGCAAAATTTAGCCAATATTTGTCTTTATACTGGGAAAAGAACACCTTTGACCTTAGTGGTGAAGGGTATCGTATGGTCGGGCTTGACCGACTATAGCACTTTCTTACTTGTTTTTTTGTTATCCTTGACTTCCAGTGGATCATAGGGCTTCAATTTTTAATACTTTTTATTATTCACTATTCAATAAAATTTTCAAAATTTTAATATTCAAATATTTAATTTCCCAAATCAAAAAACAGCATCTGTTTCTTAAACTTATCACTTCAAAACAAAACAACCTGTTTACAAGAAATCATTTACACAATCGTAAACCTGTAAAAACGGATGTAAAGAAAACCTTTAAATATGTCAAAATTTACGTAAACCTCTATTAAAAATAAAATATTTATTTATGGCACTAAACCGCAATTAAACGACGAAAAAACAAGAAAACTCTAGAATTTGAAAACATTTTCCCAAGGATATAAAAATAAATCTATTATAGTACTCTTATGTATGTGAGAGTTTAGGCAAAGCATTTTATTAAGGATGACTGATAGAAAGTGGAATGTCCTCAAAACAATTACGCCTGCGCACATACGTGCCTAAGTAAGGCCTGTAGAAGTAGTGGATGGAGGTGCCAAGCAATTACGAAAACGAAAAACCTAGACATTTACTAGATGTAGCCGGTGTTCTGCTGTAAGTACGAGTATTTGTATGTATATTTGTAATTTGATTACCGCGAGAATTTTTGTATTTTTTGGTTTCTTGCTCCAATTTGTGTGGCATAAAGATTTCTTCTTTTGTCTACTCCACACTCTAGGGACAAATAATGCAACATTATTCATTCATAATAAAACTAAACATGATGTACGACTAATTTGAATTTGAAACACATACTTTTTCATTTTGAAAATCTAAAAATATAAAAGAAAATCCCTTGGATTTAGATTATTTTCCCACACTAACCAGAAAAATATTGTATTAAAATTTTAAACTCATCCGTGTGTTTTGTTTGAGTAGTTTTACAGGGAAGAGTCGAAACGTGAAAATTTCTTAAGGTATTTTTAGTTTAAGTTATTGGAAAAGGGAATATATGGGCAAATCCGAAAAACCTTAAACCAGAACAAAATTTTAAAACTGTCAAAATCGCTAATTTGTGTTTATGGAAAAATTAACCATATATTGATCCTTTAGAATATATAATGTATACAATTTTTGATTGCTCTTTTCGTGAATGGCAGGTCTTTATTTGCACCCATCTCGAATTTTTATACATTTTTTAAAATAAATATCGCAAAAACATCCATTTAGGTATCAAGTTTCAGTAGGAGCTCAAAGTCTGCTTAATTTTATACAATTAGATGTAAAAGACCCCATCAAAAGTAATTGAAGTGATATAAATAACGTCGAGTAAAAAGGGCTCTCATTGTATAGCGTCCGTCACAGAAATTAAGGTTTTTATACCCTTCACCACCATAGGTGGAAAGGGTATATTGGGTTTGTGCTGATGTTTGTAACGCATAGAAATATTGATCTGAGACCCACCTTTTAGTATAACAATCGACTTAGAATCACTCCCTGAGTTGTTTTAACGATGTCCGTGCGGCTGGCTGGCTGGCCGGTTATCCATGTAAGCTTGTTATCATTGTACAGGTCGTAACTTTAAAGATAATTTGATTAAATTTGGCACAGGCTCACATTTTGGACGATGCCTATACATTTTGGGCCAAATCGGATTACTATTTCGGGTACCTCCCATAGGGATGCCTTTCCGAAATAGAGTTTTTGGTCCTTTACAGCCACAAATTTACTTGTATTTTGATAATATTCAGCACAAATATTGCTTATAATTACCTTAATCAGTGTACCTTATTTTGTAGAAATCGGTCCATATTTGACCATACCTCCCATACAAGACACATTTTTAAAAGACATTTATACACACATAAATGCACAAAAACGTATATAACTCTAAAGGTAAGTGCATATGACTACTAAAACTTTGCACAGCTAAATAGTTTATACGTATAAACCAATAACTAAACTTTATTAACAATCGGTCCACAATTGACCCTAGCTCCCATATAAGGACCTTAGCCGGATATGACATAAATCTCGAAATTTTGAAAAAATAACATATAGTATATGTATGTATGCATGTACGTATGTATGTATGTATGTATGTATGTATGTATGTATGTATGTATGTATGTATGTATGTATGTATGTATGTATGTATGTATGTATGTATGTATGTATGTATGTATGTATGTATGTATGTATGTATGTATGTATGTATGTATGTATGTATGTATGTATGTATGTATGTATGTATGTATGTATGTATGTATGTATGTATGTATGTATGTATGTATGTATGTATGTATGTATGTATGTATGTATGTATGTATGTATGTACGTATGTATGTATGTATGTATGTATGTATGTATGTATGTATGTATGTATGTATGTATGTATGTATGTATGTATGTATGTATGTATGTATGTATGTATGTATGTATGTATGTATGTATGTATGTATGTATGTATGTATGTATGTATGTATGTATGTATGTATGTATGTATGTATGTATGTATGTATGTATGTATGTATGTATGTATGTATGTATGTATGTATGTATGTATGTATGTATGTATGTATGTATGTATGTATGTATGTATGTATGTATGTATGTATGTATGTATGTATGTATGTATGTATGTATGTATGTATGTATGTATGTATGTATGTATGTATGTATGTATGTATGTATGTATGTATGTATGTATGTATGTATGTATGTATGTCTCAAAGACATAAGGAAAACTTATTAAATTGTTGTGAAGGGTATAATATAGTCGGGCTATAGTCGGCCAACTATAGCTTTTCTTACTTGTTTTGATTTGACTAGTGCAATTTTTCTTTTTTCTCCAATTGAACTTGGTTCGTAAAGAGAACTTATAGTATGCTTAACATTAGGTTAAAAATATATAGATGTTAATATAGCATTTTACTGAAATATACATATATACGATTTAACTCACTTTGAGTAATTTTCAGTGGCGCCACCTGCTGGAAATTTGTTATACAGACCAAGACACCTTGGTCGCCTCATGCTTAAGAACTTATCTTAAGATCGTAGCATGATCGAATATACAGTTTACGATTTAATTCACTTTGAGTAATTTTCAGTGGCGCCACCTGTCGGTAAGTGGTCATACCAACTAAGAAACTTTCGTCGGCTCATGCGCTACAAATTTTCTAAAGATCATAGCATGATCAAATACACAGTTCACGATTTAAATAATTTTGAGTAATTTTTAGTGGCGCCATCTCTCGGAAATTAGACATGTCAACTTAAAAACCTTCGCTGGCTCATGTGCAACAACTTTGCTGAAGAGCATAACATGATCAAATGCATAGTTTACTATTCTATAAAGTACATACAGACAGACAAACATTGATTTGTTTAAAAGTCATAACATTACCCATTTGTTCCCCTTTTTATCCCCCAATCTTAAAAAAAGTTCAATCTGCATATTTGGTACTTCTTTGATACAAATTGAAATCAGTACATTTTTTAAAAACACAGTTAATATATCGCTCCTTCTTATATTACTTTCTGAGATTTTAAGTTATCATTTTATCCCTTTTTTAACCATTTTGGCCCCCAAATCAAAAAAGTACCAAATACGTGTTTAATATTTTTTTCACATTTATTGATTCTAGTACAAAGTTAATTTCTATATTCTTTGGTTTAAAAGATAAGTGTGGGTTAAAAATAGTACCAAAAAACTACTTTCACCACTTTTTACCCCCTATCGGTCATAGTTTCAAATAAGTGCCAAACACCTGTCCACTTATTTTTAAAGTTGTTCGAAACGCAATATTAATTTGGTTTCTATGTCTATTACTTTAGGAGATCTTTTTCATTTTACCCCCTTAGAGGCAAAGTTTCTAAAAGTTCCTTCTTACTCGACCCATACATCCCAAAATATAGCCACCGTTCAAATTTAATCAAAATCGTTAGAGCCGTTTTCGAGATAGCCATTCATATTTCATTCTATATATATATATATATATATATATATATATATATATATATATATAGATATATATATCTATATATATATATATATATATATATATATATATATATATATATATATATATATATATATATATATATATCTATATATATATATATATATATATATATATATATATATATATCTCGCTTAAGAATATAAGATTATGTATTAAGCCGTTCTGTGAAATATTAAATTGTGCTCAAAAATCGCATTTTAACCGCGAACATGAAAAGGAAGGAGATGAAATTCGGGAACAAATAAAACCATTATTTTCACTGATTAACGAAGCCTTAAAAAAAATATGAAATATAAATTTTTCCTAATAAAAAACATTCAAGTAAAAACTGTATCGTCCATCATGTAGCGTCCGCAACAGTACATTTACGGATTTTTGGTGAAACTGGAAACTTAAAAATATTTTATAAAAGCTGTTTTTTAATCTTCTGATTTTTCTCTATCCTCAATGAATTTACAATTTTTTTACTACTATAAGCGATTTGATAAAAATTACAGAAACACGTGTTGAAAAAAGTCACTTACATTTTTTGTAGCGTCCGTCACAGCACTTTAAAAGCGAATATCTTTTTTCCCGAAAAGAAGTTAAGAAATTCCATTCGAGAACACAATCGATGGGCTAATATTCACTGAAATTCGTGCAAAGATTTCTAGTGTAGAACGACAATGGGATACATTAAAATGAAACAAAATCCGTACAAATGTATCGTCCGTCACGCAGGATTTGCCCATATATATATTTATATGCTTTTGGTTTTGAAATTGAGGGAAACCTTAAAAAAATTTACACGATTTATGCTTAATTAGTTTTTCTAACAAAACCAGAGAAATCAAAGTGGATCAAATTACCCAAATTACTCCTTAGTAATTATTTATTAAAATAGATTTTGGAACGAAATTTTAAATGTAAAAACCAAAATTGTTATTGATATTTTGTTATAAAATATTGGAAAATATTTTAAATTAATATTTCCTTTTTAAAAAAATTTCATATCCTGTATTTTGACACAAAAGTTCATTTAAATATCCCTACCTTACTACACCTTGTCTTTTGTGGTTTTCCTGGGAATATAAACTGAAGTGATTCCTTTATATTATTTTAAAAATCACGTTAAAATACGTTATTTAATACCTTAAACATTCTCCCTTTTTTAGAACAAATTGCCTTTTTTACAATCAAATCACAATTGCGTTTTAAATTTAAAATTCTTAAGTGACAAGTGCAATTGCTTTTACCGTCAGTTCCTAGTTTTGCTGGAAAAAGGACCCTATCAAACCACCACCACCACCAACAATACTTAAACAATGTTCACTAGTTTGCCTTAAAGGTCAATAGTCTATTCGAAAGGTTTTTTTTCCTTTTTTGGTTCCTTTGTGTTTATTTTATTGCGCAGCCGCAACGCAACGCAACGTTTGCCTACTCAAGTGTTGCCTTACACAAGTGTTTTCTGCACTTGAGTTCTTTCGGTTTTGTTGTCCTTTTGTTGGTTTAGAAATTGTTGGTCGCTTGTAAGTGTGTTCCATTGTTCGCCAGACATCAGGTCTGTTTGGTTGGTTTTGACATGTGTTTTTTTGTGGTTTTGCTGAAGGACGACAAATTAGTTCAGAATTTGAATCAATCTGTAAGTATTAAGTAAGAAATGCAATTAATATGCTATTGAGGGCAAACTTTAATACACTAAACTAACAAAATACAAGGCTTTATGATACCCTTCACTACTAAGGTCAAATATGGACCTACAATTTAAAAAAGTTTTCCTTAAGCCTTAGAGCCATATTAGAGTATCCCACCTTCATACAAAGGAAAATGAAACTTTGTAGTACAAAAAGACATACTCCCCAAATTTGCTACATTTGACCCAAATAATCCAAATAATTCAGATTAGATATCGAAAAAGCGTGCCGACATGACGCCAAAGTTTTGATATCCCAATTACAAGGGAAAACTGAGGTGTTTTTTCAGATTTCTTCAAAGCTTCAAGCTTTCCAAAGAGATATAAAACCTTAATATCGGTTGAAAGGTTTCCCAATTATAAAGAGTTTTCCAAAATATTTTACGCCCTTGAAGACGCTACTGGACATATGCAATAAAAAAATTATTATTTTTAACAAATTTAAAAAAGTTTGACTGATTTTACTTGGTATGAGACCTCAACATATTTAATTATCCATTTTTGTTGCAATGAGCTAACGCTAAGTCACTTTTTCATAGGACGAAAAAATATATATTTTTTCATCCCGTTTTCAAAACTCCTTTTATGGTTTTTTCAATAGTTTGTTTAACGAGTTCAAAAAAAGTAAAAAAAAGTTCCAGAAAATTAGAAAAAATACCCTGCAGATTAGCACAGAGAAAGAATTAAATCGATATCTCTTACGGATTAGCCGTACCTGCGACTTAAAGTCGAAGAATTTGGACAAAAACTCAATTTTTCACCAAAGTTATGAAAAAAGCACGTTTTTATGTATTAGCAGTTTTTATAAACATAAATGTAATTATTATTGTTTCGATGGGTAATAATATATATTAGAACTTTGCTTGAAATCGGATGTCATTAACCCTATTATTGCCAGGGTCAATGTAAAATTTTTAAAATATTAAATTTTTCAAAAAAGATACTAAAAATTATGTTTTTATTATTATATTTGAATAAAAATTCAATAAATCGTTCAAAGAAGCCTTTAGTTACATTTTTATACAAATTAACCTTTGCGTACTCATGGGCTTAAAATGGTCAATAAATCGTTCAAAGAAGCCTTTAATTACATTTTTATACAAATTAACCTTTGCGTATCCATGAGCTTAAAATGGTTTTAGTTTTGAACTGACAAATATTTTTTTTTTAAATTAACCCTCAAATAACCAAAGAAAAATTTACTTTTAAAGGAAATTTTTTTTTTTAATTAACTTTACGTCTTTTTGTACAACGGCTTTTAATTTTTGGGACACTCTAATATTTTTTGAAAATTTCGAATTTTTAATATATTTATGTAATTTCCGGCTAAGGGCCTGATATGGGAGCTGGGGTCAATTGTGGATCGACTGATACCAAATTTCTGTTAGCGGTTAATATTTACTAAATATTTATCTGTACAAAATTTTAGTATGCATTTATCTTTAGATTTTGTGCTTTTATGAGTATCTAAACTACTTTTGAGAATGTATTTGGTATGGGAGGTAGATCAAATATAGGCCGATTCATCAAAAATTAGGCAGACTGATTAAACTTATTATAAGCAATATTTTTTTAAAGTGTATCTTGAAACCAAGCTTACATAGGTAGCTAACCAGCCAGGCGGACATCGTTAAAACAACAGGAAGTGAGTTTTGAGTCAAACATAATTTGAGTGACTCAGCTGTTTGAGATGACTCAGCATTTTATGATAAGCACTATAATATGACTAAGCAGTTCAAGACCCAGTAGTTTTGTGATGACTTAGCAGTTTAATGAGGACTTTCAACGACTGAGGAGATTTATATTAACTCAGTACTTTAAGGATGACTCAGCAGTTTGAGGATGACTTAGCGATACAAAATCGTTTTCCAGTCGAAAAAGTATAAGCACATTTTTGATATATTTATATCGTTATCGATTCTGGTATAAGTTTTGTTTCTTTGCAGAGTGATTGATGCATATGGGTTAAAAAGTACCAACAATTTGTTTTTACCCCCTATATATTCCATTATCGAAGAAATTCTTAACTCTTGTCCCCTTGTTTTCATAGCTGATCCAAAAACAATTTCAATTTGGTGTTTATCGCTTTAGGCTTAGAAGATATAGATTTATCCTTAACCCTTTTTGACTCATTCAACCGCTAAATTTTCAAAAAATACCGAAGACGTGTCATTTTAGCTGCCGAATTTATAAAAGTATTTATTTTCTATACATTGAAAAATTTACCGGCTGTCCAAATTTCAGTTCATAGCTGATCCAAATACAATTTCAATTGTATTTATATCATTATCCATACTTTTCCCTTAAACCTCTGTTGACCCCTTAAACTGCTGAATTTCCAAATAATACCGAATACATGTCATTTTATTTTAATAGATGCCCAAGGTCCAAAATCATTTCATATCGGATCTATACATCGAAAAAGATACCAGTTGTCCAAATATCTCTACCTTTTGCCCTTTAGGCCGGATGATGATGAAATTTTGTATCTTATCTTATATTCTTAAACGAGCAATAATTGTATATATATATATATATATATATAGAATGGCTATCTCGAAAACGGCTCTAACGATTTTGATAAAATTTGGACAGTGGATATCTTTTCTAATGTATAGCTCGAAGAAGAAGGGACTTTTGGAACTTTTACCTCTAAAAGGGTAAAAACGGGTAAAAAGGGGAAAAAATCGAAAACGCTATATCTCCTAAAGTAATAGGTATAGAAACAAAATTAAAATTACGTTTTAAACAGCAATGAAAATAAGCGGACAGGTGTTTGGTACTTTTTTGAAACTATGTCCGATATTGGGTGAAAATAGTTTTTTTGGCACCTTTTTAACCCACTCTTATATTTTAAACTAAAGAATATAGAAAGAAACTTGGGACTGCAATCAATCGATGTAAAAGAAACATGAAACACGTATTTGGTACTTTTTTGATTTTGGAGCCAAAATGGGTAAAAAAGGGATAAAATGATAACTTAAAATCTAGAAAGTAATATGAATAGGAACATTATACATTATGTTAAATGCGTTTTAAAAAAATGTACCGAATTCAATTGGCACCAAAAAAGTACCAAATATACATATGGAACTTTTAGAAATTAGGGAATAAAAAGGGAAAAAATTAGTATTATTTTAAACAAATGAATGTTTGTCTGTATGTATGTTCTTTATAGAATAGTAAACTGTGAATTTGATCATGTTATGCTCTTTAGCGAAGATGTTGCGGATAAGCCGGCGAAGGTTTTTAAGTTGATAAGACTAATTTCCAATAGACGGCGCCACTGAAAATTACTAAAAATTACCAATATCGTAAACTGTACATTTGATCATGCTAAGATCTTTAGCAAAGTTGTAGCGCATGAGCCGGCGAAGGCTTTTTAGTTGGTATGAATAATTTCCGACAGGTGGCGCTACAGAAACTTACTCAAAGTCAATTTAATCGTAATCTGTACATTTAATCATGCTACAATCTTTAGCAAAGTTGTTGCACATGAGCCGACGAAGGTTTCTTAGTTGGTATGAAGAAATTTCGACAGGTGGCGCTACTGAAATTTACTCAAAGTCAATTTAATCGTATGCTGTACATTTAATCATGCTATAATCTTCAGCAAAGTTGTTACGGATAAGCCGAAGAAGGTTTATGAATTGGAATAAGCAAAGTCCGACAGGTGGCGCCACAGAAAACTACTCAAAATGAATTAAATCGTAAACTGTGCATTTGATCAGACTATAATCTTTAGCAAAGTTGTTGCGCATGAGTCGACAAAGGTTTCTGTTGATATGAATAATTTCCAAAATTATTCAAAATGAGTTAAACTGTAAACTATGCAAACTATGTGAATATTTCTACAATGTCTTTCCTCTAAATTTATTTTAGCACTTTATAATATAAAATATATAAGATCTTTAAAATTTTCCAAAAAAAGGGTAAAAACGGGTAAAAAGAGGAAAAAATCGAAAACGCTATATCTCCTTAAGTAATAGGTATAGAAACAAAATTTAAATTACGTTTTAAACAGCTATGAAAATAAACGGACAGGTGTTTGGTACTTTTTTGAAACTATGTCCGATAAGGGGTAAAAAGGGGTGAAAATAGTTTTTTTGGTACCTTTTTAACCCACTCTTATATTTTAAACTAAGGAATATAGAAAGAAACTTTGTACTGCAATCAATAGATGTGAAAGAAATATTGAACACGTATTTGGTACTTTTTTGATTTTGTGGCCAAAATGTGTAAAAAAGGGATAAACTGATAACTTAACATCTATAAAAGAAATATGAATAGGAAAATTATGTTAACTGCTTTCTAATAAAATGTACCGAATTCAATTGGTACCAAAGAAGTACCAATTATGCATATGGAACTTTTTGAAATTAGGGGATAAAAAGGAGAAAAATTAGTAATGTTATAACTTTAAAACAAATGAATGTTTGTCTGTATGTATGTTGTTTATAGAATAGTAAACTGTGAATTTGATCATGTTATGCTCTTTAGCAAAGATGTTGCGGATAAGCCGGCGGAGGTTTTTAAGTTGGTAAACCGAATTTCCGACAGGTGGCGCCACTGAAAATTACTAAAAATTAATTAAATCGTAAACTGTACATTTGATCATACTATGATCTTTTGCAAAGTTGTAGCGCATGAGCCGGCGAATGCTTTTTAATTGATGTAAATAATTTCCGCCAGGTGGCGCTACTGAAAATTACTTAAAGTCAATTTTATCGTAAGCTGTACATATAATCATGCTATAATCTTTAGCAATGTCGTTGCACATGAGCCGACGAAGATTTCTTAGTTGGTATGAAGAAATTTCGACAGGTGGCGCCACTGAAATTTACTTAAAGTCAATTTAATCGTAAACTGTACATTTAATCATGCTATAATTTTTAGCAAAGTTATTGCGGATAACCCGACGAAGGTTTATTAATTGGAATGACCAAAGACCGACAGGTGGCGCCACTCAAAATGAATTAAATCGCAAACTGTGCATTTGATCAGACTATAAGTGCATTAAATCATAAACTGTGCATTTGATCATGTTATGATCATAAGCAAAGTTGTTACGCATAAGCAGATGAAGGTTTCTTAGTGGTATGAACGACTTCAGGCGGCGCCACTGAAAACTACTCAAAATGAATTAAATCGTAAACTGTGCATTTGATCAGACTATAATCTTTAGCAAAGTTGTTGCGCATGAGTCGACGGAGGTTTCTGTTGGTATGACCAATTTTCAAAATTATTTAAAATGAGTTAAACTGTAACTGTATAAAATAAAATATATAAAAACTTTAAAATTTGCCTCAAAATGCTTATCATAAAGCCCCGAGCAAGGCTCGGTCAACCAGGTACTTTTTATTATGTCATAACAAAATAAAATCGAAAAATGACGTATATTGATATACAAAATTTTATAATGATTTTCATACGTAATGATTATTCATTCAATTATTTAAATGACCACAACTTCAAAACCTAAATTTTTTTCTGAAATTTTACTGTTTTGCCAGATGTTTAATAATACAAAAATTTTAAACTCGATTATCTCGAAATGACAAAAATATTATAAACTACTGTTTTATTAAGGGGACGAATTCCCCTCCAATTAATTTTTTCTTTTTAAAAAAATTTACGATTTTTTATTATTATCCATTCTTTTAATGAATTATACATTAGGGCGGCGAAGTGGACCGGGTCGCAATTATTTTAAAATAAATTAATTATTAATAAGTTTCGACATCTCTAAATACCAGTCTAAACACCAAAATGTAAATCAAGCTAAACTAATCAATTGTTTCGTAAATACCAAATAAACTCTTTATAAATAACCCTAAAAAGTCATTTATAATTTTCTAAAACTTATGAGATTGAAAATCCCCACAGACAAATGCCCGACCAAAACTCATCCGCTAACCAAGTCGCAGATGTTTTAAACTCTTTAATATCTTTTAATCACTGTTGACACAACATAAATTTTCAAGAAAATCTTTAAACTACAAAACTCTTTATGTCACAATTTTGATTTTCGATAGGTAAAAACGAACAAAAAAATTAAAACAAACATTCAGATTTCCCCCTTTTCTTTTTTATTGCTTTCGATTTCTTAAGACATTTTGGTTTTAAAGATTTTGTCAGCAGGAACTTTATTCTTTCACATTCTTAGGGCTTTGGAACTCATAATTTGTTGAATGTTTTATTTTGGGCTCTTTGTTTGTTGGTAAAATGTATATGATCATGAGAGAAAGAAATATGATCTTTTGATCGGTATCATAACACTAAAATTAGCACTTTCAATTGGATGGAGTTGGTTGTTTTTCAATTCATGAATGAATTCATTCATATTTATTTCATGCTTTAAATGACATCAAAAACGTTTTAAATTACGTGTTCAATTTGTCTCTTAATATGTTTGTGGACTTGAAGTGAAAAAAGGGTGATTTGTAAAACTTTATTGGTTTCAAAATGTTGTAAATATTATGAAATTGATCGTTAAACGTCTGAAAGTTGTGAATGTGATGGGGTATTTGATGTGAGAAAATTTATATGAAATTACATAGAAATGTTTTTAGATAGAAATCGGATATAGCTTTTTAAAACTTTCTTTCAAGTTAATAGTTCATTGGGGAAATGATATTGAAGGAAGTCAATAAATAAATGTGTCATCGATATCAAAAATTTACAAATTATTAAGAGTACGAAGGTTATTTTTAATATTTAGAGATTAAGCAATTACTTAATACAGTCTGAAAGCTCATATTCTTTTAGTAACGTCTGATATTTCTAAAAATATGGTATTTATGTTCAATAAATCTGATAAATCGTGCTTAGTCTGGGCTATGCCAGAGACTGCGGGTAACTACCTCCTCGTGTTTTTATATAATGACACCTCTTGTTTAACAACTGGTTCAGATGGTCTGAGCAGACCTATAAAAACATATATTGTTAGATCTACAATAAAAAATCATCCTTTTTAGAAGGGATAGCACCATATTTGGAAATTTGATCCGCAGGTATATTGTATGGCTGGGTACCCATAAGAGTTTTAAAGTGGAATCAGCCACAATTTTATTCATAGATGCTCGGCACTCACAAGCTATTATGAAGACGGTATAAAAAGTGGGTCATTAATTTTATCGGAATAGGACCTTATTAGTACCTAAACTCACTAATATTTATTAGATATAAGAATCATAGAAAAATATGAAAGTCATTGAAAATGGGTTATACGAGGTTTTTCAAATTCTCTTGGGTTTTGAACGCTTCAACTGCTTTTTCGCAGCTCATAAGCACGGGTCGGCGCAAAGAGAACAGAACAAAGAATAGTTGGCAGAGTTGCCGTTTTTTTTGGAGTTCTAATGTTATAAAAAGAAAAAGTTTTCCATTTTTTTTATTTCCATTTTATTTTAAATTTTTATCAAAAAATTTTCTATAAAAAATTTTTTTTATCAAAAATTTTTCTTTTTTTTTTTTCTATTTTTCTATAGAAAGTTTTTTTATCAAACATTTTTCTATAGAAAATTTTTTTATAGAAAATTTTTTTAACAAAAATTTTTCTATAGAAAATTTTTTTATCAAAAATCTTTCTATAGAAAATTGTTTTATCAAAAATCTTTCTATAGAAAATTGTTTTATCTAAAATTTTTCTATAGAAAGTTTTCTTTCAAAAATTTTTCTAAAGAAACGTTACATATTGGAGATGTTACACATAATAAACACGAACAAAGAAGAAAGAATGAATTTTAAAACAGACGTTGAAAATTGTGCGCAAAGCTATCGCAATATTATAAGCAAAACAAAACAGAAAGAATGTAAACAATCAGTGCAATATTAAAGTTAATAAGGAATAGACATAAGTTTATTGTTTGTTTTATTGTCACTCATTGTAAGTTTGAATATATATGTTTTAATTTATTGTGATTAGTGTTAATGTTTTTGTTTTTTTTTTTTTACATATTGTAGTTTTAAATCCTGATGATGCTATCCAAAGGATAGCGAAATATCGACTATTTATTAAATTAAAAAATAAATTTAATAAAATAAAAACAACAAAAAAGACCTCGAGCTTGTAATAAGAGTTTTATTTGAGAAAAAGGAAAAGGTCGAAGAAAAGAATTATACATAGAAAATTTTTTTTATCAAAAATTTAGCTAAAGAAATTTTTTTTTATCAAATATTTTTCTATAGAATTTTTTTTTATCAAAAATTTTTCTATAGAAAATTTTCTTACAAAATTTTTTCTATAGAAAAATGAAGTTTGATTTGTCTTCGGGATTAAATTTCACTAATTTCTCCGATGACTTCCGGCAAACGAATTGTCCTTTACCACCCAAAATTGATGTTTTACGTTGCATAAGGAGAAGAGTGGCCACATGACCTAATCGTCCAAAGAAACAAGAGACTATCTGCTTTACTTCCTATATGAACTACTTTCCTAAGATGGAGTAAAATTCGTCTTCGTGTTTAAGTTAAGCACTCAGAATTGACAGTTCAGCGTTGCTCAAGAGGAATATTGGACGCATGACCCATTCTGCGGAAGAAAACGCGACCATTTGCTTCGCGGTGCTACTTACACGAACAACTTTTCTTGAATTTAGCTCGTCCTGGAAAAATTGTTATAATAATGCCAGATTTTTGCTATTGTCATTGGTATAGATATATTTTTTTTTTAATTGATGACTAGCACTCAGGGGATGACCCCTACTTATGCAATGCATTGTGTTGTGTTGGAACTAGGAAAATAGATTATGGGAGGAAGGATAGATGGAGAAGTGTGAAAATTTGATTTGAATTTACCTATAGCGCAACTGGCAGGGAAAACGTCTGCGGGGAGCGAATTTCACATACGAACAGTAAGGCTAAAGAACGAATTTTCTCTGTCTATCGACCAATCGACCACGGAAGAATGAGCTTTAACTAAATGACGCGTATTGCGTAAAAAAGTCCGCGTTTCGGAAACGAGTTCACAGATTTCATTAGAGCACATTCCAAAGAATTTAGTAACGATAGGACAGTGTGACACAACCCACATTGCGACGGTGCTTCAGTAAATCAATAGAGTTGGATACCCTACTGTCACCGATGACCACTTTCGCCCTCTCCTGCACTCGGTCGAGAAGCTTCAAAATAGACTTTGAAGCACGGAACCATACATGCAAGTTGTATTTCATTTTCGGTCGGATACACATAGTTGGTGTAAATAGTACCGATGTCCTCATGTTTTTTCTTTCGACACTTGGAAAATGTGATTTGTAAAACGGACATCACATTGAATTATCATGCCCAGAACATCAAGGGCATATGATTTCTCAATATATACACCACCCATTAATACAGATGAAGTAACGTGGACTGCTGTGCTAATGCATCGCATATAAGTCCATATATCTATTATAATCAACAACAAGTACTACAGGTAGATATTTCCAGCTTCGTTTGTCTGAACTGGATGTTCTGCTCACCAAAGACATTTGGTTTGCACAGGACAAAGCCATGTGACACGCAGCTTACGCTACAGTAGTTATTCGACATGAGCGATTTGAGGGCATGATCATCACATGTAGAGTTGATATGCATTTTAATAAGTATCAGTTATGAAAGACAAACAAACGTCCTAAATAAAAGCCCACATAACCCATGCCATCGGTCCAATTTTGACTGATCTACGCATTAGAAACAATGACAATTGGACATATCGAATGCGTTCATAGACATTTGAAAGTTTAGGATTTTCCCCCAACTTACAGCATAAATGCTTATAAATTCTAACACAATCTAAGAAACTTCAATATTATAATCTATCCCATTAATAAACCTAAATAATCTTGCACATTCTTGCAAATCCCCAAGAAACGTTTAGGTCTTACCGATAATCTTAGACCACATTATCACACATATCTAAACACTTAAAAATTCCCTCCGCTGACTAAACGCCGTTTATAAGAATTTGCTAAAAAATACCAATAAACCAATGGCTTAAATAATGGCTACAAAGGAGTAATACAAGAAAATCCTTTAATGACATTTGTCAACATAATGTCTAACCCTTTCAGTTGGTAGCGATAAAACACACAAGGAATTCATACGTTAAAAAGCAACATTTAACAAAGTAATGGATATTTTGCAAATATAAACTATGAAAGTAAATATCCTTTGGCATAAAATTTCAAACAAACCAAACAACCACACTTACATATACATAATGTATTCTTATACATTTTACACACTCTCATATTTATTTGCGAATAGTTAAAATGAGCTTATGTGAACTATTGCATAATACAGATAACAAAACACAAACATTATGTAAAGGATGAGTTGCGAAAAAGGACTTGGACATAAAGAAAAAAGAAAGAGTTTTTTGTTTGCACATAAAACAAAAACTAAACCAATATGAGAATCAAAGCTACACGCGTAACTATAATATCCTTGTGAATCCTATTAATGGTCAATATAAAAAAAAAACGAGGTGAAGGACCAGCATGTGTATATAGTAATAACAAATATTTTGAGAAATATATATTAGGATTGGCCAAAACGAAATTAATTGTACCCTACCACTCAGAAGGCTAATGGAGATTAAATTTAGAGATTTCGGGTTAGATTTGCACAATAATAATCTTTCTATTAGATCATTGGATGAACTGCTAATACTTATAGGATTACTTTCGAGCACTTGAGTGCCTTCTTGCTGGAGTGCCTTCTTCACCCATGTATTAGACGATGCAGAATCGGCCGTTTAATACATACAGCTTCTGTTTGGGCAAGCAACTGAATATTTAAGCTTTCATTCTGTCTGAAACTTCGGGTCGTATTAATTAGCGCAGTTAAATCCATTCGGATCTATTAATTTCGTAGGATTTTTCGATGTGACAACATTCAAGTATCAAAAGAAGCATTCAAGTGCTAGTTTTGTAATAAAGTGCGGGTCGTTGCTTCAAAGTCTATTTTGTAATTTCTTTAAAGAATGCAGAAGATTGAGAAAGTGTTCGTCATTGAAAGTAGGATATCCAACTCTACTGAGCCAGTGAAGTACCTTTGCAATATGGATTTCTGTCATACGAAAGCACGGAAACTTGAACTTTATTACGCAATATTCATCTACCTGCTAAAGTATATCTCTTTATGTTCGTTTGGACAGTAGATTGATCGTCATAGTTCGTATTTGAAATTCGTTTCCCGCGGAAGCCTTCTCTGCCAGTTGCAATATAGGGAAGTTCAAATCAAATATCGATTAACACTTTCCATTCTATCTTCCTTAATAAAACCCTTGTTCATAGTTCCAAACATACATGCATTACAGAAGTAGGGCTCACCCCCAGAGTGTTGGTTCAAAATTGAAAAAGTTTAATAACTCAAATTTCTCTTACACATTTCTATAAATTTATTGTATCATTCGTCGAAATCGACGTTTCTATCCCAACCTTTTACCCAATAATGCCCTCTCTTAATTTCTGACAGCAGTATTACCATGTAATCTAAGTTGTTGTCTACATCAAGAGTTTTTGGTGAGAGGGCTTAAAACCCAAGTATGGATTTGTCTTCAAAAAGTACGATATTGGCATTGTGGGCTATTTTAATATAGTTCTGATTGAGCATTTGTGCTATCCATACGGAAAATTCTTCGTTTAAAAGCTATATCTGCGAGGTTAACTTCTATCCCGTCTTGGTCTGTACAATTACAACAAAGTAAGTGCTTTAAAGTTTTTTTGGAAGAACAGGAGTTGGCGAAAGTGATTATCGGCCATTTATTGCTATGAACTATTCAGTCATGTCCATATTTGTAAGTTGAATAGAATGCACATCCAAAACTTTTCATACTTTTCCGGTTTTTTGATTAGGGGATGTCCCCTTTTGAATCTAAAGATGAAGTGATCTGCTTTACTACAACTTTCTGCAAAATATATTAGTATTATTAAATATCTTCCCATTCCTACTTGCTCAAAAAAAAGTTTTGCAACTTTTTGTCAACATGTCTCCATCTAGTGAATGGATCTACCCCTTCTTCAACTACCTTGTGGGTTCCAGTTTATTGGAGTACGCTCGCTATTGTTATGGAACTTTTCTAGCTTGTAGCTAATCCTGTTTGAATTACGTCTTTTGATTTTACGATCAATTAGATTTTTTTTAGAGAAGTGTGAATTGGGTTAAATTTTTTGGAAAGGAGATAGTAAAGAGATGAAAGATGTTTAACATGAGAGACGTCATGTCTACTTTTAGAACTGTGAGCCAATTTTACTTTTTTACATCGACGGCGTGTTAATGCGTAGGGTTTATTGCCGATGGAGGATGTTGTGGTAATTAATCATTTTAATAGAAATTAATTATTACAGAAATTTATGTTTGCTGTTAATGGGCAGAATATGATATGTTTTGCTTAGTACTTGACGTTCAAACCCACAGCTCCCACAAGGTTGTGAAAATATTTGGCCAAAATATAATGTTGTTGATTTCCAGATTTTGAACAATCGCTTAGTTAACAATCTTTCAGCGATTCTCTATGTTGGTAATAAGACAAAAGGTCCTGTTGATGGATATATTGCTGTTTATTTTCAGGATCTTGGTTTTATCAGTCCTGCCCTGCCAATGGCTTTGATAATACTGTCCAGTTTTTTTTGGCTTGTATATGTAGTAGAGGAAATTCACAAAGATGGCGTCAGCATAGCCTAGTAATAGACATAGTACAATTGTACTTTTTTTGATACATTTTTAACCTGGTTGATAGTGTAATACTACCGCGTCCTACTTGATACAATTTGTAATTTTTTACAGTTTAATTATGATGTTTTCGGAAAACTAAAACTCTATACTGATTTCCATATGTAGCTTCATAATACGAATGACTTTCTATCCCATTGGTCTGATGCTTTTAACATATATAAACGGGTGTGAGACCAATTATTTGATTATTTCAGGTTCTTACTACAAGAAATAAGATGTGAGATTA
Source organism: Stomorhina lunata (assembly GCA_933228675.1). Lineage (NCBI taxonomy): Eukaryota > Metazoa > Arthropoda > Insecta > Diptera > Rhiniidae > Stomorhina > Stomorhina lunata. The sequence goes on along the minus strand of OW121740.1, from coordinate 30,561,303 downwards.
TGACCGCTATAATTTTTTTAAAATTTCAGGGAATTTAGCAGTAATACAGAAAGGATCGCTGTAAGTGACTATATCATCTTTGTTTGAAATGCTTCGTATTCGACCATACCTTTCTTTCAAGATCTTCATTTAAAAATCACTTTAGTATTCCGTGACAAGCGGTCTATACCTGACCCTAGCTATCATACTGCAATATATTACTGCAATATATCTAAGAATAACAAAAACTTCCAAATATGTTGACAATCGTTCATCGGACCATAGTAATTTAGAGTACTAAAGAATTGGCCAAGCCCAAAAATTATCTATATATAAAAATTCTATAATATTAATTAATTTATGCAGCGTTCGCAAAACTGCTACAACTTCTCTTTACTTGGATTTTGCTTTCGCTTTTCTTTCTAAAATTAACAAAAGTTCCATCCGAAGCTAAACAAAGAAACGAATGACAGACAGTTGAGAAAAACACTTGGCAGTGGTTGTTTTAAAAATTTGAATTTTGATTTTGCCTTTCTTTTAAAGAGTGCCAAAAGTAAAAACATAAGCAGCCTCGTTGCTTTTGAAAGTCACGAGCAGTCGAGCTGAAGAACTTTTTTGTGTTTGAAAGTTGTAAGTCATAACTTTCAAATACAGAAAAGTTATTTCATTTCGGATGCTCACTTTTTTGTTTTTCTGCGTAAACACATCTACATAGTATATATTTGTGTGTATGATCGGTAAATGCATGTGTAAAATAAGATGACGAAATTCGTCTACTTGCCTGTGTTCCCTGTAGGAAATGTCAATAGTGAAGGTAGCACTAGCGCTTGTTCTGCGAATAGCCAATTGTCTTTTTTATATAGTTAGGTAACTGGTTGCATACAGTGATTTCTTCGATTTAGTAAACCTTGCACATCTTGCAGACCTAGTATATTTCATATAGCACTAAGCCTACATAAACCAAAATATCGTTATCTATTTTCTAAAAAAAAATTTATAACGATAAAAACTTTCCCAGATCGTACCCAAACAAGTAAGAAAGTGCTATAGTCGGTCAAGCCCGACCATACGATACCCTTCACCACTATGGTCAAAGGTGTACTTTTCGTGTATAAAGACAAATATTTGCTAAAATTTTGTCATCATACAAACATTTTCTCAAAACTTTTATATTTAAGCTGTTTTTGTCATTTTGGCTTATATGGGGCCTAGGGTCAAATATGGACCGATTAACTTGAAATTAAGCAAGTTGATTACGGTTTATACAAAAATTATGTATGAAAAAAATGATCAGAATTCTCATTATCTTCAGATTTACGAGTGATTTAGTGATTTTTGCCTTATTTAGTGCGTTTTGACAGAAGAGTTTGTATGGGAGCTATGGTCAAATGTGGACCGATTTCAACGAAATTTGTTACAGTGATACCAAAATGGAATTTTTACTTTTTAGTTATTTATTTTTAATAAAAAAAAGAAAATAAAATTCCTGATTTTACTGATTAACTTTTTTTTATCGAACTATATTTTGAGGTTTTTGTCCAACTATTAAGGAATTCTTATTAGGATATGAGAACCGTATACATATTTTGGAACCACTAAATCCACAATCCCAAAAAATTTACAGAAATTGTTTAATTATTTCCCATAAAATATTTTTCAACCCACTGTGCAACGCTGACCCCATATTAAATTATTTAACTTAAATGTTTATTGTGCATACATACTATGTACATTATCATCAATAGTGAATCACTATTGACATTTCCTACAGGGTACCTGTTTCTCTGTTTTTAAAAAATTAATACAACGGCTATAGGTGAGAGAGTATGTTTGTGTCAAAAAAGTTAGAGAAATTAAAAAATATTTGTCTGCTTTTACCTACTCAGAATAAAAAAAAATCAAAACAACGAAAACCATTCAACAGCGACTGAATAAAACTTTTGGAAACGAAGGCGCTGCTTTTGGCATTGCTTTTGTTACTTATTAAAATCAAAAGTTGACGAAGTTGTAAATTTCAACCCGATTAATGTTTTATGTTTTGTACGACTGTTTAGAAATAACTTTTCTCTTTGACTTTTGATTTCGCTTTCGTGTTTTTGCAAAAGTTAAAATTGAAACAATTTGAAATTTTAAAAAGTGGAGGAAAGCAACAGCATTGGAAAGTAAAAATTTTGCGACTTTTGGAATTTTGACTTAAGTTTTATTAACACTGAATTTATGTTCAATTTCTGTTGTAAAAATGAGCATAAGATCATTTTCATTACACAATTTTTTAATAAGAAGATATTAGTACCCATTTTTATTACTCTAAATAGATGTTTACGGAAAAATTTTTAAATGGAATTTTATTATGAACTACAATTGTAAAATTTTAATCGATTATCGGATTAAAAGGGATCATATAAGACAAATTCTATAGTTTCGAATTTGATATAAGTTATTATACCCTTCACCAGCATAGGTGGAAAGGGTATTATAAGTTTGTGCTGATGTATGTAACGCATATAAATATTTGTCTTAGAGCCACCTTTTAGTATACCAATAGCCTTAGAATCACTTGTCCGTCCGTCAGTCCGTCCATCTGGCTGGCTGGCTGGCTGGACCCCCATGTAAACCTTGTAATCAAACTACAGGTCGTAATTCTAAAGATAATTTGAAGAAATTTGGCACAGATCATTTTTTTGATAATGGGTCCATGGCTATTGAAATTGGTCAAAATCGGTCTATTATTTATGGTACCTCCCATAGGTCCCACTTCCCGGAACTGACATATTGGCCACAAATATCAATATTTTTTCATGAAATACTGCTTATATAAACTAAAATCACTGTACCAAATTTCGTTGAAATTGGTCCACATCTGACCATAGCTCCCATACAAACTCTTCTTTAAAAACTCACTAAATGAGACAAAAAATCGCCAAAACGCTCGTAAATTTAAAGATAATGAAAATTTTGAGTTTATTTTTTGCATACATAATTTTTGTAACAACTGTAATCAATTTGCCAAATTTCGAGATAATCGGTCCACATTTGACTCTAGCTCTCATATAAGTCCAAATGACGGAAACAGGTTAAATATGTAAGTTTTCAGAAAATTTTTGTATGATGGCAAAATTTTTTCTTTATACAGGAAAAATAACACCTTTGACCTTAGTGGTGAAGGGTATCGTATGGTCGGGCTTGACCGACTATAGCGCTTTCTTACTTGTTTTTTGAAAGCGACATGTTCAATTTTTAAAACAATATATATAAAACAAGTAAGAAAGCGCTATAGTCGGTCAAATGTGGACCGAAAGTTTACCGAGGTTTACATAAGACCGAGGTTTACATAAGAATTATATGTTTTAAATTTCATGAAAAAATATTGATATTTGTGACCAATATGTCAATTCCGGGAAGTGGAACCTATAGAAAGTACCATAAATAATGTACCGATTTTGACCAATTTCAATAGCCATGGTCCTATTATCAAAAAAATGATCTGTACCAAATTTCATCAAATTATCTTTAGAATTACGATCTGTAGTTTGATTACAAGGTTTACATGGGGGTCCAGCCAGCCAGCCAGACGGACGGACGGACGGACATCGCTAAATCGACTCAGAAATTGATTTTAAGCCTATTGGTATGCTAAAAGGTGGGTCTAAGACAAATATTTCTATGGTGGTGAAGGGTATAAAAATGTTATCATCATGGTCGAAAACGTATATTTTGTTTTCATATTTAATACAAAATCAAGAATCCCTGGCCTAGATCCTACAGTCGAAAACTAAGCCGCACTATTCCCTGTGCTTCTGCAAGGGCTACTCTTATGACAATGTTAAAAAGCAATTTAGATATAAGGCACAACTGCTTCACACCTAAATATACAGAGATTCTACGACCAAGTTGATCATATATGATATGAAAATTTTCATCCTTAAGCGGGGCTTTTATAAGGATAACTAGTTTGCCAGGAATAAGCTAATATGTCAGTGCAGCCTATATAACTCTTGCAAACGCTTTCTTCAAAATCTATAAATTTCAATCACATATAAACTATTAAGTTGTTCCGTGACTCCCCCCTTAGCTCTGGATAGAGTTTGTCTGATATTCGGGTTACATTAATGAGGGCGATAACCTGGATTAAAGCAGGTTTCAAGTTCAATTATTCTAGAAGATCTTAAGAAAGGCAGCATAAAATAAGTTTCTATTGTCCAGTTCCTACATATGCAACAAACCCCATAACGAATCAAAAACACCGCGTACCGCATTTGGGATGTTCACATAAAGAAAGCACTAAAACTAATACAAAACCAAACATACACGTTACCTTTATAAACAAATCGTAAATGATATCCCGTAGCGAAAGGATTTTTTTAAAAAAATCTCTTAGATTTTTCATATTAGTTATGCTCACTCAGAGAAGCGCGTTCGTATCAACCCTTTTCCCGAGAAGAAAAAGCGATTTGCCATTATTCAAAGCAAAGTTGGAGTTTATAGTTTTTCTTTGTGACGAAGATGATAATGATGCTTTTTATGAAATGCATAAGCATATTAAGTAGTAAAGGTCCTTTGTTTGTCTATGACCAACATAGACCAAAGGGTATTTTGTTTTTAATTTTTTCTTATACTGTCCAAAGGTAAATACTTTTTGTGTGCGATTTATTTTTTTTCACAACTATTTATCATAATTTTTCAATTTACTATCGAATATTTAGTAATAGATTGTTTTGTCTTTGGGGACCAATCTGCAAAGTGTTAGATGTCTGGAATGTTGGCACTCCTAGATATCGTTTTTTTTTTCTAAGTGTAGGCTACAGCAAAAATTTAATTCAATCAGTTTTTGATCGTTTTTGTAGAGCTAACACCAATTTTTGTTTGGGATTTTTAAAACTAGGCAGTAAGAGTATTTTTCTAGATCAGTGGTGCCCACTAAAACATAAGCACAATTAAGATTGTGCTAGTAGGAACAGAGAATACAAATTTTATAGCTAATTACCCAGTCAGCATTTTTGTTATTTTCTGATGATATTTGACTCTTCCTCCCTAGCCGCGACTCCCTTGAGAGAATCTTTTATGAACACCTTTCTGAACCGCTTATGAGTCTTTTACGAGCCATTTCCGAGTCATTTTTGACTCAATTTTGATTACTTTTTCAGTTGATTCACAAAAAAAAAATTAACATTGCCTTTACACGAATGTTTATTTTAGAGCATAAGCGCGAATCTGCTTCGCAGACGACAAATCGTTCTTTAGTCTTCGAAACTGGTTAAAAAAGACTCATTTGGGCGATTTTTCAAAAAATGATCTTCTAGGAAATCAGTGCTGACTGTGCACTGATTTCCCAGTTAGCATTTTTGGAAAATTTTAATCAAATATGAGTCTTTTTCTTCACTGAACGATCAAAATGATCATTTATGATATCACTTATAGGTCAAAAGTGATATTTTTGTGTGAGAAAATGGTACCCATCATGCAACTCTTCAAAACAAGTCTTTAATGACTCGTTTTGCTGATTAGAATATGACTTCACACATTTTGCTAGATTTGTAAAACAGTATATCTATTTTTAGAACATGTCATTTATATTTTTAGAACATTGAAGTTGCGTTAATAATTACAGAAATTGGTGTTGCCGAGACCGAGGATCGAGCCTAGGCTGCTGAATATAATATGTTATGCTTAGTAGTCGACGTGCTAACCAACTAAGCCACATCACCCATAATGAGATACGAGTCGTTTTTTTCATTTTTATTATCTAAAATTAGTTATATTACGCACATTTTACACAATTTTTTGTGCTATTTTTTACTAGTCGCTTGCTAAGCGTCTATGAGTCTTTTTGTACACTTTTTTTAACACCAAACTGATTGCACACATTTTGCTTTCAAATAGTTGCTTGCAAGGTATTTTTGTGGTCTTTTTTGATCACCAAACTAATTAAAATAACATAAAAAACAGTCGTATTAGGATCGTTTGCACGATAAGATTTTGACTGCACACATTCTGCAAGAATTGTTTGTGTTTTTGTAAGCAACTCATTTTCTAAGCTTTTTAAGGAGATTCCAATCTTTTTTAGATCACCAAGTTTTTGAGTCTTTTTGGAATCTTTTTTAGATCACCAAGCTATTTAATCAGTTTTTGATCATCTATACGAACCCCAAAAGACTCATTTTGCTGATATTATCGTCAACAATCACCAAATTGCTTGGTTGTTTGCCGAGAGTTTGTAAAAAGCTTTAGTATGTGTGTCGGCAGAATTTCTTTTTCTACAATAAGTGATAGAAAAATCAATGTTTGGGCACCACTGCTCTACAACGAAATTATGAAAAATATTAGAATTCTTTAACTTTTTTAAAGGCAATATTTTCGGGAGACGCGATTATGAAAAGCTAACGATTATTTCGATAAGAAGTGCTAGTTTTAGAAAAAACAAGTAAGAAACTGCTATAGTCGGTCAAGCCCGACCATACGATACCCTTCACCACTAAGGTCAAAGGTGTTATTTTTTCCTGTGTAAAGACAAATATTTGCTAAATTTTGCCATCATACAAACATTTTCTCAAAACTTATATATTTAAGCTGTTTCCGTCATTTGGACTTATATGAGAGCAAGGGTTAAATGGACCGATTATCTCGGAATTTGACAAATTTATTACAGTTGTCTTTAGATACGCTCGTAAGTTTTAGTTATTTTTGTCTCATTTAGTGCGTTTTTAAAGAAGAGTTTGTATGGGAGCTATGGTCAAATGTTGACCGATTTCAACGAAACTTGGTACAGTGATTTTGGTTTACATAAGCAGTATTTGTTTGAAATTTCATGAAAAAATATTTATATTTGTGGCCAATATATCAATTCCGGGAAGTGGGGCCTATGGAAGGTACCATAAATAATGGAGCGATTTGGACAAATTTCAATAGCCATGGTCCCATTTAAAAAAAAATGATTTGTGCCAAATTTCATCAAATTATCTTTAAATTTGCGACCTGTGGTTTGATTACAAGGTTTACATGGGGTCTAGCCAGCCAGCCAGACGGACGGACGGACATCGCTAAATCGACTCAGAAGTGATTCTAAGCCTATTGGTATACTAAAAGGTGGGTCTAAGAAAAATATTTCTATGCGTTACATATATCAGCACAAACTTATAATACCCTTTCCACCTATGGTGGTGAAGGGTATAAAAATCTAAAAACTAGTCTAGATATCCAACAATACTTTCAAGATCTGAGCATGATATATATATGAGGAACATCTTATAAATGATTAAAACCGTGTAGTATTGTATGCAGTCGGTATTTCCCTTCCGCTTTATAATAGTCTACAGAGAATTTGCATTGTCCAGTCTCTTTCATAGTTTTTGTCATTTCAAAACTTTCAATATTCATTCGAGTTTCTTCATCATCTTCCTTCTGCAATATTTTGCATTTTCATCAATTTATCTTTTTTTTTTCTTCTGTAGCCAGCAACAGAGATGAAGAAGTTTTGAAGGAAAAATCTCAGTGATAGGCTGCCAGTGATGTTTACTTAAAGCATCTTGTCTAATGTTTGAGTTTGTTAATGTGATTATTAATGATAATTTTGACACTTTCATCGTCTCAACATTTGTACAGCTGCCTCTGGACAAGCGAACATTCCAAAAGCGTCTACGTATGTATCTTTATTGTACAAGTTTGTATGGAAATCTAATGTTTGGTCATTGATTATACAAAAACACACAAAAAAAATTCTATTACATCTTGTCAGAAAGGTCAACAAGAGGATGTAGGCAAAAGGTGTATCTGTTTCCTTGTTTGTTGGAGATATTGAAAGACTTCGTGTGTGTGTGTGTGTTTGTATGCCAGAGATATTTGAATAAAAAAGTAATTATCTTATTATGTAGCATAGAAAATGTTTGTATTATGTCAACTGGAAAAACTGTTTTTCATTGTTGAGTAATATGGATGATGATGATTTTTGTAGAGGTTAGAAGAAGATTGTCAAGGTTTCGTGAAAATTGGAGTTCTAGAATTTGTTGCAAATTTGTCTTATTTGAAAAAATTTTAAAATATGGATAATTTCAGTTATAAAGTTAGGAGTTAATATTTGAAATAATTCAAAACTAATCAAAACTTAAAATAACTCAGCAATTTTTGAACTTGGACTAATTAATGCATATTCTTAGGGTATTTTATAAAGTGCTTAATATCCTTAATTTAATCAAAAACAAACAAATTGAGTGTGAGATACGAGGAATAAAATTTAGGCTTTTATACAAAAATTTAAACATTTTTCTACATGGTCTCTAACTCTATATACTTAATCTAACTTCTTTTTTTACTTTCTTTATCCCTTCCGAAAATTATGCTTTGTGGAGGTGATCAGAAAAGGTATCACTGGTGCCCTAAGGAGCAATCCTAAGGCGGCCCTAGACATGATGCTGCCTCTATTCCCTTTGGATCTCTTCATAAAGGAAACAGCAACTAGATGTCTATTTAGGGTACATGAGTCAGGCATACTAAGGCACAGGCAGGCAGCACTCACCAGCATACTAAACCGAACGAATGCTTCGGGTCATTCTCCCCGGTATCTGACTACTTAGTCAAGAAACATTTGTTTAGTTATTTACCAGAGATCGTTATTCCTGATAGAATCAGCTGGGATAATCGTCAATCGCTCTTAAAATGGAACTCGATCTACACTGACGGCTCTAAAATGCAAATCAGCACTGGTGCTGGTATCTTCTTAAAGGTTCGATCGAATTGGATCGATTTGTAGATCGCTTTAAAAGATAACCAGTTATGTTAACGCAGGATTCGTAAACTGCTCGAAAGGTAGCAGAAAGTAGTGACCAGCGCACAGTTGGATGGTTTAAAAATATAATGGAAATAATTCTATAACTTCTAAACCGTTAGGCGGATTAAAAAAAACTTATGTGGATATAGCAAAAGTGTTGGTGAGCTTAAGTTTTGAACCTGGAAGCCTAGATTATACTGGGGCGCCACAATCGGCCCCAAAAGTTGAGCACTTTAGACTCATAAATTACTTAAAACGATATATAATTGTCATTCCCCAACCGATTTTAAAAATAAAACTATATAGCAATAAAGGTCAAGATCTACAAAAACATGCCTATGCTATTTCTTACAGTTTAAAAGATATTTGACTTCAAAAATAAAATTTTCAATTTTTGTCCCATACTGTACCGATTTTTATACCCTTCACCACCATAGGTGGAAAGGGTACTATAAGTTTGTGCTGATGTTTGTAACGCATAGAAATATTTGTCTTAGACCCACCTTTTAGTATACCAATAGGCTTAGAATCACTTTCTGAGTCGATTTAGCGATGTCCGTCCGTCTGGCTAGCTGGTTGGACCCCTATGTAAACCTTGTAATCAAGCTACAGGTCGCAACTCTTTTATAAAATTTGCCACATATCACTTTTTTTATAGTGGGACCATGGCTATCGAAATTCGTCAAAATCGGTTCATTATTTATGGTTTCTCCCATAAGTCCCACTTCCCGGAATTGATATTTTGTCCACAAACATTAATATTTTTTCATGAAATTTAAAACGAATACTGCTTACGTAAGCCAAAATCAATGTATCAAATTTCGTTGAAATCGGCCCACATTCGACCATAGCTCCCATATAAACTGTTCTATCAAAACGCACTAAATGAGACAAAAATCACTAAAACGCTAGTTAATCCGAAGGTAATGAGAATTTTAAGTTTATTTTTTGCATACATAATTTTTGTAACAATTTTAATCAATTTTTCAAATTGACCACCGGTCCACATTTGACCCTAGCTCTCATATAAGTGGCAGTGATGAAAAAAGCTTTAATATATAATCGTTAAAAAAATGTTTGTATGACAAAATTTAGCAAATATTTGTCTTTTTATAAACAAAAACTGATATGTAACCTCAATGGTGAAGGGTATCATATGGCCGGGCTTGACCGACTATAGCACTTTAAAACTTGTTTTCAGTTATTTCGTATGTAAAGACAAAGTTTCATAACATTTAGCATCTTTCATAATTGTAAGGCTATATCGAAATTTCGAAAACACTCTGCTGAAGTAGTGTTAATGGATCTTAACTAAGTGTCATCCGCAGTTTCCTTTTTTATGACTCTAGCACAAAATCATGTTAGATTTGTCAAATGACTTGAGAAAGTCATTGGCCGGCTTAAAAAATACCACCGGAATAAGTCTAACGAATTCAAATCTCACGATTTCGGAGGTCAGCTTACATCACCTCGATCTGATAATATCAACTGTAACATAAACTGATTGGTACGTATCGACGTTCTGGCGCACTTTGGGGCGAAAGCCTTCAATAATGGCGATTAATTCAAAAGATGAACTTTAACTTTCACAGCCATATTTGGTATCATATGAAAGTAGATAAAATTCTACATCACTAACTGCAAAAATAAAAGTTCTTGGTAGTTTATTTTATTTACAGTGTGTGCTCAAAGTTCAATAATTTTTGTTATTTTTGCGCGAATTGATTAAAAGAAAAAATTTTGACATTTCAAGTGATTATAGTTTTTATTAAAACTTTTATAAGTAAAAGTTTTTTAATGGAACAGTTAACTTCAGGTATATGAGCATTTAAAAAGATATTTTTTTTTTAAATAAATGTTTTAAAAATATTTAAAAAATACAAAAATAAATTGCTCTAAAAATTTGGTAATTTTAATATATACATTGAGTTTCAACAACTTTGCGGATGAGTGCAGGAAAAAATGATTATATGGTCTTAAAATGTATTATTTTAGCTTATAAATCCCAAAATATTTTGTTGCGCGTTAGTGCGATTTTTGAGTTATGGAAGTTTTTGTGAATGAATTCTAGTTGCCGACAGGTCGGTTTCAAAACTCATTTTTTATATTTTCGAAAATTTTACTTAGAAAATATAAGAATATAAAAATTATTTCACCGGTAATTAAAAATATACAACTAGGAAAATAAAATTAATGAAAAACGGAGGTCAATTCTTTAACAGTTTCGCCGTACCAACGATTTTAATTCGCCAATTTTCGGCGAAAAATTTAATTTTTGGTCTTTATTTTACAAGTGCTTCTGTTCAATTTTGATAAAACTGTTAATCAATATTATTGCTCAGTATATAAAAAATTTATAGTGAGTTTTTTTTCAAATTGGATAATTTTAACCCTTTCTTTCCCGGGGCAAACTCAAATTTTTAATTTTTCATGGTAATATAACAATAATCAAATAATTATTTTTATGAAATTAATGATATAAATAATTATTTTTATATGATTTTCCGAAATTCACTAATAAATTCTTAAATTTCCCTAATTTTGTCATAAAAAACTAAAAAACCCAAATTTTTACTTTTGAGCCCGGGAAAGAAAGGGTTAATGTCATACAATTTCGAAAAAACATCCAGCATACATTCTCTATATACTGGATAATAATATGCATTAAGATATTGTTAAATTTCAACATAAGTGAAATTTACCAAGCACCTCCTCAAATTATGACCAAAAAATTACATTTCCGCGAAATTTTAAAAGTATGATGATTATGTAGTAAATATTGCTTTTATAAATAACTAAATGAAGAAAATAAAGAAGCTTTATATTTTTTAATGTTTATTTTCTGAAATCTTTGTTTTGTGTTTACAAATATTTATAAATAAAAAATAATAATATTTTTTTTTTGAGTAAAATCTTTGGAGTTATGAATTTTGAAAAAAACGTATTTTTTGTTAAAACTAAACATAAACAAATATTTAATATTTATTTTATTTATTTAAACAAAAAAATATTTTATCTAAAGACACATAAAATATGCTCTAATTTACAATTTATTTTATTAATTCATCGTTTTTAATTCCAAAGTTACAGCAAAAATAGTCAAATAAGACCATTTTATCCAAAATAGAAAAAAGCTCATAAAAGGTTAACAATTTATGTTTTTTCAAAATTTGTTCTTTTAAATATTGGGCTTTTATGTATTTATTAATATTTATCATTAAAAAATAACAATATTTTAAAATTACGACTTTTATGAATTAATCGCCACTTTCTGTGCCATTCACCCCACTGTGTGGCGGAACCAAATAATCTAATATCGTTCCAAATTTTAAAATTTGATTTATTACTGACACTTTCATCCTGAAATAATCCTCATCTATATTTGTTTATTTGTTTGTTTGAAAGAGGTTGACTCCTAAACGGTTCGACCGATTTTGATGAAATTTTGAAATTAGATAGAATATTCCCTTAAGAAAAGGCCCAAATAGGGTAAAAAGTGGACCAAAAGTCGCAAAATTTAGTATTTATCATTGAATTTGATAAACCATAAAAGTTAGAAACTTCAAACTTAACGAAAGTAGATTCTTTGCCAATGGCAGTACTTCGGAAAAAAATTAAAAGGATAGGAGCAGGGAATGGCCCCTTCCCCGTTACAAATACAATACCTATAACTGGGTATATTTATTTTGATGATTTTCGAAATGTAGATAAAGTTATACTAACATTCCTGAATTTTTGACAGTGAGGTATGGTGTGACCGGTGGTTAAGATAGGCTAGGTTTTTTCTTGAAATCTCAAGGGAGCGTGACCCCAGCCATATAACTCATATCTTGAAAATGACAAATATAGGTGACCAAGAGGCCCGATTTTTCTGAAATTTTGACAGTATGTTAAGGTGTGACCGATGGATAAAATGGGCCGGATTTTTTGTATATCTCAAGTGGGCGTGACCCCTCCCATATAAGTCAAATACTGAAAATGACAAATATGGATGACCGAGCTGCCCGATTTTTCTTACATTTTCACGGTATGGTAAAGTGTGACTGGTGGTTAAAATAGGCAAGGTTCTGTTTTTAAATGTCAAGTGGGCGTGACCGCTCCCATATAAGTTAAATATGCGTACAAATATGCATGACCGAACTGACCGATTTTTCTGAAATTCAGACAATATGGTATGGTGTGATTGGTGGTTAAAATAGGCTAGGTTATTTTAAATCTCAAGTTTGCATGGCGATTCCCATTTAACTCATATATTAAAAATGACAAATATAGATGACCGACCGGACCGATTTTTCTGAAATTTTGATAGTATGTTAAGGTGTGACCGGTGGTTAAAATAGGCGGTGGTTAAAATAGGTTTTTCTTTAGAATCTCAAATGGGCGTGACCCCTTGTATTAACAATTACATATATGGATGACCCTGCACACTGATTTTTCTGAAATTTTGACAGTATGTAAAGGTGTTACCAGTGGGTAAAATAGGCCAGGCTGTTTTTTTAATCTCCAGTGGACGTGACCCCTCCAATATAAGTCAAATATAAAAATTGCAAATATGGATGATCAAGACGATTTAACCAAATTAATTAAAGTTTTAAATGTGGATATTTTTATGCTATAGGATAGTTTTTCGGTTTTTGCATTTTTTGAAAATGGACTAAGGAGGACCTGTTGATCGAAAAATGGGGATAAAATTCCCTTTTTCTTTAAAATTCAGAACGGCTGCACCGATCAGGACATTTTTCTCTACATGTTTTTTTAGTTCAAGTTAGAATTCTACATAAAGAAAAATTTACAATGTCCATTTTTACGCCCTCTTTTTTGATTTATCTAAAATCGGAAAACGGCTGAACGAATATTGGAAATATGACTAATGTTTGATAATAGCTTGACTGACGATAGTTTGAAGATTTTTCATGATTATTTGATAGTTGTTTGACGATTGTTTAACAGTTGTTTGATGATTGAATGACTGATGACTGTTTGAAGATTTGTAATAATTGTTTGACAATTGTTTCACGATTAACTGGCGATTTTATGACGGTAGTTTGATGATTTTTTGTCGATTGTTTGATGACTGACTGACGACTGTTCAATGATTTTTTATGATTGTTCGATAATTGTTTTACGGTTAACTAACGATTGTTTGACGGTTATTTGATAACTTTTGTTTGATAATTATCAAACAAAAGTTATCAAATAAATAAAATAGGCAAAAGCTTCACCTTCTTTGTCTAATTTTTTGGCAAAATTTTTAATCAAACCCAATTTTATGTGCAGCGGCGAAAGTATTATATTTTCACGGTTCTCTATTAGTGGTTTGCGCTGAACATTCGCTTCTCCAACTACAGGTTTCGTTCGTACCGGCCATTTTTTTTTATATAATGCTGATCATCAGCGCGGCTATTCCAAAGGCACAGAAAAAAGCAATGTCGCGTATAGCCTCCTTGGAGTCCACACAGAATGGCCACAACTTTAAGGTCGGCGCATATTTTCCAATTGTATTTCCTATACTCTATGCATTTCAGCAAAATGTCCATAGTTTCATAGTTCTCCTTTGAATGAACCGCATGAGCAATAGGAACAGATGGCTTTTCATTCCCATTATGTAAGAGAACTGCCTTCAAGCTCTCTTTGTTGCTGTCAATAAACAACCTCCATTCGTTGGGGTTGTGAATTTGGTGAAGCTCTTGGAACAAGCCTGAAATGTCGCTGCAAAAACATATTTGGTCTTTCTTTGTATAAAATTTTGCATACTCCTTGTGACGGTTTCTGTACGCTGTTACTTCTGTTATGTCTTCCTTGCGTTTTCTAAATATTAACTTCTTTACACTTTCACAGACAGTTTTGAAATGCAATTGATAACCGTGTCTCCTTATGTTTAAATATGTATGAGCATGTAGTGCTGTAAATAAATTAAAAAAAATAAATTAAAAAAGACTAATTTGTTTATTTTAAATTAAGTTCAAATGTATTTATTCGTTTGCGTTGGGTAGGTAAGCTGTGCAAATAATGAAAATCAAAAAATCGTGAAATAGCGGAATTTCGGTCGTTTACCAAAAAAATAATAAGTCGGCCATTTGTCATCAGATTTTGTTAAGTAAGGGCTTATTTTCTTTGGAAAAGTGTCAGCTAGACGTAAAAAAATTAAAATCGCTGTTAACATCGCGTTTTATATTTTATATGAATTTTTATATGAATTTTTCAGCCACATTTTTACTAAAAAAACCCAGTTTTTTAACCTTTTTAAGCCGCCAACATCAAAACTACTAACCCGATTTGAAAATTTTCTGAGAATAAGTTGTAGACGGCTCAATTGTCTTTAATTTGAGTAGTAGTAGGATAAAATAGGTCAAAGAAGACTAAAGATATGCTCAAAATAGTAAGTGTACCTCCAAAAATTAAAAAAAAAAAATTTAAAAATTTGTATCTCGCAAACCAATCGACAGAAAAATTTTTAAAATTCATTTTCGTGTTCAGTAGGTCCAAATCCATGAGAAAAAGTATGCTAGAAACAAATAACAAAATGGCTGTTGCCTAGTGTAATCTATAAATAAAAAAAAAATCGCGTCTGTGTTGTATTGTTTGACATTTATGGGCCCATTGCAAGCACACATTAATGTGGAGTACTGCCAATCATGAAAGTCAACTAAATACATATGCAAATACATTAATAAAGGATTCAGTTAAGAAAAAATTAATAAAATAAATATTTCATAATTGTTAATTTTTAAAGAAATGGCTAACACAGCAATAAGTAAAAATCTTTTACGGTCAATCCGGGCAACGCCGGGTACAAGCAGCTAGTTATACAATAAAGCCTCGAATTTCGAAGAAAAAACACCGTAAACAAAGTTGTACACCTAATATGGAAAGTGTAAAATTATTCCAATATTGTTAACCTTTACTTTTATATTAGGACTTCAAAAATTTAAATTTTTTGTCATTAACAAAATTGAATTCAAATTTTATGATTTATGAAATATGGATATTTATATTATTTTAAGATTTCAAAAAGTAACGGTTTATTTTTAAAATATCCAAATTTTTATTACAACTCTTATTATTTATTAGAAAACTTAATGACCTATGAAATTAAATGATGACTATGTTAACAAAAATTTCAAATAAATATTTTAAATTATTACATCTTCTAACCTTTTTTTTTCTCAAGAAGCTGCACTAAAGTTAAAAAGTTCATGCAGAATCCTTGAAAGGAGCAATCATAATCATAAAAAAATCATAAGTACTAAAGGATAAGAGAAACAATAAAAACCCTTAACCTAATAATAAGATCCAAAAATAAAAAAACAATAAGAAAAACAAATACAAAATCTTGACCATTAGAGCTAAAAAGGCAGGGAATGGTCAGTAAAACAAAAAAAGAAAAGCAGATGTCCTTTGACAAATATAAGTTTACCTTAGACTTAAGCACGTTTATGTTTTTGTATTTCTTCTAAACAAAATTAATGTCCTAAAAGGGAATCCTTTAGTTGTTTTTTATGTCAAAGGATTGTTTTTGCTGCTAAATTTGACTATAAACCATAATTTATGTTTTATTTCAAAGAAAAGAAAAAATACAAAGAAAAACACACGCACATACAAAAGCGTCAAGGATTATTGATTATGCAAATGAAAATGGAAATGAAAATGAGTGTCCAGTTTTAAGAAAACAACAAGACATCGCAGCCACAAAGACAAATCTAAATCTGCATAAGCGTGAAAAATTCAAACTGACCACTATTCTTCATTTACACGAAAAAAAGGGGTTGATTTGAATAAATTTGACTGTGATTTAAATATTTACATACCTGAAGTTATGACTACGTTTGTCTTCAAAGATCTCAAATTTCATTTCAAGACGAAGTAGAATAAGAAGCTAAGAATCCTTTTTCGTCAAAGTGTGTGTTTTGAGTTATTAGCGAGATAATGGTTTTTGACATTGACTGACCGGCCGGCCGTTAGATTTGTGATATTTTCCGTTTTTCTTTAGCTTTTGTCATATGACAAAAGGATTTTTTTGTTCGTCCCGAGTAAAGATTGACGAAAAAAAGGGGTGTCAAAAACGCCTTGGCTCTAATGGTCAGTTTAAGAATGGCAAAGACAAACGAACAATTTTTCATGGTTAATTAATTAAAAAATTTTCATCATTTGATATTTTTTTTTTGTTTGTTTCAGTTTGATTCCGTTTATGTGTGAGAAAATTTTTACTTCCTTAATGATCTTGTACGAGTACCTTTGGAATAATGATGACAACATGATCGCAATGACCACTACTGGCCAGCTTTTTTTTTTTTTGTTCGTTTGTTGATCGATGCTGATGGATTAAGGCGATAATTAATGATTGTTTTCATACATTAGTCCATCCTTTTTTTGAAATGTTCTTTCTCGTTTTCCAAAGTAACTGTGATGATTAATTGATCGTTGTAGTTATTATAGTATTTAGAGGTGTGAAAATGATCCGGATTTTAAATCCTTTCACATTTTTGTCATGACTTGCATCTTTTTCTTCAAAAATAAGGTAAGTTGAGAACATTCTTGAATATATTTATGTATTAGAAAAACGGTTAAATATGAAGAATTTTGGGAGTTTCTAACTGCACAATTTTTACCAAAGCTTTTTTTTCAGAAAAATATAACAAAATTTGGGCGGATAAAATGTTCAAGTTTTTACCACTAAATACAGATTTTTGATAAATTTATCGTTTTGTGATGCGTCATGTCCAGTTTTATCCGAAGTGGGTTTGGTAGATGTCAATTCGAAACGTTTTTAAAGGAATAATACTTAATTAATGCAAACTTTGCACATAGAAACAAGCATACAAATTTTATAGCCGATTAAGCCCGACTATTCGACACTCTTTACTATTGAGTTTCTGTTGAGTATTTCACACATATTTAAACCTCGATTTATTATCACAGCAAACATTTTTCGAACTTCAAGTTCATTTTTGTTATTTCCAACAGCGGATTTGATGTGGGATTTAGGGGCAAATTGTCTACTGATTGTCGCAAAATTTGATGATTAACATTTATAGCATACAACCTACATCTGGAACTTTTTTTCAAAATAAACTTTTTTATGACTTCATAAAACGGCACTTTTTAATAAAGCACTTTTTAATAAAGCGTTTTTCAAAAATCAAACAGTTTTTATTTCTTTGAAACCGACTTTCAACTCGAATAATTTTTGTACCCTTAGGAGCTCGGAAAATCGAATTACATATTTTGAGCTTCAGCTATGCTTAATACAATACCTTAGTAGCGCAAGTTTGCGCTTCTAAGCGTAATTAGCATGCAAATTAAAAAAAAACAAGTAAGAGTGGTGTATTCGGCTTTGCCGAATCTTGGATACCCTTCACCAATGATGTTGCAAAAGTATTTAATGTAATTCCTAGCAAAATTTGGTTATACTAGTATTATTTGCAAAGAGTCTTTAAAATTAAGAGTCGGAAAAAGAAAAGCTTTTCGGTGGCGTCATCATCTAGAATAGTTATGTACCCAAAGGTTAGGTTGGGCAGGTGGCTGATGTCTAGGGAAGCTTCACTTGGTTTCTAAAGTGGTCCCTTTGTGAAAGATAATGATTACTAGACTACAAGTAGAGAATGCATATTTAGCCAGTAGCTTCGAAATAAAATAGACACATATTTTACGAACATTTAATAAAGTTCGATAGACCAGAAAAGATGCTCTTGAATGGATGGATATCAGCTTTGTCGGAAAAGTTATTAAAGATTTACTTATTAATCTGAAGTTAGTTAATTAATTAAAATTAACACTTCATCAATAATATTTGGGATGTATTGTTCTTTCGATCTGTCCGATGAATGTTTGGAAAGTTTTGCTCTAGTTCCTTGTGCAATTTTAATGTGATTTAATTTATCAGCATTAAATCGATTCCCGGTCGGGGTTATATGGGAGATTTCACTAAATGCGAATAGAGCTCGCCCATTTTCAATATCGAACTTTTCAATAGATCAGAAATACTTTTGTCAAATGTTGTCCCTCTAGAAAGTTTATTTTAGGCGCTATCGCCCTGAATATCAATATTGTACAACGTCTTTATACTAAATGTCATCATCGTATCTTAGGCGAAGTTATACGGGATCAATTGTCAAAGGTGAACGGATTTCTCCCAATTGCAATTAACAAATTTAAATTTTCGTTGATATGTGAGATACTTACATACATATGTAGGTTTTGAACGGATATCATGTACTTAGCTGCATTTTTGTACTTCCTAGGAAGATCACCTATAATTTGATATAAAAGGTTGTCAAATATCTCCCTTCCGCTTTTTTGCTCTTTATTCAATGCTTTATAAAAAGTGATACAGTGATCGGATTTAGTTCAAATATGCGCCGTTTTGTTCGATAATCTGTTTCCATCTAGACGGCAACTTCATAATACCTCCCTCGTAGAAGCCCCCCTCCTTATTTGCGAAGAACTCGGACAGCCACTTTTCACATGCCTCTTTTGAGTTCAACTTTACACCACCAAGGGCATTCGCCATGGACAGGAACAGGTGGTAATCACTTGGCGCTATGTCCGGGCTATATGGTGGATGCGATAAAACCTCCCATCCGAGCTCCCGTAGCTTCTGACGAGTCATCAACGAAGTGTGTGGTCTGGCGTTGTCCTGGTGTTATATAATACATTCTCAAATGTTATCATAATGTTCAAAAGTCAGACACAAAATTAAGATTAATGCAGAGTGTCTGTCTGCTAAAATCAGATTTGTGGAGCTCCTGGATTTTACACAAAATTTTAGGATATTGTCCCACCCTGAATTTTATCATTGTCGATCAAAACACCATCGCTTAAACGCTAAATTATATTTACCACAAATTACCGAATGCATCAGGATTTAGGTAATCCCCTGCGAAGGACGCTATTAAATTTCATCAAAATAAACACCTGAGATATCGACAAAACAGGAGCTCCAAAAACTTGACTACAACAGAAAAAATTACAGATAGGTAGACGGACGGACAAAAAAACAGACGGACGGACGGACAAACAGACGGACGGACAGACAGACAGACAAACAGACGGACGGACGGACGGAGGTCGCGAAATCGATTCTCCTGCCAATTCTGAGTTGATCGGTACAATTTGAATGGTATTCGTAATCAGATTTGTGGAGTATAGATTTTAGAAAATCCTCACACAAAGAACGATGTCAAATTTCATCACAATCGGTCCATAAACACCTGAGATATCGCTGAAACAATACTTACAAAATGTAAACAAAATTTCTTAGACACGTACTTTGGGCAATTTGCTGTACATCAAATGTAGTGTTATTGCGATTTCTCAATTGTTTATGAACCGCTTTTGATAAAATTTAATAACGTGCTTGGCGGGGGAATTTCCTAAAATCTGATATAAAATTTATGTAGGTCCGTGCTAAAGGAGGATGTTTTTTCCTATTTCTGCATTTCATTTTTTCAACAAACATTCTCTAATGCGAACTTTGGCCAATTTGCGATACATCAAATTCAGTGTTTTGGCGATATCTCAGTTGTTTATGGAAAGATTTTGATAAAATTTTACAGAGTGCTTTGGGAAACTATTTCCTACAATCTGATATATAACATATTATCACATGTACACCAGGAATATCTTTTTTCTCTTGTTATTTAAAAGTGTGTTTCAATCAAAAATTTTAAAATTTTCGTCAAATTTTTGGTATTTTTTCGATATTTTCGGTGTTTATAAACCGATTTTAATGAAATTTAATAGCGTTCATTGCGGGAGAATTTCCTAAAATCTTATATATAATTTATGTAAGTCCATCCTCCAGGGGCTTCAGAAACTTGATTTCAACAGACAGACAGACAGACGGACATCGCTTAATCGATTCTCCTCCCGATTCTGAGTCGATCGGTATAATTTTTATGGGGTCTACGATCACTAATAAAAAAATTACAAACGGAATCACAAACTTATAATACCCTTTCACCTATTGGTGAAGGGTATAAAAAAAACGTTAAAAAATCGACTGAAGCATTCAAGTTTTTCTTCATATTTCGTCTTCTTCGTTTTAATTTTTGGACCCAAGTCGTTGTTCTACGAAATATACACCAGACTTAGGGGATGAATCCACTTCCCTCTAAATTTTAATTTTGTCACTTCTAGTACTACTTAATGGCTGTCAAAATTTGGAGCTCGTTTTCGAGCTTTCATCGTATATTTTGTTGGCCATCTTAAGGAATTCAAAGCAAATAGATAAGAATTTGTAGACCTTTCAGTTTCGCATCGTTTGATATATATCTCATGTATGTGCTCCATATAGGTATAACATACAACAGATGTAAATGACGAAAACTTGAATGTAAATTTTTCAAAATACTGGTTTTTCGTGAAGCACACTCGCAAATATGTATGAAACATATTTTCTTTAGCACCTAAAAGCAAAAGCGCACCAAAAAATCATTATTTGCTAAAATATTATGAAGATTTTGATAATCGTGCAAAAAAGTGCATATTGCTTTTAATGGTTTTAGACAGCAAACTGAGACAAAAACACATAAGGCATGAAAGCGTTGTCATTTATAACCGATTTGCATCAAAAGTTTGTCCAAAATCTCTTTATTAGCTGAGAACTCGTATCTTGAAACATTTCAATGAAGCACATCGTTAATTTAGCTCAACATCGATCAGGAATGGTTTTAAAACTATTCTTTAATGAATCTTAACCTTAGATCTGAAGCGCACCAAAATATTATAAGCATTAACGTTTTGACGGACCAAATAAGAATTTTATATTTTAAAAAGATATGCAACTACTAAAACTTATATTTAAATAAAAAATTCTTTTGAATTAAATTTGTCCATAAGTCAAGGCAGCAGAATTTCACTAAGACTCACATTTTGTCTAATTTCGCGAAAATCGCGGTTAAAAAATAAAAATATTGTTTTTATACCAATAGGTGAAAGGGTATTATAAGTTTGTGATTCCGTTTGTAATTTTTTATTAGTGATCGTATACCTAATAAAAATTATACCGATCGACACAGAATCGGGAGGAGAATCGATTAAGCGATTTCCGTCTCTCTGTCTGTCTGTTGAATTCAAGTTTTTGAAGGCCCTGAAGGATGGACCTACATAAGTTATATATCAGATTTTAGGAAATTGCAATGAACGCTATTAAATTTCATTAAAATCGGTTAATAAACACCGAAAATATCGAATACAAATTAGATGAAAATTTTAAAATTTTTGATTGAAACACAATTTTAAGTAACAAGAGAAAAAAGATACTCCTGATGTACATGTGATAACATGTTATATATCAGATTGTAGAAAATAGCTTCCCAAAGCACTCTGTAAAATTTTATCAAAATCGGTTCATAAACAACTGAGATATCATCAAAATACTACATTTGATGTACAGAAAATTTCCCAAAGTACGTGTCTAAGAAATTTTGTTTACATTTTGTAAGTATTGTTTCAGCGATATCTCAGATGTTTATGGACCGATTGTGATGAAATTGCACATCGTTCTTTGTGGGAGGATTTCCTAAAATCGAATAAATATACTCCACAAATCTGGTTATGAATACCATTCAAATTGTACCGATCAACTCAGAATCGGCAGGAGAATCGATTTCGCGACCTCCGTCCGTCCGTCTGTTTTTCTCTCTGTCCGTCCGTCTGTTTGTTTGTCCGTCCGTCCGTCTGTTTTTTTGTCCGTCCGTCTACCTGTCTGTAATTTTTTCTGTTGTAGTCAAGTTTTTGGAGCTCCTGTTTTGTGGATATCTCAGGTGTTTATTTTGATGAAATTCAATAGCGTATTTCGCAGGGGATTATCTAAATCCTGATGCATTCGGTAATTTGTGGTAGATATAATTTAGCGTTTAAGCGATGGTGTTTTGATCGACAATGATAAAATTCAGGGTGGGACAATATCCTAAAATTTTGTGTAAAATCCAGGAGCTCCACAAATCTGATTTTAGCAGACAGACACTCTGCATTAATCTTAATTTTGTGTCTGACTTTTGAACATTATGATAACATATATATTATATAAATTACCATAACACCATGAAACTACAAAACACCTGAAAATATATAAGTTGTATCAAAATCAACATAAAACTAATAAAAATAAAATAGCTCTTAATTTTTTTTTAATTTTTTGTTTTAACCGTCATAACTTCTGAGTGTAACGCGTTACATCATTAAGGCGAACGGATTTTACATCAACTAAGCTCTCATAATAAAACCCTAAAAAATGCGATCAACAATTTTTTTGAATTTTTTTAATTCCGAAAATTAAAACTATTTGATTTTTGCCCATATTAATGAAATTCTTTATTCCTGTAAAAGCACGTTTGATGCCATTATGTAGAGAACTCGATTACTTTTGCATGGCCAACACGCTTGCAGAAGTTCAGACGCTGAACCCAAATGTTGACGGTTTTCAGGCATAAATAGGCCGATACTGCTGGAATTTCAAGTTCGATATTCGTACGAAGTTCATCAATCGTCGCTGGCTTGTTGACATAGACCATAGACTTGACATAGCCCCACAGGAAATAGTCTAATGGCGTAAAATCGCACGAACTAGACGGCCAATCGACTGTATGGCTTGTGGCGCCGTCCTTTTGGAACCACATGTCCTCCAAGTCCATATTGTGGCCTAACATAATCGGTTATCATTAATTCGTGGCGATATTAATTCCTGCTTGGAAAAATTAATTTCAACATCCCAACTAGAATCACATTTAATTTTCAATTCCAAAGACTGTCTCATTACAGATCTGTTTATGCTAACAATGACTCTTTTCGGCGAATTTGTAATAATATCAATAAATATTATCTTGTTATAGATATAATAGATTCCAATGATAATGTAAAAAGAAAAATTATATTGCACTCAGAATATTTTGTAAGTAAAATTAACATAAAATGTAATTTGAAATGAATGAATATTCATTTAAAAACCGGTCAACTGATTTTTCATTCAAATTTAATAAATATTTCATTTAAATTTAACTGACAATTATTTAAGCTACATTTTCAGTTTTAAAAACTTAATATTCAGTCCCAGCAAAACTTTGGTAATGGCAAGTACTCTGATAACTGGTTACCTTGTAACGACTACAACATACCATCCGAGTAAATAATAAGTTATTACAGAAGTACTTATTTGTAATTAAGATGGTAATTTAAACTGAATGGCCCCGGTTCAAATCCCACCAAGGGCAACAATTTTTTTTATTTTTATTAAAAGAGTCTTTTTAAATGATTTTTTTAATTTTAAGAACTTAAATATTATCTTCTGTAAAATAAATTTGTAAAACTAACTCACGTTAATAAAAAAATACCATCATGAGTCAATTTTTATTATGTAGGGGATGTTGAATACCAAACACGATTCTAATTGGTCTTTACTTGGTAAGCCCAACTTATCTGGGTCATCCTTCATCTCAACTGTGGACACACACCTCCTCATGGTATCACCCGGGGAGCTAGTTTAACACCTATTAATATTGTGAGTTAACATGTTCCGAGAGTTGTCCCATAAGATCGATAAAAATGGGTTAGGATTACGGGCTAGTAACCCTCTCTTGAAAAAAATACAGTGAAGAGGATAAAATTAGAATTGAAATGTCCCACTACCAAATGTTAGAGGAGGATGTCCGAAACTTCGATAGAAAGACCAAGTAGAGGAACATTTTTCAAAGCTTGGCCTATAAAATTGGAGAATATTCGCACAAGATCGAAATCCATGGAATTCTAAAATATGCTCGGACTTTGACCTTAACAGGTTGTAACATTTAAGTAAGTAAGAGTCAATCTTATGTAAAAACTTATACAAAAAAGAAGATTTAAATTGTTTAAGTTTTAAAATAATTTTAAAAAAGTTTTAAAATAATTACAAAAAATCGTATAAAAATATTTTTCCAAAAATTACATCAAAGCAAAAAAAAAACAGGGAAAAACAAAGTTATTTTCACATGATTTTGGATCTAAAAATAAAAATTGTTTATATTAATTATAAGCTGCTAAGTTTTCAACATATGAAGTAGCTCAGTGGAAGAGTCTCTGCCTAGCAGTCGGAGGGTCTGGGTTCGAGCCCCCATGGGATCATAAAAAAAATTTTGTATTTCGATTAAAAATATATGTTTTTAATAAAACAAAAACAAAAAAGTTGTTGCTGTTGTTTTTTTCAAATTGCTTACACAAGTCATTACATTTCTGAAATTGGTAAGTACTTGCCTCCAATGACATCCCCATGTTAATGTAATGACTTAAACAGCGAATGAGTAAGTAGTTCGTGTTCAATAGTTTAACTGTTTAACTCATTATTTGGTAATGAAAAGTTTTACTGGGGTTGTTTTCAAAAAAATTACTGACAAAAATTTAAACTACATTTTTAGTATAAAAAACGGAAATTTTCATTTATTTTTAAAAAATTGAATGGTAAAAAACTACATAAAATTTCCGTAAAACGGACAATTTTCATTTATTTTGTGATTAACTTAACATAAAAGACGAAACCATAAAAAGGTTATATCCTTTAAGGCATAAAAAAACCAAACAGACAAAACAAAGTTTGTTGTTTGCTTAGGCCATACTCCGTGATAGGCGGCCAGTATTATAAAAAGTTTCTTCAGTAGGCAAACCTAAGATACTTAAGGAAAACCAATAATTAAACAAATACGAATTATATTTGATACAATAATTGAAAAAATTTATAAAAACTAAACAACTGATATTTTCAAATGTTACGGATTTTCAGTATTTTTTTGTAGGTTGTTTTTTAAACAAATGTATAAATATCCCAGCAAAACTTTTCATTACCAAATAATGAGTTAAACAGTTAAACTATTGAACACGAACTACTTACTCATTCGCTGTTTAATTCATTACATTAACATGGGGATGTCATTGGAGGCAAGTACTTACCAATTGCAGAAAAGTAATGACTTGGGTAAGTAATTGGAAGACAACAACAACAACAACTTTTTTGTTGTTGTTTTATTTAAAAAACATATTTTTAAACGAAATACAAATTTTTTCTTATGACCCCATGGGGGCTCGAACCCAGACCCTCCGACTGCTAGGCGGAGACTCTTCCACCGAGCTACTTCATATGTTGAAAACTTAGCAGCTTATAATTAATATAAACAATTTTTATTTTTAGATCCAAAATCATGTGACAATAACTTTGTTTTTCTCTGCTTTTTTGCTTTGTTGTAATTTTTGGAAACATATTTCTATACGATTTTTTGTAAATGTTTAATGCATTTAATAAACAAAGAAGAAGTGTTTTTTAATTATTTTAAAACTTAAACAATTTAAATCTTCCCTTTTGTATAAGTTTTTATATAATATTGGCTCTTACTTACTTAAATGGCCTATAGATACAACCTATTTTCTTCGATCTTGTGCGAATATTCTTCAATTTTATAGGCCAAGTTGTGAAAATTTTTCCTCTACTTGGTCTTTCCATTCCATTTTTTATCGTTCTTATTTTACAACTCGCGGTACATGTTAGCTCACTACGTAACGTAGCTCTTTTGGTGTTATGTAATAACTTATTAGTTATTCGGAGGGTATGCTGTAGTCATTACAAGGTAACCAGATACCAGAGTACTTGCCGTTGCCAAAGTTTTGCTGGGTATGTTAAATATCAATTTTCATATAAATTGAATTGAATATTCATTTGAAAACAAAATAACCGAAAATTTCCTAAACAACATACAATCAGTTACTGTAATAATTTCCTGAGTGTGCATTAAAACACCTAAGCCTTTAGTCTATAAGGGTTTATAGATCTAAAGACCTAAATAAATAAATATCATCAAACGGTAGCGATTTCCATTCACAGTAACGTGACGATCTTGATCATCATGGAAGAAGTAAGGCCCAATTATGCCGCCGGCCCATAATTTTTTCGGGTTGCAATGATGACTCTTGGAGTACGTGTGGATTGATTTTTTACTTCGCTGTAAACTACAGCTGGACTACAAGACGATATAATTCTTCAAAATCATAAAATTTTAAATAGTTTTTTTCTAATATATTAAAAAAATTTTAATACGTTTTATTTAAATTACTTTTCATTTCAAAATCAAACGAAATTTTTAAAATAAATACATACGCGTACTTAAGTATGCTTTTGGAAATTGTCCATGTTTAAATTTAAGTATGTCTTAGAAGATAAGACTCAAATCATTTTATTTTTTAGTATTATTTGTTATTTTAATACTTATTTAAAAACTGGTGATAAGGCTCATTTAAGATGAACGAGGTCGAATGACCTCTTTCAAAACGTAAAATAAAGTCTGAGAATAATTTAGAAATAAAAAAATACAAAGTACAGATACAGATACTTATAGTAAAAACAAATTTCTTAAGACAATCTTAAATAATATTATCAGCATATAAATTTTTTTAAAAATATTTTCACTTTTTTCTGTATCAGTAAAAATGATGCATATATTTTTATTGATATTTTTTACTGATAAATTTAAGTGTGAAATGAAATAAAAATTTACACAAAATGTTATAAACAAAATCTGTATTATTGGAGTTTTTGAAACGTAAATGTATATAAGAGCTACTCAATCTTCATACAAATGTAAATCGATTTTGGGTTACACCCTGAAAATGAACATTAATCGATTTTAAGGTACTATCTCGAAAATTTTCTTGCTGACTAGCTACCACATGGGGAAAAATAACTTGATCAAATAATCTAAATCAAGTTAAATATTTTCAGATTGATGCAATACAACTTCTGTGTTCAAATTCTATTTCAAAATTATTTTTAAAATTTTCACTCTCATCTTATCTTATATTCTTAAACAAGCAATAATTGTATGTATTTATATATATATAGAATGGCTATCTTGAAAACGGCTCTAACGATTTTGATAAAATTTGGACAGTGGGTATCTCTTTTGATGTATAGGTCGAAGAAGAAGGAACTTTTGGAACTTTTGCCTCTAAGAGGGTAAAAACGGGTAAAAAGAGGAAAAAATCGAAAACGCTATATCTCCTAAAGTAATAGGTATAGAAACAAAATTAAAATTACGTTTTAAACAACTATGAAAATAAGTGGACAGGTGTTTGGTACTTTTTTGAAACTATGTTCGATAGGGGGTAAAAAAGGCTGAAAATAGTTTTTTTGGTACCTTTTTAACCCACTCTTATATTTTAAACTAAAGAATTTAGAAAGAAACTTTGTACTTCAATCAATAGATGTAAAAGAAACATGAAATACGTATTTGGTACTTTTTTGATTTTGGAGCCGAAATGGGTAAAAAGGGGATAAAATGATAACATACAATCTCCAAAGTAATATGATAGGAACATTATACATTATGTTAACTGCGATTTAATAAAATGTACCGAATTCAATTTGCACCAAAAAAGTACCAAATATGCATATGGAACTTTTAGAAAATAGGGAATAAAAAGGGGGAAAAATTAGTATTATTTAAAACAAATGAATGTTTGTCTGTATGTATGTTCTTTATAGAATAGTAAACTGTGAATTTGATCATGTTATGCTCTTTAGTGAAGATGTTGCGGATAAGCCGGCGAAGGTTTTTAAGTTGATGAGACTAATTTCCAACAGATGGCGCCACTGAAAATTACTAAAAATTAATAAAATCGTAAACTGTACATTTGATCATGCTATGATCTTTAGCAAAGTTGTAGCGCATGAGCCGCCGAAGGCTTTTTAGTTGGTATGAATAATTTCCGACAGATGGCGCTACAGAAACTTACTCAAAGTCAATTTAAGCGTAATTTGTACATTTAATTATACTACATTCTTTAGCAAAGTTGTTGCACATGAGCCGACGAAGGTTTCTTAGTTGGTATGAATAATTTCCAAAATTATTAAAATGAGTTAAACTGTAAGCTATGCAAACTACGTGTTGGTCGGGCAAAATAAATAAAATAATTCAAAATTAACTGAATATTTGTACAATGTCTTTCCTCTAAATTTATTTTAGCACTTTATAAAATATATAAAAACTTTAAAATTTGCCTCAAAATGCTAATCATAAAGCTCCGAGCAAGGCTCGGTCAACCAGGTACTTCATTCTTATCCTACATTTTTTTTTAAATTAATTAAAATAACATCATTAGGTTCTTATTTTTATTTATTTGTATTTTTTATAAATATGATTTAATTTAAAAAAATTGTTTATAATTTTGCAATCACTTTTTAAATACGTGAATCTTATTTTTATTCGTCTTTATATTATTTGTGGCGTTGCACAGAGGGTTGGAATAGCCTGTTTTCTTGGATTAATTAAAAAAAATTAAGTATCGTCAAAATTTTTTGTACCCGGTTAGAGTATATAAAATTCTACATCACTTGTCGTTAAATTAAATGTCAAATGTGCTCTGGTGTTTTTGTAGTAAAAGTTCAAATTCAAACTTTAGAGAAATTTTTGTGCAAAAAAGGCTGAAAAAAGTGAAAACTTTCCCGTGGAAAATTTTATTTAATTTAAAAAGTATTGCAAAAGTTAACAATTTTTCAATGGAGCCATCAAGTTCAGGTTATTTTGCAAATACTTCGTTAACATGTGTCTATCAAATTGTGTGTGGAAGTGTTCTAGATTTAGTTATTTATATTGGAAATGCCAAAAAAATTTGCATTTTTATATTTAAAATGGATATATAGTTATTATTTGTCCACATTCGTGTCATAATTTTTAGTTTATATTAAAGGGGACATAAATCTCTATTATATTGCAAAATTTTACGCTGCCCTTTTGTGCCTTTTAGATGTTATGCATTATTTAATACAAGTGTTGCAGCAGTCAATTTATCTAAAAATCACATTGATCTCGCGACTGCGAAATTGTGTCAAATGCCATTTTACCTATTGGACAGTTATCAGAAGAAGCGCAAGAAGCTCGAAATAAAGATTTAAAAAAATATAAAGAGTTTCATTCACGAAAGTGCAGTCGCGAAAAATCAAACCAAGATATTTTTAATATATTTTTGATAACTTCTGACCCAATTATTTCAAGCATGCGAAAATTGCCTACAAAGAAGGTTCAAAGCTTGCCAGAGGAGGCAATTGATTTAATTGTACCTTCACCCCTGAACAAGAACTATTTCAGTAATGTTGAAGTTGCCGATGCTGTTGATGATAATGATGATGATGATAACGATGATGATGATGATAATGATGATGATGATGATAACGGTGATGATGATAATGATGATGTTGATGATGATGGTATTGATGATTAACTTTAAGATGTGCAAAATGTAATGTTTAATTTCTCATATTGTACTCCTTGCACTATATACCTACACTGGTATTTGGCATTATTTAATAAAATTATACTCAAAGTACCTGGTAGACCGAGCCTTGCTCGGAGCTTTATGATAAGCATTTTGAGGAAAATTTTAAAGTTTTTATATATTTTATATTATAAAGTGCTAAAACAAATTTAGAGGAAAGACATTGTAGAAATATTCAGTTAATTTTGAATTATTTGATTTATTTTGTCCGACCAACACATAGTTTGCATAGTTTACAGTTTAACTCATTTTGAATAATTTAGGAAATTATTCATATCAACAGAAACCTCTGTCGACTCATGCGCAACAACTTTGCTAAATGATTAAATATACAGATTACGATTAAATTGACTTTGAGTAAGTTTCTGTAGCGCCACCTGTCGGAAATTATTCATACCAACTAAAAAGCCTTCGTCGGCTCATGCGCTACAACTTTGCTAAAGATCATAGCATGATCAAATGTACAGTTTACGATTTAATTAATTTTTAGTAATTTTTCAGTGGCGCCATCTGTCGGAAATTAGTCTTATCAACTTCAAAACCTTCGCCGGCTTATCCGGAACATCTTCGCTAAAGAGCATAATACAATCAAATTCATAGTTTACTATTCTATAAAGAACATACATACAGACAAACATTCATTTGTTTAAAATAATACTAATTTTTCCCCCTTTTTATTCCCTAATTTCTAAAAGTTCCATATGTATATTTGGTACTTTTTTGGTGCCAATTGAATTCGGTACATTTTTTTAAAATGCATTTAACATAATGTATAATGTTCCTATTCATATTACATGGAGATGTTAAGTTATCATTTTATCCCTTTTTTACCCATTTTGGCTCCAAAATCAAAAAAGTACCAAATACGTGTTTCATGTTTTTTTTTACATCTATTGATTGCAGTACCAAGTTTCTTTCTATATTCTTTAGTTTAAAATATAAGAGTGGGTTAAAAAGGTGCCAAAAAAACTATTTTCACCCTTTTTTACCCCCTATCGGACATAGTTTCAAAAAAGTACCAAACACCTGTCCGCTTATTTTCAAAGCTGTTTAAAACGTAATTTTAATTTTGTTTCTATACCTATTACTTTAGGAGACATAGCGTTTTCGATTTTTTTCCCCTTTTTACCCGTTTTTACCCTCTTAGAGGTAAAAGTTCCAAAAGTCCCTTCTTCTTCGACCTATACATCAAAAAGGATATTTTATCAAAATCGTTAGAGCCGTTTTCGAGATAGCCATTCTATACATATATATATATATATATATATATATATATATATATATATATATATATATATATATATATATATATATATATATATATATATATATATATATATATATATATATATATATATATATATATATATATATGCAATTATTGCTCGTGTAAGAATATAAGATATACTTTGAAAACATCTTTTTTTTACTTATTTTAATGGTATTAAATGAAAAATAAAGAAAAATTATCCGAACATAGCTTCCCTGATTTGATCCAAGAAAACATGTTATTCTAACCCACTGTGCGTTGTTGCTAAACACTTTTATACAATAAATTAAACAAATTAAATTTATTTATATACACTTATAAGAACAATAATATTAATAATAATAAATTTACTGATAATGTTATATTTTAATCATAAAGTATATAAGTATTTGCTGATCTATTAATTGAACTTTTGTCCTTATTTGTTGAACCTTTTTGTGTTCGTGTAGAATATTTTTCTGTTTCTGGCGATCTTTGTCGACATTAATTTTTTGGTTGACTAATTATTTCATTAAGGATCACAAAGTACCATGTCCGATGCTTTTTTTTAATTACTTTAACATAATAGATGATAGTGATGGGGGCTTGGGTGTAAATATAGTCATAGTGGAATATAAATATGTAGAAATACTGAAAAAAGTATATTTACATTATTCAGAAGTGAAAGTTTATCAATGTAGCGATATATTTATTATACCCTCACCCAGCATAAGTGGGTATTTTATGAGCGCTCAGATCGATCGAAAGCAACTATTAATTTCATAAATTCTGACCAAATTCAGCATTAAATCTGGATTGTAGTACATCTCTCACCGAGATAACTGAGCATATATATTTGCAGACTTAAAAGCTTATTAAAACAATTAAGATGAATCAATGGTTGGAGCCCGTGATTTATTATACCCTTCGCCACCATTTGGAAGAAAGGGTATTATAAGTTTGTGCTGCTGTATGTAACGCATGGAAATATTTGTCTTAGACCCACTTTTTAGTATACCAATAGGCTTAGAATCACTTTCTGAGTCAATTTAGCAATGTCCGTCCGTCCGTCCGTCTGGCTGGCTGGACCCTAGAGTGGTTCGAAAAAAAAGTTGAGTCAGTCACCCCCTAGGATTAAAGATAATGTAAAAATGATTCTAAAAACAAATACCGCCCTTTTTGTATTTTGTTAACTGTGTCGCCATCTTTAGTCCAATCATAACTCTTTATACATCGATGTTCAGGGCTCTGTAAGGGCTACATTTCTCTCTTTGATAGTTTTTTACAACCTCGTCAATTTCTAGTCATTACTTTTTAAAATTCGAGTCGTAACCACCCTAATCAAATCGAGTAAAAATCTAGTTTTTAAAAGTTATGACTATAAATTGAAGTGGTAGTAAAAAACTATCAAAGAGAGAAATGTAGCCCCTACAGAGCCGCGAACGCCGATATATAAAATTTTATGATCGGACATAAAATGGCGACACAGTGAACAAAATACGGTATTTGTGAACGGCGGTATTTGTAGGCGTGACAAAAAAAATTTTTTTTGGAATTGTTTTAACGCAACTCTTTTTTTTTTGTATGGAAGGCGAACCGCTCTACTGGACCCCCATGTAAACCTTGTAATCAAACTACAGGTCGCAATTCTAAAGATAATTTGATGAAATTTGGCACAGATCATTTTTTTTTTGATAATAGGATCATTTTTTTGTTAATGGGCTATTAAAATTCGTCAAAATCGTTCCATTATTTATGGTACCTCCCATAGGTCCCACTTCCCGGAATTGATATATTGGCCACAAATATCAATATTTTTTCACGAAATTTAAATCAAATACTGCTTATGTAAACCTTAATCGTTAACATCGGTCCACATTTGACCATAGCTTCCATACAAACTTTTCTTTAAAAACGCACTAAATGAGACAAAAATCCCTAAAACGCTCGTAAATCTGAAGATAATGGGAATTTTTAGTTTATTTTTTGCATACATAATTTTTAAAATAAGTAATAAATTTTAAAAATTTCGAGATAATCGGTCCACATTTGACCCTAGCTCTCATAAAAGTCCAAATGTCGGAAGCAGCTTAAATATATAAGTTTTGAGAAAAATTTAGCAAATATTTGTCTTTATACAGGAAAAATAACACATTTGACCTTAGTGGTGAAGGGTATCGTATGGTCGGGCTTGACCGACTATAGCACTTTCTTACTTGTTTTTTTTTTTTAGTTCAGTAGTATATGAATTAACTTAATATCAGACCCGTCCAAAAACACATACATTAATATTTGCATTTGTTGTAAACAGCTTTAAAAGCTCTTATGGTCAGTATTGCCAGATGTACATATTTCTTCATATATTCGAGCAAAAAATTCGAATCTTTGAACTTTGAAAAGACCAATAACTTCGCAAAGACAATTTTACGTAAGTGTGAGTGGGACAAACATAGTTACATCTCTCTCATACATAGTGTGTCAGTGTGAAAGCTCAAAAGCTTTTTTTTATAAAAGTTCGCACTTTGTGCTGTAGATCTGCACGGCTCCGCTTTATAGCAACCAAAATAAATCCGAAGGAATGATGCGCATACAACTTTGCTAAAGATAATAGCATGATCAAATGCACAGTTTATGATTTAATTAATTTTGCGTAATTTTCTGTGGCGCCACCTATTGGGAATGGGTCATACCAACTTAAAAACCCTCGTCGGCTCATGCGAAACAACTTTGCTTAATATCGTAGCATGATCAATTTAATAGTTCACGATTAAATTCAATTTAAGTAATTTTCAGTGACGCCACCTGTCGGAATCTGGTCATACTAACTTGGTAATGTTCGTCGGTTCATGGGCAACAACTTTGCTAAATATTATTACATGATCAAATTTGTATATATATAGAAGAAGATAATTTATAGAGTTTATGCAATATATGGAAACTATTTTATACAATATGTATGTATTTAAACATAAAAAATTTCCATGGATTTTATAAACTCTAAAAAAACTAATTTGTTGCAAAAAATGTGATAAATGAAGAACCGCTCGACCGATTTTGAGCTAACTTCACATAAACCATCTACAAACAAAGAATAAATATTTGGTTTGGATAGGTGAGCCCGTTCTTGAGTTATAGAGTTACAACGTAAAGTGGCATTGATATTTATAGATATTGCAGAATTCCGAGTTATTCCGGTACGAAGAACCAACTGCCATGGTAACGCCAAGGACGTTGGGAAACTGTTGTAATGTCTAATGCTCTAAGTACACACTTAGAAAACGAAACTGAACAGAAGAAAAAGAGCAAGCAGCGAACACTGGATATATACTATTCCACAATAAAACAAGACTAGTACCAACAATGTTAGAAGCCTCGAAACGTTGTGGAACTCTGTACTCCAGATAAGTAGCTAATATGGTGTCATCACTAATTATTTTAACCCCATTATGACAGAATCAACGTTATATATATCTATACTTCCGTTAAATTACTCTATATATGGTGTTGAATAATGGAGTTTTCTAGAAAAAGATCCTAAGAATATGGATCAATCTGCGTCAGAAGTGAATATCGACATCGCATTTACGATCTTAAACAGCAGCAACTGTGTTAACTGAGACATGTTAAGCGGGTGATCCCAATAGAACTCGTAGAAAAAGAGGTCTAAGATTTCGATAAAAAAAGACGAGAAGAGGAAAGTTTTCAAAGCTCGGCCTACGAAACTGATGAATATGCGCACTATATCGAAGCGCATGAAATTATAAAATATGGTCGGCATTTGGGACATATGCCTTATTAACTCATCACCTCCGGCCTTAAAATGATCTGCTGGTAAACCTTCGGCAACCGCAACTTTATTATTTTTCAGTCGAGTTATTGCAATTCCAACCTCATTTTGGTTGGGTGGTGGACATTTATAGCCGTCATCATTGATTTGTTCAGGCGTGTCATCTTGGTCGCTTTCATTTGAAACAAACAATTTGAAAAAGTTTCCCTTCCTCAGTTTCAGCACGCTTTCTGCATCTTCCTGCTGGTTTTCTTGGTCGTCCTCACAAGAGAAGATAAATTTTAATTTAATTTTTGTTTTTTGCTTTTTCATAGTACATATATCATTTTTCCATGATTGGGTTACTAACCTGACGCCCTAACCCATATTTTCATCGTTCTTATCGGAAAAGTCGCGGCACCTGTTAACGTTAACGAATGTTAATGTAGTTCCCCAGTTGATACTACTTGGAGGTCAATATCCACAGTTGAGATGAAGGAAAATCCAAGATAAATTCGGACTTACCAAGTTAAGACCAATCATAATCAGCATCCCCTGCTTCACCCATTTTTTGGCACAGGTTGAAAAAAGTATGTTTGACTTTTAGTAAAGAATACTTAACTTTTCAATCGGGAGTGAAACGTAAAATGTTATAAGTAAATTCTTTTACAACAGTTCTATTTAAATGTTTATGGTCAATAAAATTTCAATATTTTTTTTAATAACTTATTCAAAAAATTGTATAAAAAAAGGACATATTTAAGTAACCCCATTGTTTCAATGACCACTTTTTAAAATACTTCACAAGGAATAAAGACTCAAATACGATTAGATCCCACTGCTTTATAACATTTATTTAATACGAATTTTAAGCGTTTTACTTAAATATTTTTGTTAGAAGCTTAAAATGCAAAAATATTCTTATATTGTAAAAATTATACTTTTCTTTATAATCCACAGTTGATGGGTCTCAAGTACTTAAGTGTTATCCTTTTTATGGTTACTCTGTTTCTATTCCCATACTCCAGTTTAGTTAACCATCCAAAGCTTCACTCCACTCCACTCAACTATAGTATCATTCAGTCATTCAATATTGTTAACAAACTCTGATGCGATTTTATGCTTTTTGCACTTTGGCTACAAAAAAAAAAAGAAATTGAAGGAAGATAACCGCAACACTTAACAACGACAATGTCGGTTCGACGACATTTGCAGGCCTTTTCCACAAACCCTGAATGACAGCTACAAAAAAGGATAACATCATTATCTATAGCTCAACGACACTTGATGTTTCTTGTTCAGTTTTTTTTGTTCTTTTTTTATCTTCGTTTTTTTTCCTATTCGTTTTGCTACTTGTAGTATATGAATATGAAACATTTATATGCGATTTTTTAGCCTTAAGTAGGAAATGTATGAGTATATGAAATAAAAAAAAAACATATAAAATTATATAGAAATTGCTAGAAGGTGTGGGTATTTAAGGGGAGTTGGGTCTAAAGGATTTGGTTATATATTATCACTTTAAGGATTTTAGTATTACATAGGGTTGAGAGGAATATGTTTTAAGTTAAAAATTTTATATGCATTGTTATAAAAAATTATAAAAAAATGCAAGTAAAGTCTTTATATGAATTCAAAAGATGAAATTTTTAAGATTTATGTAACAATATGTTGAGATTTAAATGCTACTAAACGCTTAAATTGCTAGTACAAAAGAGTAACCTTAAACACAGTGGTTTTGAAGATAAAAATCGAAAAATTTCCTATAAAAACTAAATTTTTGAAAAATTTTCAAATCATCCGATTTTCAAAATTAAAACACTTGAAGATGCATAACAAATTGGTAATAAAATTCAAATTTTTAAACTGATTTTTATGGTTTATAGCTTGTTTTATTCTTAAGATATGTAGCTCTTAGAAAAATGTTTAAAATGTTAAAATTTTACTTTATCTTTTTTTTAATTACATTTTTAACCTGTAATTTTTTTACGAATTTCGCACGAAAAAATTTTTTCTCCATTAATTTCTTAATAACTCCAAAACGATAAGAGATACAGAAAAATTATATTAAACTAAAATAAATGCAATTTTGTTATGCATCTTCATCTTTAATTTTGAAAATCGGATGAGTCGTTCTCGAGTTAGGACGAAATCCGTACCTGACTAATTTAAGGGGAAAAATTTGCCACGCCCATAAAAAAAATCCAGATCTGATGGAAAAAAAACCGACAACGGATCTAAGTTTAGCGCATCAAAATCCATGTAGTCCACATAGTTTTATTAAAAGGAAAGACAAAAAAAAAATTTTTGCAGAGCAGTTTTATTGAAAAAAGTTAATTTTTGAAAAATTTCCTTTAAAAAGTAAATTTTTGAAAAATTTCCTTTAAAAAGTAAATTTTTGCAAAATTTTCTATAAAAAGTAAATTTTAAAAAAATTTCCTATAAAAAGTAAACTTTTGAAAAATATCCTTTAAAAAGTAAATTTTTAAAAAATTTCCTATAAAAAGTAAATTTTTGAAAAATTTTTTATAAAAAGTAAATTTTTGAAAAATTTCCTATAAAAAGTAAATTTTTAAAAAATTTCCTATAAAAAGTAAACTTTTGAAAAATATCCTTTAAAAAGTAAATTTTTAAAAAATTTCCTATAAAAAGTAAATTTTTGAAAAATTTTTTATAAAAAGTAAATTTTTGAAAAATTTCCTATAAAAAGTAAATTTTTAAAAAATTTCCTATAAAAAGTAAATTTTTGAAAAATTTCCTATAGAAAGTAAATTTTTGAAAAATTTCCTATAAAAACTAAATTTTTGAAAAATTTCCTATAATAAGTAAATTTTTGAAAAATTCGCTATAAAAAGTAAATTTTTGAAAAATTTCCTATAAAAAGTAAATTTTTGAAAAATTTCCTATAAAAAGTAAATTTTTGAAAAATTTCCTATAAAAAGTAAATTTTTGAAAAATTTCCTATAAAAACTAAATTTTTGAAAAATTTCCTATAAAATGGAAATATTTAAAAAGTTTCCTATAAAAAGTAAACTTTAGAAAAATTAAATTAAAGTAAACTTTAGAACAGTAATTTTTGAAAAATTTCCTTTAAAAAGAAAATTTTTGAAAAATTTCCTTTAAAAAGTAATTTTTTGAAAAATTTCCTATTAAAAGTAAATTTTGGAAAAATTTCCTATAAAAAGTAAATTTTTGAAAAATTTCCTATAAAAAGTAAATTTTTGAAAAATTTCCTATAAAAAGTAAATTTTTGAAAAATTTCCTATAAAAAGTAAATTTTTGTAAAATTTCCTATAAAAAGTAAATTTTTGAAAAATTTCCTTTAAAAAGTAAATTATTGAAAAATTTCCTTTAAAAAGTAAATTATTGAAAAATTTTCTATAAAATGTAAATTTTTGAAAAATTTCCTATAAAAAGTAAACTTTTGGAAAATTTCCTATTAAAAGTAAATTTTTTAAAAATTTCCTATAAAAAGTAAATTTTTAAAAAATTTCCTACAAAAAGTAGATTTCTGAAAAATTTCCTATAAAAGTAAATTTTTGAAAAATTTCCTATAAAAAGTAAATTTTTGGAAGATTTAATATGAAAAGTAAATTTTTGAAAAATTTCCTATAAAAAGTAAATTTTTGAAAAATTTCCTATAAAAAGTAAATTTTTGAAAAATTTCCTATAAAAAGTAAATTTTTGAAAAATTTCCTATAAAAAGTAAATTTTTGAAAAATTTTCTATAAAAAGTTATTTATTGAAAAATTTCCTATAAAAAGTAAATTTTTGAAAAATTTCCTATAAAAAGTAAATTTTTGAAAAATTTCCTATAAAAAGTAAATTTTTGAAAAATTTCCTATAAAATGGAAATATTTTAAAAATTTCCTATAAAAAGTAAACTTTAGAAAAATTAAATTAAAGTAAACTTTAGAAAAGTAGTTTTTGAAAAATTTCTTTTAAATAGAAAATTTTTGAAAAATTTCCTATAAAAAGTTAATTTTTGAAAAATTTCCTATAAAAAGTAAATTTTTGAAAAATTTCCTATAAAAAGTAAATTTTTGAAAAATTTCCTATAAAATGGAAATATTTAAAAAGTTTCTTATAAAAAGTAAACTCTAGAAAAATTTCCTTTTAAAAGTAAATTTTTGAAAAATTTCCTATAAAAAGTAAATTTTTGAAAAATTTCCTATAAAAAGTAAAATTTTGAAAACTTTCCTATAAAAAGTAAATTTTTTTAAAAAAAAAAGCTATGAAAAAATTTGACGAGAATATTTCTTATGTTTTTTGGGAAAGTTTTGTATTGATATTGGGAAAAATCGGTTCACAGAAACCATTTAAATTTTAATAAATATTAGGTTATAGTAGCTATGTTTCTAGATTTTAGTACTATTTAATACTCTGATTTTATGGCTATCAGGGTATGTAAAAATTTGATTCAATCTACATTTAACCATTGGTTTCATATAAAAACCACTAAAATGACTCGCAATTCAGTTTAAGGCTAAAAAGTTATTAACTATGAAAGCTTAGACCTCTTAATTTTTCATAAAGAACCTTTACACAAATATTACTCATAATTTTAAATTTTTAGATATGTTTACTAAATAAGATTATAAGATTA
This sequence comes from Stomorhina lunata, assembly GCA_933228675.1. Taxonomy (NCBI): domain Eukaryota; kingdom Metazoa; phylum Arthropoda; class Insecta; order Diptera; family Rhiniidae; genus Stomorhina; species Stomorhina lunata. The sequence continues at coordinate 30,521,654 of OW121740.1, read as the reverse complement.
GGCACAGCCGAATATATTCAAATTAATATGATTCATATGACAAATTTTGATTAAATTGGATATTTTCACCTAATTTTTCTTTATAAAATCACAACTGACCGATGGATTTTATTATTTGGAATATTTCTAGTTTTACGATTGTCGAGTAAGGATATTCGATTTTTGCCATTTCGAATTTTTATGAATTTAAAAAAAAAAATTTTGACTTTGCAAACAAAATATATTTCTTCACATTGTAATGCTAATAACTCCAAAACCGTTGATTACAGAAAAATCTTGTGTTAGCACGTCTTAAGAGCAATTTTATTCTTAATCCATTGCCGCATTTTCAAAAAAATTGAAAGTGTCGTTTCAAAATAAAGCAAACTCTTTAAAAATCCAAAATTTAAAAAAAATGTTTAAATTTTAAGTTTCGGGCATTGACTACAGTTTAACTTGAGTGTAATTTTGGCAGCTGACCAGTGTTATTTGTGACCACTGTAAGTTAAATACATATGCTTTTATTTAATGTATAACGCAAAAATAATTTGAAGGATAATAAGAATATTCATTTCAATAACTTATATAACTAATAGCATATAATAATACATACTTATTTCCCGTACATGTTAGTATTAAAATAAAAATGAAAAACAGTGCAACAATAGAACGATGATGAAAAAATTGGATTTGATGCTAAAACGCTTAAGTGGATAATGAGTATCTACTTACCTATGAATATAGCTATGTATATAATATGTTCCTGGTCATTATAAGTTTTAAATGTTCTAAGAATTTAAATTATTCTTCTACAAACAAAAAACAAGCATTAAACCTTAAAAGTTATTATATTTTTCTTTTAAATTTGACATTTTGAAATGTTTTCCTATGATGTTTCCCCTCAAGCAGCTGCTACAAAGTTTCTTTCCGTTTGTAAATATCCTTTTATTTCCTCTGTATTCGACAAGAAAATCAAAGGGATATCGATTACTTTGATCTTTATCAAAGATAGTTTCAAAATCGACCACAAAACATCTAAACATTTTTAGTCATTTGTATTTGTGTCTAAGACAAGATTGAAAGAAAAAAAAAAAAAAACATTGGTAGTTATGATCGTTTAAGACAAGCTGAGAGCGTCTTCTGGCAACTCATTAAACGGTATTTTTATAGCCATTTACGCAATGTGTGTCGTCTCTGGAAGATATTACGAAAAACAAAACACGCCAATGGGTTCGAGACAAAAGAAACAAAGATTTCTTTTTGTGTTATCTTTCGAGTATTGTCTATCTCCTACTCAAAATTGGTTAGAGAATATCATGTCAATGTGTGTGTTTATGAAGAAAATGCAGATACATTTTAATTTATGTTAGCTACCACTGCTGTTACCTTCTTATTGTTTTGTTGTTTATATCTCTTAGCTAAGAACGACAAGAAATAGTCGTATCCATCATTTAAGTTTATCTTGTTCCAAATTTCTTTGTCTTTTATATTTTCCTACTGAGCTCTAATCATGTTCTTTGTGGTTTTCTGTTAGAATTTGTATATTTTTGTACCTAAAACATATAAACATCGATAACTTTTTTCTTCTTTTTCTTCTGTTTAGCACAAAAACATCTTTTGTTATGTCTTTAAATATCTTAAGAATATTTATTCGTTGGCGTATCTTTTTTTTTGTCTTTTTTTTGATTTTTGCGCATCTTTTGTTTTTCTTCTTGCATAAAGAACTGCGTAGTTACATCCATCTTTCTATCTATGTATCTATAATATTGCATTACCATGGAGAAGTTCGTTGTACATTTGAGTGGGTTCTAATGTATTTCTAATAGTTTAGCACCACATGCTGCTGTTGCTGCTTCTGCTGATGATGATCTGATCATGCTTCTTTGGATTTTAGGAGTTGCTCTTTTTCCTTCAAGGTTCTTTAAAAGATTTTCATTGTTCTTAAATATTTGTTTACTATTTTTGTTAAATATCATAATTAATATTTCAAATAAATGTATGTACATCTGCATGAATATTTAGCAAAATTTTTGTTATAAGTGTCTAATCTTCTTTAATTAAGAAATTTGAAAGTAACAGTGGATATGATATTAAAAATTTAAAATCACATATCTTATGTTGTGGCTTTATTCAAAGTATTGTCCGTCAATAGCCACTACATTTTCCCACCTAATTATTAGCAAATGGATTCCGCGCCAAAAAAAGTTATTCGGTTTCGATCGAAACAAATGATAGTCAGAAGGGACGAGGAATGACCACGATTTACGAAATAGTTTTTGATGTGACCGAGCGTTGCTGTGTTGGAAGATTATGGCCTTGTGTTTGGTGAAATATTCTGGCCGTTTTTCGTCGATTGATCCCTTCAAATGTATCAATAGTCTTCGGTACAGGTTCCTTGTGATCTTCTGACCAAATTTTAACAGCTCCTAATACATACACACTTCTGATATTTGGCTGGTTGGTCGGTTTTACATATCACTTTTTATACCCTTCACCACCATAGGTGGAAAGGGTATTATAAGTTTGTGCTGATATATGTAACGCATAGAAATATTTGTCTTAGACCTGCCTTTTAGTATACCAATAGGCTTAGAATCACTTCTAAGACGATTTAGCGATGTCAGTCCGTCCCTATGGCTGGCTGGCTGGACTCCCATGTAAACCTTGTAATCAAAGTGCAGGTCGCAAATCTAAAGATAATATGATGAAATTTGGCACACATAATTTTTTTATAGTGGAACCACGGCTATTGAAATTCGTCAAAATCGGTCCATTATTTAGGGTACCCCCATAGGTCCCACTTCCCAGAATTGATATATTGGCCACAAAGATCAATCTTTTTTCATGAAATTTAAAAAAAACACTGCTTATGTAAACTAAAATCGCCGTACCAAATTTCGTTGAAATCGCTCCACATTTGATCATAGCTCCTATACAAACTTATATGTCAAAACGCACTAAATGGGACAAAAATCACTAAAACGCTCTTAAATCTGAAGATAATGAAAATTTTAAATTTAGTTTTTGCAAATATAATTTTGGTAATAACTGTAATTAATTTGCAAAATTTCGAGATAATCGGTCCACATTTGACCCAAGCTCTCATATAAGCCCAAATGACGGAAACAGCTTAAATAGATAAGTTTTGAGAAAATGTTTGTATGACGATATGATCGGGCTTGACCGACTATAGCACTTTAAACTTGTTTTTTTTTTGAATTTTTCATTATAAAATTTTTTCTATAGAATAATTTTTATTATAAATTTTTTTTTTTTATAGAATAACTTTTATTATAAATTTTTTTTCTATAGAACAATTTTTATTATAAAATTTTTTCAATAGAAAAATTTTTTTATAAAACTTTTTCTTTGGAAAAATTTTCCTTATAAAATTGTCTCTATAGAAAAATTTTCATTATAAAATTTTTTCTAAAGAAAAATTTTCATAAAAAAACTTTTATAATAAAATTCTTTCCATAGAATAATTTTCATTAAAATTTTTTATATAAAAACTTTCATTGCAAAACCTCAAGCTTGAAAAAATCTTTTATTATTATTTTTGCGCAAAATTTTTTCAATAAAAAAATTTTTATTATAAAATTTTTTCTATAGAAAAATTTTTATTATAAAATTTTTCTATAGAAAAATTTTCATTATAAAATTTTTTAGATAGAAAAATTTTCATTATAAAATTTTTTAGATAGAAAAATTTTTATCATAATTTACTAAATAAAATATTTCTTTAGAAAAATTTTGATTATAAAATTTTCTGCATAGAAAAATTGTCATTATAGAATTTTTGCTATTAAAGAATTTTAATTATAAAATGAGAACAAATTTTCATTATAAATTTTTTTCTATAGAAAAATTTTCATTATAAAATTTTTCGACAGAAAAAAATTTATTATAAAATTTTTCTATAGAAAACATTTTATAATGAAATTTTTTCTATAGAAAACATTTTATAATGAAATTTTTTCTACAGAAAAAATTTCATTATAAAATTTTTTCTATAGAAAAAATTTCATTATAAAATTTTTTCTATAGAAAAAATTTCATTATAAAATTTTTTCTATAGAAAAAATTTCATTATAAAATTTTTTCTATAGAAAAAATTTCATTATAAAATTTTTTCTATAGAAAAAATTTCATTATAAAATTTTTTCTATAGAAAAAATTTCATTATAAAATTTTTTCTATAGAAAAAATTTCATTATAAAATTTTTTCTATAGAAAAAATTTCATTATAAAATTTTTTCTATAGAAAAAATTTCATTATAAAATTTTTAAATATAAAATTTTAAAATAGAAAAAATTTCATTATAATATTTTTTCTATAGAAAAAATTTCATTATAAAATTTTTTCTATAGAAAAAATTTCATTATAAAATTTTTTCTATAGAAAAAATTTCATTATAAAATTTTTTCTATAGAAAAAATTTCATTACAAAATTTTTTCTATAGAAAAAATTTCATTATAAATTTTTTTCTATAGAAAAAATTTCATTATAAAATTTTTTCTATAGAAAAAATCTCATTATAAATTTTTTTCTATAGAAAAAATTTCATTATAAAATTTTTTCTATAGAAAAAATTTCATTATAAAATTTTTTCTATAGAAAAAATTTCATTACAAAATTTTTTCTATAGAAAAAATTTTATTATAAAATTTTTTCTTTTCATTATAAAATTTTTTTTATAGAAAAATTTTCATTATAAAATTTTTTTTATAGAAAAATTTTCATTATAAAATTTTTTCTATAGAAAAATTTTCATTATAAAATTTTTTCTATAGAAAAATTTCCATAATACATTTTTTTCTATAGAAAAAAATTCATTATAAAATTTTTTCTATAGAAAAAATTTCATTATACAATTTTTTCTATAGAAAAAATTTCATTATAAAATTTTTTCTATAGAAAAAATTTCATTATAAAATTTTTTCTATAGAAAAAATTTCATTATAAAATTTTTTCTATAGAAAAAATTTCATTATAAAATTTTTTCTATAGAAAAAATTTCATTATAAAATTTTTTCTATAGAAAAAATTTCATTATACAATTTTTTTTATAGAAAAAATTTCATTATAAAATTTTTTCTATAGAAAAAATTTCATTATAAAATTTTTTCTATAGAAAAAATTTCATTATAAAATTTTTTCTATAGAAAAAATTTCATTATAAAATTTTTTCTATAGAAACAATTTCATTATAAAATTTTTTCTTCAGAAAAGTTTTCATTATAAAATTTTTTCTATAGAAAAATTGTCATTATAAAATTTTTTCTTTAGAAAAATTTTAATTATACAAAAAATGTATAAGAAAAATTTTCATTATTAAATTTTTGCTATAGAAAAATTTTCATTATGAATTTTTTTTAGAAAAGAATATATTATCAAATTTTTTTCTGCAGAAAAATTATCATGAACAAATTTTTTCTATAGAAATATTTTTATTATAAAATTCAATAGAAACATTTTTATTATAAAATTTTTTCTATAGAAAAATTTTCATTATAAAATTTTTCCTATAGAAAAGTTATCACTATAAAATTTTATCAATAGAAAATTTTTCATTATAAAATTTTTTCCATAGAAAATGTTTTCATTATGCAATTTTTTCTATAGAAAATTTTTATTATAAATTTTTTTTCTACAGAAAAAATTTCATTAAAAGATTTTTTCATAATTTTTGACTTAAAATTTTTGTATAGAAAATTTTCGATGTAAAATTTTTTATATATTTTTTTATTTTTTAAAACTTTTTTATAGAAAATTCTATGAGCAATTTTTGTTATAACATTTTTTCTATAAAAAAAAAAAAAATTGTTTTAAATTTATTTCTAACGAAAAATTTTCATTATAAAAATTTTTCTATAGAAAAATTTTCATTATTTTTACATTTTTACATTTTCTATAAAAAATTTTTAATTTTAATTTTTTTTTAGAAAAATTTTCATTATCAAATTTTTTCTATAAAAAATTTTTTATTATAAAATTTTTTCAGTAGAAAAATTTTCATTAAAAAAAATTTTTTTATAGAAAAATATTCATTATAAAATTTGTTCTATAGAAAAATCTTCATTATAAAATTTTTTCTATAGAAAAATTTTAGTTATAATTTTATACAGCAAACTTTAAATTTTATTATTTTATTATTTCTTACAAAATTTCGTATACAAAAAAATTTGGACCCAGTGTAAAAAATATTGCGTGCTGGCCAAAAAGCAATTTTTGTATGACAAACTCAATCAAAATATTAAATTTTGAAATAATGAGCTCTTGAAAATAAAAGTGGCACGGGTTTTTTTTTCAACATCCGTCTAACATTTAATTACTCTTAAATAAAAGAATGAAAAAAAAACACATAGATTTCTTTAAAAAAAAAAATCGAAATCCATTTCGATAAGATAAGTGCAAAAGTCAAATGTAATAAAACAGCAGCATCCCATTTCAAGATAAAACGCAAAACGCGCATCGAACAAACGAAAGGATAAATGAAATCAGATCAAATAAAAAACAAATAAAATTAACAAACCCTTCACAACAAAACATTATGATCTTAAACATTTTGATCTTAAGATGTTACAGGAGACAATAGAAGAAACGACCTCAATAATTTTAAAAACCAATGATCTTGATTATGATGATTCCGCTGCTGCTGCTGTTGCGCTGCGCATGACAACAAACAAACAGTTTAGGATCATTTATTCAGAGGAATGGCCTAATTTTGGATACGTACAAAAAAAGATCAAACCCTTAAATTGGTTAAATGCCTTGTTGAAATTAATGAATGGAATGAAGAAAGAAAGGATAAGTAAAAAGTCTACAGGTAAACTAGGGAAATTAGGGTAAAACTAAATGGAAGATGTAGAGCAAACAAGAGAAGAAACATACCAAAAACAGGTAACTCACAATAAACTCTAATGACAAATGATCCCTTTCTTTTAATCTTATCTCGTTTCATGTTATGAATGAACTCTTATGCTACGCATGATCAGCTTAAGTGGCATATTGAAAGGATTATTATCTCGTTTGTGTGTTTATTCCTTTTGTATGTCCTTTGTAAACAGAGGCTGTGTATGTGTTTTTCTGTCTATTTTTGAAAGGCAAATTTGTTTTTTTATTTCGTCTAATACGAGAAGGCATCCTGCTGCGTGTGCGCATTTACACGCAAATACACTCATTGTCCTTATACGTCCTTTATATAACCTAAATGTGCCTTTACGCAAACATAGTCTGTTTTTTGCGTCGTTTTTTTATTTTATCTGCTTTTGGGATAAATACACTTCATCCGTAAAGCGATTTTATTTTAAATGTAAAGAGCTAAAAAAAATGTGATGTGATTAGCATTACAATCCGATTGTAAACGATATTGTTTTGTAACTTTTTAAATCGCACTATGAATTTTATCTATTGTTATTGGGGTTTTCCTTCTTTTTTTTCCATTTTGATACATTGAAACAATTTTGTAACTTTGCAACAAATATAATACAAATGATGATGTATTTAGTTTTGAAGTGTTACTTTTCACACATTAAGTGAGTTTTTATAAATACGTGAGTAGAGGGTGGTTGATTTTTGTCTAAAATGTCTCATATTATTGTTTTTTTTTTTCAATTCAATTCAGTTTCAGTTTTTTTCTCTCTGTAGACTTGGCAGATTAACAAGTGGCTTTTGTGTTGACATCCATTGATTGCTATAGTGACAAATTTCCCACATTTAACGGGGCTTAAGTTGTTTCATTCATTATTATATTGAAACCTCCATTACGTGGGGTATGATAAGTGCAATTTTGAAGGCACTGAAGCGAAAATTTGTTAATGATTTTCTTTTTTTTTGTACAGAAATGTTTAAGTAAAATATAACACCCTCTTGTAAGTGTGATTTTAAATGAAAGGATTAGATTTGTTATTATATTTTATTACAAATTTTTAATATGGAAAATTTTCTGTAGAAAAATTTTAAATATGAAATATTTTCTATGGGAAAATTTTTAAAATGAAAAATTTTCTATAGAAAAATTCTAAAAATAAAAAATTTTTTACCAAAAAAAAAAAAAAATTTAAATGAAAAATTTTCTTTAGAAAAAATTTCAATATGAAAATTTTCTATAGAAACATTTTTAATAGGAAAATTTTGTATGGAAACATTTTTAATATGAAAATTTTCTATAGAAAATTTTTTCAATAGAAAAATTTTCATTAGAAAATTTTTTAATATCAAAAATTTTTAACAAGAAAAATTTTTAATATGAAAAATTTTCCAAAATTTTAAATAAATAAAATTTTAAATATTAACAATTTTTGTAACGAAAATTTTTTTAAAAAGTTTTACTGTAGTGTATTGCACTAAGATCCCAATTTATTACAATTATTTATTATAATAAATAGTTTTTTGATAAAACCTATTGGTTTTGGGGAAACCTTTCCTTGACACGTTTCGATGGTTGGTTAGGCCATCTCATCAGGAGGATTATCCCTAATTCTAGACAGAGCAAAAACCACACATTATGTATTATTTGAGGGACTGAATAAATACGAATTATTTTAATTTTTCAATAATTTTCTTTAGACAAATTTTAAACATTTAAAATTTTTCCATAGAAAATTTTTAATATGAAAAATTTTCCACAGAAAAATTATCTATTGAAAAATTTTTGATGTGAAATTTGTATTTAAAAATATTTTAAATAAGAAAAATTTTCTACAGAAAACTTTTGGTATGAAATATTTAAATATGAAAAATTTTCAAAAAGAATGACTATTCGCATTTGATCCCAAATCTGTTAAATTTATTTATTAATGTAACAGACCAATTTATTGATAAAAAGCCAAAAATTGTTTGCAGAGAAACCAAAATTCCTCGACGCGTTTCGATGGTTGGTTAGGCCATCTCTTCAGGAGGATTATCCCCAATTTAGACAGATCGAACTAAATTGGGGATAATCCTCCTGAAGAGATGGCCTAACCAACTATCGAAACGCGTCGAGGAATTTTGGTTTCTCTGCAAATAATTTTTGGCTTTTTATCAATAAATTGGTCTGTTACATTAATAAATATATGTAACAGATTTGGGATCAAATGCGAATAGTCAATCTTTTTGAATAATATTTACATCCCGACAATTTTGTTATTTTTTGAAAAATTTTCTTTAAAAAAATTGTCCTTAGAAAATTTTTAATATAAATGCGGCTGAGGACGGTCGTAGTATTGCCAGTGCATAAAATGTGCGTTTGTTTACAAAAACATTCATATACAAATATATTTGAGTAGGATATAATTAAATCTGGCAGCACTGAAAAAATCTACCGCGCGGAAAAGTAGAACAAAGTTCTACTTTTTTCCATTGCCGCCCGCAGCCGCTTGTCGCGTGCATTGGCCCTCTTAAGAAAATTTTTACAAAAAAAAATTTTAAATGAAAAATTTTCTTCACAAAAAATTTTAATACAAAAATTTTCTATAGAAACATTTTTAATATAAAAATTTTCTAGACAAAATTTTGTATAGAAAAATTTTCTATTGAAAAATTTTCTAGAGAAAAATTTTCTAGTAAAAATTTTTCTCTAGAAAAATTTTCTAGAGAAAAATTTTCTAGAGAAAAATTTTGCATTGAAAAATTTTTAATTGAAAAATTTTCTGTACAAAAATTTTCGATAAAGAAATTTTTCGTTTTAAAAATGTTTCTATAGAAAATTTTTCATTAAAAAAATGTTTCTATTTTTAATTTTAAAAATTTTGCAACGAAAATTTTTCATCTTAAAAATGTTTTCTACAGAATCTATTTTCACAAAAGTAAAGGGTGGGCGAATTTAAGGTTAGGAAGTAACAACATACACTTTTTTAAGCAATGTCAAGTATAAATGTGTGAATGCATATCGTCAGACCGACGCTCTTTTCACAAAATTTTGAAACAAATTTTGCTACAAAGCCTCGCTTATCTCGATAATGCAGCGCAAATTTCATTTTCTACGATCGTCAGTTGTTTGTCTTCTATTCATGTAAGCCCGATCTTTCAAATGGCCCCAGAGAAAATAATGCAGCGTCGTCAAATCACAAAAACGATGCGGCCATTTGATATTGCCAAATACAGAAATGGTGCTACAGAGAAGTTTTTCATGAAATAATCCAATTTCTAGGCGGACGCCAAGGGATTGCTGCTCAGTCTTGCTAAAACCAAAGGTTTTAAATAGCTATTATGCGTCCGGTTAATATAAAATATTGAAATGTGGACTTAGTGCGTCAGTAGTATAAAGTTTTTATATTATACATAATGACTTAGTAACTTTAGGATGACTCAGCAGTTTTAAAATGATTCAACAGTTTCAGAATGATTTATCATGATGATGGGATGATGATTCAATAGTTTTAGGATGAGTTTGCAGTTTTAGGATGAGCCAGCAGTTTTACAATTACTTAACAGTATTAGGATGACTCAGCATATTTAGTATATTACTAAGCCGTTTTAGAATGACTCAGTATTTTTAGGATGACTCATTATTTTTAGGATCACTCTGCAGATTATAGAAAAGTTAGCAGTTTTAGGATGAGTCAGTAGTTTAAGGATGACTCATCAGTTTTAGGATTACTCAGCAGGTTTTCAATAGTCAATTATTCAACGGCTTAGAAATTTTAATATTCCTATGAAAGCAATTTATGTGATTACCGGCAGGAGGTTATATATGAGATCTAGGGTCAACGGATTCAACTATTTAATTATTAATAAGCGCTTTTGTAATTTTTGTGGTATTGAAAGTTAGTCTTGTATGGGTGATACGATTAAAAATGGGTCTATTCCAACATAATTTATTGCACTAATTTCGACTTTCGAAAGTTAGTCTTGTATGGGTGATACGATTAAAAATGGGTCTATACCAACATAATTTATTGCACTAATTTCGACTGTTATATGCCACATTTTTGACGAACTTCATTTATATACAAATGTTTCGGAAAGACATTGAAGATACCAAAAATTTTGGTCCAACTTGGTTTAACTAACTTCGTAAAACGACTAAGAAAGTTATTCAGAGAAGATCGGTATGCCTGAAGGTACTTTTATGTGATAAACAAGAGCAGTCAGAAACATCTAACTAAGTGAAGTAGAACTTCGTCTTCCCTACAAATTAATGAATGTTAATGTAGGTTGGTAAAAAATTATCCGGACAGGAGCAGGGGAGTTTCAGCCCCTATAGAAAACACTGATTATAACTGTTCAGAATAAGATTTAGATTTATTGAACTAAATTTAAACGGCATTTTAATAGAGTTTGTTTAAAAAAAGTAGGATACGAACATGGGGAGTTCTTCATCCCATTCTAAAATTACAAATTATTATTAAGTAGGATAGATGGGGGGATCTTCTTCTCTTCTGTTATCCTTGACTCCCAGTGAAGCATAGGGCCTCTTGGTTTCATTCATCAAGATGTTCTTGCATAGATTAGGCACCTCCAAAATCCTTGTACCAGCTGCCGTAGCAGGGGGATTTCTCGCTTGATTACCACTTGGAGTAGTATATTCTATAAAGTTGTTTCTTTCCATGCTTAAAACATCGTAAGTGCTTAGTCGATGGATGATGAGTCCAAAGACAAGAGCCACGTTTGTAAAGCGAGCCGCACGGTCCGAGACAGACGCCCGCTTGAAGCCGCAACTAACATGTTGAACAGACGCTACGGTTTCGTACTTTACCAAGTACAATTATCTTAGACCCTTAGACCAAATACGTCGGAATGGCTCTAAGATAACGCCCCCTCACTTTAGCCCTGACCTAGAATCCCACTCGGATTGTTTACCGCATCTTCAACTAGGTTGCTCAGGTTTCCAGGATGTACCACTAGGAGGTGTGAGTAGGAATTGAATACAGTTATTACCTGTTAGCTGGAAACCCAGGCAACAACTGCATCCCATTTACATCCCAAAGAAAGAAAAAAGGTGGGGGATACTTATCTTTAATACTTAAATATTTAAATAAAATGAACAGTAATAAGGGTCTCCATATGGACAAATCCGAAAAACATTAAACCAAGGACAAAATGCAAAAATTCATCATATATTGATAATTTAAAATATATAATGGATACAACTTTTTGATTGGCCTCTTCGTAAATGGCAGATCTTTATTTGCACAGATCTCGAATTTTTATAAATTTTTTTAAACAATAGGTTTTTTTTAAAGTTCATAAAAATCGCAAAAACATCCATTTAGATATCAAGTGTAAGTCGGGGCTCAAAGTCTGCTTAATTTTATACAATTAGATATCAAAGACGCCATCAAAAGTAATTGGATTGATATAAATAACGTCAAGTAAAAAAGGGCTCACAGTGTATAGCGTCCGTCACAGAAATAAAGTTTTTTTTTTTAATTTGACTAGTGCAATTTTTCTTTTTGCTCCAATTGAACTAGGTTCGTAAACAAAATTTATAATATGCTTTATATTAGGCTAAAAATATATAGATGTTAATATAGCATTTTGCAGAATAATTTGTATAGGAAAGTGTGTAGCGTCCGTCACAGAACATATTATTTTTAAAATCATAGTTATAAAATACAAAAGTGACGAACTCATATCTCTCTTATTCATAAAGCAATAATACTGTCTATATCCTCAGATTAAATTTAATATATTAGGTGTTAAAAAAATATACAGTGGGGCAAATTTGATGCTTTTGAAATTTGATTTTTTCTTTTATTTTTGGGACACACTAGTATTTTTTCGATGAAAAATAAGATGTAAAAAGTTTAAAACTATAAATAAATATATGTATATAGCCGTTTTGAGAAATATTAAATTGTGCCCAAAAATCGCATTTTAACCGCGAATATGAAAAGGATGGAGATGAAATTCGGGAACAAATAAAACCACTTATTTCACTGTTTAACGAATCCTTAAACAAGTAAGAGTGTTATATTCGGCTTTGACGAATCTTAGATACCCTTCACCAATGGTGTTTCAAAAGTTATGTTATGAAATGGTTGATGGATTTGGTGATCAGTTCAAGGTCGTTGCAATTATCAAAGCTTTTTAAGTGTAGATATATTCTGATGTTTTTAAGACCGATGTATAAATTATATCGCTATGCATCGGTATAAATTAATTTTTTACTTACTTTGGCTTATATTGCGGTTTAAGTATCCATATATATATATTTTTTTTTTTTAATTTAGGACCAGCACTAAGGGGATGAACCCTGTATTGTGTTGGAACTAGGAAAATAGGTTATGGGAAGGAGGATAGAAGGAGTAGTGTTTGTGGACATTTGATTTGAATTTTCTTATATTGTAAGTGGAAGGGAAAACTTCTGCGGGAAGTACATTCCACATACGAACAGTACGACTGAAGAACGAAATTTCTCTGTAATGCGTTGTTCGTTCTACTGGCCAAACGACCACGAAGGGATGAGCGCATGAAAATTCGAGTTTCGGGAACAAGTTCCCTGATTTGAAATATAAAACTTTCGAATGGATATCAGACCTATACTAGAAAAACTTATGGTTACTAACGTAAAATATCTATATCGGAAAAGTACTTGAAAAAAATATATTTTTAATTTTATAATGCATTTTAGGAAATTTTCATCGATTGTAGGACTTTGGAGATATTCCAGGTGTTTGTGGACCGATTCTATAGCGTGCTGAGTAGAAAGATTTCCTAAAATCTGATATTGAATTATACAGTCCCATCATACATAAATATATTTTCTTTACAATGTTCAAAAGTCAGACCACTGATTTAAGATATACGATTATAATGTATACCCGTCTGCTGAAATCAGGTTTGTGAAGCTCCTCGAAAAAAATATACCGACATAAATTATATATCAGGTTTTAGGACATACATTCACAATACACGCTATTAAATTTCATTAAAATCGGTCCACAAACACCTGAGAAATTGCAAAAAAGTCAAATAAAGTTTTTTTTTTTCAAAAATTTTGAATTTGGCAATTTGCAATACATCGATTTTAATATTTTAACCATATCTTAGGAGTTTATTGACCAATATTCATGAAATTCAATAGCGTGCTTCCCGGAAGAATTTCCTAAAGTCTGATATAAAATTTATGTGTGCCCATCGTCAATGAAAATTGCTTTTCTTATTTTTCGATTGTATTTTTTAAACAAATGAGCACTTTCGGCAATTTGGGAAACATATCATGCAGTGTTTTGGAGATATTTCAGGTGTTTATGAGCCGATTTTAATAAAATTTAACAGAGAACTTTGCTGGGGGATTTCTTATAATATGATATATAATTTATGAAGGCTAGTCTATCATGGGTATGGTTTTTCTTTTCTTTCTGAAATATACAAACTTGATTTCAACAGATAGACGGACAGACAGACAGACAACAGGCAGACAGACAGACAGACAGATAGACAGACAGACAGACAGACAGACAGACAGACAGACAGACAGACAGACAGACAGACAGACAGACGGACAGACAGACAGACAGACAGACAGACAGACAGACTGACTGACTGACTGACTGACTGACTGACTGACTGACTGACTGACTGACTGACAGACAGACAGACAGACAGACAGACAGACAGACAGTAAAAACTGTATCGTCCGTCACGTAGCGTCCGCAACTGTTCATTTATGGATTTTTGGCGCAACTGGAAACTTTAAGATATTTTATAAAAGCTGTTTGGTAATCCTCTGATTTTCCTCTATCTTTAATATGTATACAATTTTTTTATTACTATGACCGATTTGATGAAAATTACAGAAACACATGCTGAAAAAATTTAACCTCCATTTTTTGTAGCGTCCGTCACAGCACTTTAAAAGCAAATATCTTTTACCTCCAAAAGAAGTATGTAAATTAACAAATGCCATTCGACAGCACAATCGATGGGCTAATCTTCTCTGAAATCTATGCAAAGATGTCTAGTGTAGAACTACAATGGGTTGCATTTAAGTACAACAAAATCCGTACAAATGTATCGTCCGTCACGCAGTATCTGCCCATATCTAGTTATTGAATATTTTTAACGATTTTTTTAAACTTATTCCATAAATACATAATTTATTCATATAAAAGGAAACAAAGCAATGATTATGTATTTTTTAAAACAAAATGGCTTCTTAACACATTGTGTCCTCAAACTTGTTACAATACCTAAAAGGTTAAATTTTAAAAATGACCTCTTTGCAATACAAAAAATACAATAAAAAAACTTTTTCATTATATCTAACTACAAAACTCAGTCATTCCATTATATCTCATACATAATGTTTGCCATTTTTAATACTTTTATATTTTCTGTATCTTAAAGACATTTGGCAAACTGGACACTCCCCTCCTAAAAAAGTTTCTATAACAAAATAAAAATGTATATGCTTTTACCTACAACTACTACAAACCCGAGTAAGTAATACAAAAACTTGTAAATTCATTTAAATTCATAAAAATAATGTTAAAAACTTACGAAAATGAAGTATTTATATCCTTTTGGTAATCAAATCCTATTTCATGTTTTTCCACAACTCGGACTGTGAGAAGAAATGCTCAAAAGTACGGTAATGACCTATAACCTTTGAGAGTCCACAAGGACAACGATGTCTTTCAAAAAAAAAAAAAAAACCAAAACTAAAAGGAAACAACAAGAAAAAAGCTTGATCATCTGACAATTTTTGTATACAACACCAGAAAAAGAGTGACCAATACGCTGACCAGTCCTATAATAGAATTTTACATTCCAACAACCAAATGACTGACCATTTACTATCCTGTCACATGCAAAACATCCCTTTTCGTAATTCATATCCTTTATATTTTCATTTTAACAAAAATTTGTGATAAAAACTTGAAAATATTAAAAGCAGAAACTTGTTATCCTTCGTAAAGGTTTAACAAAAAAAGAAAAAACATAAAATCAACATGTTCTGTTCACAGTTGGATATTTCTAAATTCCTTTAAAGAAAATTTTTAATTTCTTTAAAGCATTATCTACATATTTCTTTCAGTTTTTTAATAAGCCAACAAAAATATCCTTTGAAAGTTTTGTTTGTAATATGTCATCTTAAAGATAATTAATAAGCGTTATTTATGAAAAGATCTTTTTTTGAATCTAATCTATTTGCACAAAAATATTAATCAACATAAATTCTTTGGTTTGTTTGAAGTTGATTTGAAATTCAAAAAGACTATTTGAAATTTGATGCTATTGATAAAATTTTGTTTTGGCGAAATTCTAATTATACTCAAAAATAACACAATAAGTGTCCGGGCTAAACAATACTCACATCAATCATATCAAATTTATTCAAAATGCATTACACAATATATTTGCAAAAAAAACTAAGAATGAAGTTTTGAAAAACATACGAAGGGTACTATTTATATTTCGGGAACTGTCATCTCTTATTTCAATAGCTGAAATCTGCCAGCGTCCTAATAAAGTTTGACTTTTTAATGCTCTTCACCACAATTTTTGTGATGATGTATGTAACGCTTAGGAATATTGGTTTAAGACCCATCTTTAAGTATACCTATTGACTTAGAATCACACTCGTCCGTCGCAATTCTAAAGATACGAGGCGGTTCGGAAACTTCTTAGCCTACCAATGAAAGAGAATTGTTACCCAGCAAAACTTTGGTAATGGCAAGTACTCTGGTAACTGGTTACCTTGTAATGACTACAACATACCCTCCGAATAACTAATCTTATATTCTTAAACGAGCAATAATTGTATATATATATATATATATATATATATATAGAATGGCTATCTCGAAAACGGCTCTAACGATTTTGATAAAATTTGGACAGTGGGTATCTTTTTTGATGTATAGGTCGAAGAAGAAGGGACTTTTGGAACTTTTACCTCTAAGAGGGTAAAAACGGGTAAAAAGGGGAAAAAATCGAAAACACTATGTCTCCTAAAGTAATAGGTATAGAAACAAAATTAAAATTACGTTTTAAACAGCTTTGAAAATAAGCGGAAAGGTGTTTGGTACTTTTTTGAAACTATGTCCGATAGGGGGTAAAAAAGGGTGAAAATAGTTTTTTTGGCACCTTTTTAACCCACTCTTATATTTTAAACTAAAGAATATAGAAAGAAACTTGGTACTGCAATCAATAGATGTAAAAAAAAACATGAAACACGTATTTGTTACTTTTTTGATTTTGGAGCCAAAATGGGTAAAAAAGGGATACAATGATAACTTAACATCTCCAAAGTAATATGAATAGGAACATTATACATTATGTTAAATGCGTTTTAAAAAAATGTACCGAATTCAATTGGCACCAAAAAAGTACCAAATATGCATATGGAACTTTTAGAAATTAGGGAATAAAAAGGTTGAATTATTTTAAACAAATGAATGTTTGTCTGTATGTATGTTCTTTATAGAATAGTAAACTGTGAATTTGATCATGTTATGCTCTTTAGCGAAGATATTGCGGATAAGCCGGCGAAGGTTTTTAAGTTGATAAGACTAATTTCCAACAGACGGCGCCACTGAAAATTACTAAAAATTACTAATATCGTAAACTGTACATTTGATCATGCTATGATCTTTAGCAAAGTTGTAGCGCATGAGCCGGCGAAGGCTTTTTAGTTGAAATGAATAATTTCCGACAGGTGGCGCTACAGAAACTTACTCAAGGTCAATTTAATCGTAATCTGTACATTTAATCATGCTACAATCTTTAGCAAAGTTGTTGCACATGAGCCGACGAAGGTTTCTTAGTTGGTATGAAGAAATTTCGACAGGTGGCGCCACTGAAATTTACTCAAAGTCAATTTAGTCGTAAGCTGTACATTTAATCATGCTATAATCTTCAGCAAAGTTGTTACGGATAAGCCGAAGAAGGTTTATGAATTGGAATGAGCAAAGTCCGACAGGTGGCGCCACAGAAAATTACTCAAAGTGAATTAAATCGTAAACTGTGCATTTAATCATGTTATAATCATAAGCAAAGTTGTTACGAATAAGCAGACAAAGGTTTCTTATATAGTACGAACAACTTCAGGTGGCGCCACTTAAAACTACTCAAAATGAATTAAATCGTAAACTGTGCATTTGATCAGACTATAATCTTTAGCAAAGTTGATGCGCATGAGTCGACGGAGGTTTCTGTTGGTATGAATAATTTCCAAAATTATTAAAATGAGTTAAACTGTAAACTATGCAAACTATGTGTTGGTCGGACAAAAGAAATAAAATAATTCAAAATTAACTGAATATTTGTACAATGTCTTTCCTCTAAATTTATTTTAGCACTTTATAAAATAAAATATATAAAAACTTTAAAATTTGCCTCAAAATGCTAATCATAAAGCTCCGAGCAAGGCTCGGTCAACCAGGTTCTAAGTTATTACAGAAGGACTTATTTGTAATTAAGATGGTAATTTCAACTGAATGGCCCCGGTTCGAATCTTACCAAGACCAACCATTTTTTTTAACTTTTTTTTTATTAAAAAAGTTTTTTAAATGATTTTTGAATTTTAAGAACTTAAATATTACCTTCTGTAAAAAAAAAAATTGGAAAACTAACTCACGGCAATGAAAAAATACCATGAATCAAAAATACCAAATACCAAAAATACCATGATTATGTAAGTGATGTTGGATACCAAACACTGTTTTGATTGGTCTTAACTTGGTAAGCCCAACTTATCTGGGTCATCCTTCATCTCAACGGCGGACACTGACTTGCTCGTGGTATCACCCAGGGAACTAGTTTAACACCCCTTAATTTTGTGAGCTAACATGTACCGACAGTTGTCCCATAAGATCGATAAAAATGGGTTAGGACGACGGGCTAGAAAAAATAATTACTATGAAGAGGATAAAATTAGAATTAAAATGTTTCACCACCTAATGCTAGAAGAGGGCCTCCAAAACTTCCATGGAAAGATCAAGTAGAGGAACATTTTTCAAAGCTTGGCCTATAAAATTGGAGAATATTCGCACAAGATCGAAGTCCATGGAATTCCAAAATATGCTCGAACTTTGACCTTAACCGGTTGTAACTATAGGCCATTTAAGTAAGTAAAAGTCAATGTTATATAAAAACTTGTACAAAAAAGAAGATTTAAATTGTTTAAATTTTAAAATAATTACAAAAAACTTCTTTATTGTGTCATTCCGTTTGTAATTTCCTAAATATTGGCTTAAAAAAGAAAAGCGATATATTATATGTTGAATCCTTAAGAAATTCTAAGACGATTGAGCGATGTCCGTCTGTCTGTCTGTTAAAATTGCGATAACGCCTCAACAAAAAAAGCTAGCTCACTGAAACTTAGTAAAAATATTCTTCATTTCTGAGAAAATGTTGATATTGAAATTGGGCAAAATCGGTTAACATTTGGCCATAGCTCCCGTATAACCTCGTCTAG
The DNA here is from genome assembly GCA_933228675.1 of Stomorhina lunata. NCBI lineage: Eukaryota > Metazoa > Arthropoda > Insecta > Diptera > Rhiniidae > Stomorhina > Stomorhina lunata. The sequence goes on along the minus strand of OW121740.1, from coordinate 30,502,319 downwards.
GTTAATCGCTTATTTGCTAATAATTGATAAATTATAACAGCTATTTGGTATCTAGAAGTTTTACATAAGCACTAGGCAGCATATACAATTACATCGAAATCGGTTCACATTTAACCATAGCTCCCATACAAAAAACATACGGAAACAGCCAAAATTCTACAGGAAATACTTAAATACTTAAATGCCAATAAATGATAAACTGTAATAGTTTTGGCCACTAAATTTAGCACAAGGAAGTCTTATGTGAATGCCAGCCAGTATGCAAAATTTTGTCACAATCCGTCACCATTTGACCATATAAAAAACTTACGGAAACACAAAAATACAAAAAGAAAAGGGGGTTTATTTCCGTCTGTCCGTCAGATAACAGCACGATAGCGCCTTAACTAAAAGGGCTACAGGAACAAAATTTTACAAAAGGAAGTCCTATGTGAATGCCAGCCAGTGTGCAAAATTTTGTCACAATCGGTCAACATTTGACCATAGCTCGCATATAAAAATTTTAAGTAAACACAAAAATACAAAAAGAAAAGGTCTGTCCGTCTGTCCGTCAGAGAAAAGCGCAATAGCTCCTTAACTACAAGAGCTAGAGAAACAAAATTTTGCAAAAGTATTTTTAATGTGTTATAGAGGTTTTGTGCTGAAAATGTACGAAATCGGTTCACATTTAGTTAGAGCTCCCGTATAACCCTGCCACGGGAATCACATTTATGCTGATAAATTGAATAAAATTATAAAATCTATGACTACTAAATTTAGAACAGAGAAGTTTTATGCAACTTTCAGTCAGTTCGTCAAATTTTATAGGAATCGGTCCATTTTTAACCTTAGCCTTCATATAAAAACCGCTCCCGGAAACCGCTAAAATGCCACAAACGCCAGTTAAAAGCTATTAAATTATAAACTATGTCTCCACTTAATTTTGCACAAATAAACTTTTTATTAATATCAGCCAGCATATTAAATTCTGTAAAAATCGGTCAACATTTGGCTATAGTTCTTATAACCCTTCACCACCATAGGTGGAAAGGGTATTATAAGTTTGTGCTGATGTATGTAACGCATGGAAATATTTGTCTTAGACCCATCTTTTAGTATACCAATAGGCTTAGAATCACTTTCTGAGTCGATTTAGCGATGTCCGTCTGTCCGTCCGTCTGGCTGGCTGGCTGGACCCCCATGTAAACCTTGTAATCAAACTACAGGTCGCAATTCTAAAGATAATTTGATAAAGTTTGGCACAGGTAATTTTTTTTTATAATGGGACCATGGCTATTGAAATCCGTTAAAATCGGTTAATTATTTATGGTACCTCCCATAGGTCCCACTTCCCGGAATTGATATATTGGCCAGAAATATCAATATTTTTTCATGAAATTTAAATCAAATACTGCTTATGTAAACCTTAATCACTGTACCAAATTTCGTTAAAATCGGTCCACATTTGACCGTATCTCCCATACAAACTTTTCTTTAAAAATGCACTAAATGAGACAAAAATCACTAAAACGCTAGTAAATATAAAGACCCAGTAAAACTTTTCATTACCAAATAATGAGTTAAACAGTTAAACTATTGAACACGAACTACTTACTCATTCGCTCTTTAAGTCATTACATTAACATGGGGATTTCATTGGAGGCAAGTACTTACCAATTGTAGAAAAGTAATGACTTGGGTAAGCAATTTGAAAGCAACAACAACAACAGCAACAACTTTGTTGTAATTTTTGGAAAAATATTTTAATACGATTTTTTGTAATTATTTTAAAACTTTTTTAAAATTATTTTAAAACTTAAACAATTTAAATCTTCTTTTTTGTATAAGTTTTTACATAAGATTGACTCTTACTTACTCAAATGTTACAACCTGTTAAGGTCAAAGTACGAGCATATTTTAGAATTCCATGGATTTCGATCTTGTGCGAATATTCTCCAATTTTATAGGCCAAGCTTTGAAAAATGTTCCTCTTCTTGGTCTTTCTATCGAAGTTTCGGACATCCTCCTCTAATATTAGGTAGTGGGACATTTCAATTCTAATTTTATCTTCTTCATTGTATTTTTTCAAGAGAGGGTTACTAGCACGTAATCCTAACCCATTTTTATCGATCTTATGGGACAACTCTCGGAACATGTTAACTCACAATATTAATGGGTGTTAAACTAGCTCGCCGGGTGATACCATTAGGAGGTGTGTGTCCACAGTTGAGATGAAGGATGACCCAGATAAGTTGGGCTTACCAAGTAAAGACCAATTAGAATCGTGTTCGGTATTCAACATCCCCTACAAAATCAAAATTGACTCATGATGGTATTTTTTCATTAACGTGAGTTAGTTTTACAAATTTTTTTTACAGAAGATAGTATTTAAGTTCTTAAAATTCAAAAATCATTTAAAAAGACTTTTTTAATAAAAAAAATTGTTGCCCTTGGTGGGATTTGAACCGGGGCCATTCAGTTTAAGTTACCATCTTAATTACAAATAAGTACTTCTGTAATAACTTATTATTTATTCGGATGGTATGTTGTAGTCGTTACAAGGTAACCAGTTATCAGAGTACTTGCCATTACCAAAGTTTTGCTGGGGATAATGGGAATTTTAGGTTTATTTTTTGAACACATAATTTTTGTAATAACTGTAATCAATTTGGCAAATTTCGAGATAATCGGTCCACATTTGACCCTAGCTCTCATATAAGTCCAAATGACGGAAACAGCTTAAATATATAAGTTTTGAGAAAAAGTTTGTATGATGGCAAAATTTAGCAAATATTTGTCTTTATACAGAAAAAAGAACACCTTGATCTTAGTGGTGAAGGGTATCGTATGATCGGGCTTGACCGACTATAGCACATTCTTACTTGTATTAACATATTACTATTCTTTTTTTCTAGTAGTAAAGAATTAAATTTTTCGTTTATTCTTCAGTTATTGTTAAACATTTTTGGTTAAGCTACGTTCAGACGATGGTCAGATCTTACAATATTGTCACATCTGGCAATGTGCTGCCAATAAACTGACAATAAAGAATTGTCAGCAAAAGGCAAATTGTGTGTTTACACGGTTGTAAGAAAATTGTAAGAAAAGCTGTCAATTTCATTGTCAGAAATTGTCTGACAATTAATTAAGCTGACAATCTCGGCTTACAATAAATTGGCAGTTCACACGATTATCAGATATGTGTACACAAAAAATTGCCAGATCTATTGTCAGTCACAAAGCACATGAAAAATATTGTTCATTTTTGTGTTTTTGACTTGAAATTTATATTTGTTTGTTATAAAATATTAATCAAAATGGAAAAAACAGGCAATTGCCAAAATTTTAACAGTGTATGTTTAGAAAGCTATGAAGATGAATGTGAAGTGGAGAAAAAACGTCTCACAGTGGGATTGTGGAAAAAATTATGGAAATAAGTCTGCAACTTTTAAACCTTTAGGCCGATTTTAAAATAATTTTGGCAGAAATGTTTAAACCTAAAAAGCCTAGCTTTCACTATGGCTGTGCAATTGGCTCCCAAAGTAGGGCACCTCAGACTCATAAATTACTTAAAACTATATATAATTGTCATTTTCCAACCAATTTGAGGAAACATACTATATAACAAATACAAATCCTATTTTTACAGTTTTATTAAAATTTTTAATTTTTGTACCATACTGCACCGATTTTTTTACTAATATCTGATCTATATATAACCAATAGGTAAAAGGGTATTATAAGTTTGCCATTCAGTTTGTAATTTTTTCATTATTCGTCTTAAAACAAATAAAAATAATACCGATCGACTCAGGAGTCGGGGTCTAAATCGACATAGGGAGTCGTATTTGACTATTCTTAGAATTTTAAAAACTTTTTTTTTAAATGCAGTTAAAAAATGTTTCAATTCAATTCTCATCGAATTTTGAATTTTGGCGATATCTCTAGTATTTTTAAACCGATTTTAATGAAATTTAATAGCGTGCTGCGTTGGAAAATTTCCTAAAATCTGATATATAATTCGGATTAAATAAATACGATTTTTAAAATTTATTTTTTTTAATTTGCCAATTTGAGGACATCGATATATTGTGCTTTCGCGATATCTCAGTTATTGATTTATCGATTTTGATGATTGCGCTGCGGTAAATTGTGTTATCCTTGACTGCCAGTGGAGCACAGCAAGCTGCGCTGAATTATTTCCTAAAATTTGATATATAGTTCAAAAAACTTTTTTTTAAATAAAGTTTTTTTATAAAAAAAAAAATATTTTAAATTCGGTTATTTGTGAGACATCGAATTTGGCGATATCTCAGATTGTATCTATTTTGAAAATATATATAATATCGTTTTGCTTAGGAGGATTTTCTAATATCTGATATATAATTCGTGTCGGTATACTATACGTAAATTGAGGAATTTATACAAATTAAAAAAAATACAATTTAAAAGAAAATACAAAAATTTGAATTCGGCATCGAATTTCGAATTTTTGCTATATCTCAGTTGTTAGTAGAACTACATGTTGAAATTTAATAGTATAATTGGTAGAACACTATTAACATACAATACCTATACATGTAAGTTATGTCGGTATGCCATCTAGGAGCTCATCAAACTTGATTTCAGCATACCGAAATGTGTCTTAAATAAGTGTCTTTAGAACTTTATTCATGACATAGACCTATTGATTCAGGAAACTTTAATTTCGATCCATAATTGTTTGCTTAAAAAGTTTTATACCATCGCAAATATATTTATAAAAAATTTTTCTAATCCAAAATCTATTAGTGTTAACTCAGATAAAACAAAAATGTTGGCTGTTTTTAAGTTTTTTGCTAAAAGTGTTATTTGCTTATTTGCTTTTTTAATTCATCTTTTTATAATATTTTTATTCGAAAAACTTCTTTAGATTGATATATAACACTATATTCCCAATTAAAATGCATGTTCAATATAATTTTATGCTGCTATTTTTATTTATTTATTTTTTAATGATATAAATCCTAAGAACCGTATGTTTTCAATTAAAACCAAGAAGTTAAAATTGTCTGACAATGATTGCATTGTAAGATGGTGGAATTTCATGCAGCTGACAATAAAAACGAAGCTGACAATTTTTTAAAATGTTCTGCCAATTTTAAATAGAGTGTTTACACGATTGTAAGATATCTGACAATTTCATTGTAAGGTGGTTGTGTGACAATGTGCTGACAATGCTTTAGCTGACAACGTTGTCAGCAAAAAATTGTAAGTTTACACGATTGTAAGAAATTTTCTTACAATTTTTCTTAGCATTAGTCTTCAACTGAAATAATTTTAAAATAAGTAAAATCGAAAAGTTTAGAAGTTAACAACCTCTTAGTTTTTAGATATATTTATTTTTAAAGTTGTAAATTTAATAATTTAAAAATATACTTAAATAATTTATTGACTTTTTACTGGACCTCATTTCGATTTGTTTTTTTTTTGTTTGCCTTTAACCCAAAAAGAGATGTTTCCATTGTCCTTTATCAAAAACTATTATTTTAATGTTAATTTGAATTCATTCTTGCTAGTGCTATTGCTGTTGTTATTTTTTCATTCTTTTTCATTGTGATTAATTACTCTTAATATCTAAACAATAAAAAAACAAACAAATACACATACATACATACAATACATACATACATAACATGTATTGCATTTTGGGCTATTGTCAGAGTTAAATGTGTATCCTGTAGAAGAAGAAGCTGTATGACTGCGCAATCTCGAAACAGGACACAAGGGGTTAATACAAAACAAGCCACAGCACAGCATCCTTATAACACAAGGCACTCGGAAGAAGAAAGGGTTCAATGGGTCAGAAAGTGTTCATATGAAATGAGTGTGTATAAGTGTAAATGCCTTAACTATCCCGTATGCAAATTATATAGTTCCAGGGAAATTTAAATATTTTTTTTTACAATTTCAAGATTCTTTGCTATAATTTATGCATAAATTGTTTGAGAATGTCTATACATATAGAGGACCTAAGGAGAAAAGGACGACATTGATTCATTTGTGTCATCAGTCAAGTTGATGAGGTAATTATTAACACCGTGTATTTTTTTTGGGTATTTTTAGCTGAGGCTTAATCCGGCGGTTGTTTGACAACGAAATTTTCCTTTTTAATGAAGTGGTTTAAAATTTCTTTAACTGGATAAATTGTAAATTACAGGGTGTAAGTATTGTGGATTATGGAAGCTGTAGGACTTTTCTTTGCTTAATTTTCAATTAAGTATCTTGTAGCTTATTAATCTACTTGTCAGTTTTCTGTTTTTCTTTTTTTTGGGGCGAGAAAATTTCAATAAAGGTTTGGTGTCAAAAGGTGAAATTTTAAACCAAAATATTTATTTTATTTATTGTTTAAGTTGTGGTGGGAATCGATTATTTAAATTAAGGCAAAATTTTAAAATAAACCCAGCAAAACTTTGGTAATGGCAAGTACTCTGATAACTGGTTACCTTGTAACGACTACAACATACCATCCGAATAAATAATAAGTTATTACAGAAGTGCTTATTTGTAATTTAGATGGTAATTTAAACTGAATGGCCCCGGTTCAAATCCCACCAAGGGCAACAATTTTTTTTAGTTTTTTTTTTTTTTTATTAAAAGAGTCTTTTTAAATGATTTTTGAATTTTAAGAACTTAAATATTATCTTCTGTAAAAAAAAATTGTAAATCTAGCTCACGATAATGAAAAAATACCATCATGAGTCAATTTTGATTATGTAGGGGATGTTGAATACCAAACGCGATTCTAATTGGTTTTAACTTGGTAAGCCCAGCTTATCTGGGTCATCCTTCATCTCAACTGTGGACACACACCTTCTCATGGTATCACCCGGGGAGCTAGTTTAACACCCATTAATATTGTGAGTTAACATGTTCCGAGAGTTGTCCCATAAGATCGATAGAAATGGGTTAGGATTACGGGCTAGTAACCCTCTCTTGAAAAAAAATACAATGAAGAGGATAAAATTAGAATTGAAATGTCCCACTACCTAATGTTAGAGAAGGATGTCCGAAACTTCGATAGAAAGACCAAGTAGAGGAACATTTTTCAAAGCTTGGCCTATAAAATTGGAGAATATTCGCACAAGATCGAAATCCATGGAATTCTAAAATATGCTCGGACTTTGACCTTAACATGTTGTAACATTTAAGTAAGAGTCAATCTTATGTAAAAACTTATACAAAAAAGAAGATTTAAATTATTTAAGTTTTAAAATAATTTTAAAAAAGTTTTAAAATAATTACAAAAAATCGTTTAAAAATATTTTTCCAAAAATTACAACAAAGCAAAAAAAAAAGCAGGGAAAAACAAAGTTATTTTCACATGATTTTGGATTTAAAAATAAAAATTGTTTATATTAATTATAAGCTGCTAAGTTTTCAACATATGAAGTAGCTCAGTGGAAGAGTCTCTGCCTAGCAGTCGGAGGGTCTGGGTTCGAGCCCCCATGGGATCATAAAAAAAGTTTTGTATTTCGTTTAAAAACATATGTTTTTAATAAAACAACAACAAAAAAGTTGTTGCTGTTGTTGTTGTTGCTTTCAAATTGCTTACCCAAGTCATTACTTTTCTGCAATTGGTAAGTACTTGCCTCCAATGACATCACCATGTTAATGTAATGACTTAAACAGCGAATGAGTAAGTAGTTCGTGTTCAATAGTTTAACTGTTTAACTCATTATTTGGTAATGAAAAGTTTTACTGGGAAATTTAGATTTTGTGGGATTTTGGAAATTTTATGAAATAAAATTTTGATTAAAAGTTAACAACTGTTTATTTTTCAAAAGTTTTATTTATGAGTATCAAATGTCAAAATCTTTAACAACATTTTGGGATACTTAATCCAAAAGCATTTGGCGATAATGGGTGAAACTTTTGAGATATAGCATTTTATACATACAAAGGATTTTGCTTTTCCAAACTTATCAAAGCAAAGGGTGGCTGATGTTACCAAAAAATAAATTGTTTGATGTTTAACCTGAATTCATCTTTAGATTTAACGAAAATTGAGAATTGGAACAATGAAGCAAATATTTCACGTCTTAGCTTCCGTAATAATAACTTTTTGATAAGATGTCGCACATGTGGCCATTTGAATACAATTACCATTTTAATACAATTACACTGGTCAACAAGAGAAATTATTTTGAGATCTAACTATTTAATTTCGTTGTATTATGACCCCCTAAGTACAAAAACACCCAAAATTTATAATTCGAAGGATTTTATTTTTTTTTTATTTTATCATATCTTAGGAATCTAAATTTTTTGAATAAAACACCACCAAATTCACCACCAAATTTTCTTTAAGCCTTAATAAGACATATTTTTCATATTATTAACGATTGTGGAGTTTTTCACATAAAAATGTATTTTTTTTTTGCGAAATCGAAAAATTTTTATTTTTCAAAAATTCCTTAAAAATCGAAGATTTACAAAAAAAATTACCATGAAGTGCAAATAACTCCGAATCTGTTATTTAAATATCAAAAGATTGTCCTAAGGGAACTTAAAGATATTTATATTTGCTATTCTATTCCGCAATTTTCAACAAAACCGAACAATTCGTTTTAAAGATACGATGAAATGAATGGATCAGCCTCTTGAAAAATTGCAAATTTTATATAAAAAAGAAAAAATTTTTAAAATAATGTATCCATAGAATTTTAAATCTCGTTTTTTAAATAAGTAGTGGTGGTCAATGGTCAAACATATTTTGTCAGTTGCCTCAATTGAAGAATATTTTCTGAATTTACTATGCAAAATTAATGATTTATCGCTTTTGGAACTACATTTCTAAGTATATCCAAAAGTATTCGTCAAAATATATCTATATAATAAAAGGCTATGGTACTTACGGTAATAATAAATACAAGTAGGTTGCAGCGCTTTGCCTTGGTTGAAAAAATATAGCAGACAGTGGCGGTTTGCCATTGTTAAAGAATATTTTCAGAATTTTTTATGCAAAATTAATCATTTATCGTTTTCGATGCTATATTTCTTAGTATATCCGAAAGTATCCGTTAAAAGGTATCTTTATAATAATAGGCAATGGTGCTTACATTTATTATCAATACCAGTAGGTTGCAGCCCTTTGCCACGGTTGAATAATATAGCAGACTGTGGCGGTTTGCCACTATTAAAGAATATTTTCTGAATTTCTTATGCAAAATTTATCATTTATCATTTTTGATGCTATACTTCTTAGTATATCCGAAAGTATCCGTCAAAGGATATTTATGCAATAAGAGATTATGGTGTTAACATTTATAATCGAAACAAGTAGGTTGCAGCCCTTTGCCACGGTTTAATAATATAGCAGACTGTGTCGGTTTGCCACTATTAAAGAATATTTTCTGAATTTCTTATGCAAAATTTATAATTTTCGATGCTATATTTCTTAGTATATCCAAAAATATCCGTCAAAAGATATCTATATAATAAAAGGCCATTGTGTTTATATTTATAATCAAAGCAAGTACTTTGCAGCCCTTTGCCACGGTTGAAGAATATAGCAAACTGTGGGTGTTTGCCACTATTATAGAATATTTTCTGATTTTTTTATGCAAAATTAATCATTTATCATTTTCGATGCTATATTTCTTAGTATATCCGAAAGTATCCGTCAATTATATCTACGTAATAAGAGGTTATGGTGTTAAAATTTATAATCAAAACATGTTAGGTTGCATCCCTTTGCCACGGTTTAATAATATGGCAGACTGCAGTAGTTTGCCACTATTGAAGAATATATATAAAGAATTTACCATGCAAAATTTATCATTTATCGTTTTCGATGCTATATTTTTTAGTATATCCGAAATTATCCGCCAAAAGATATCTATACGATTAAAGGCCATGGTGTTTATATTTATAATCAAAACATGTAGGTTGCAGCCCTACGTTTTAACGCTTTTCTTAGTATATCCGAAAGTATCCGTCAAAGGATATCTATACAATAAAAGCTTATGTTGTTAACATTTATAGTCAAAACAAGTAGGTTGCAGCCCTTAGCCACAGTTCAATAATATGGCAGACTGCAGTGGCTTGCCACTATTGAAGAATATATATATAAGGAATTTACTATGCAACATTTATCATTTATCGTTTTCGATGCTATATTTCTTAGTATATCCGAAAGTATCCGTCAATTATATCTACGTAATAAGAGGTTATGGTGTTAAAATTTATAATCAAAACATGTTAGGTTGCATCCCTTTGCCACGGTTTAATAATATGGCAGACTGCAGTAGTTTGCCACTATTGAAGAATATATATAAAGAATTTACCATGCAAAATTTATCATTTATCGTTTTCGATGCTATATTTTTTAGTATATCCGAAATTATCCGCCAAAAGATATCTATACGATTAAAGGCCATGGTGTTTATATTTATAATCAAAACATGTAGGTTGCAGCCCTACGTTTTAACGCTTTTCTTAGTATATCCGAAAGTATCCGTCAAAGGATATCTATACAATAAAAGCTTATGTTGTTAACATTTATAATCAAAACAAGTAGGTTGCAGCCCTTAGCCACAGTTCAATAATATGGCAGACTGCAGTGGCTTGCCACTATTGAAGAATATATATAAGGAATTTACTATGCAACATTTATCATTTATCGTTTTCGATGCTATATTTCTTAGTATATCCGAAAGTATCTGAGAAAATATATCTACATAAAAAAGGGCATAGTGCTTACATTTATAATCAAAATAAGTAGGTTGCAGCCCTATGCCAGGGTTTAATAACTGCTGTGGTTTGCCACTATTGAAGAATTTATCATTTATCGCTTTCGGTGCTATATTTCTTAGTATATCCGAAAGTATCTGTCAAAAGATAACTATATAATGAAAGGCTTAGGTGCTTATATTTATTATTAACATAAGTAGGTTGCAGCCCCTTGCCACGGCTTAAGAATCAAGCAGAATTTGTCGGTTGCCACTTTTAAAGAATATTTTTAAATTAATTACACTCTGTTGCACTAAAAAAAACTCCCGAAACGATCTAGCTTGGGTTGTAGGCCTTATTGAGTACATGACAAATCGTTCAAAAACTTTTCAGAAATACGTCTAAGTTTAAGAGTTATACTCAAAAAACAGATTTTAACGAGGTTCTTCAACATCTATATCTATAGCTCAGAGACTTTGTATCCGATTTTACTTTTCTTAGCAGAAAATAAAAGAAAACAGTTAGCGCTTTGGAATGGCCTATAATTTTTGATAAATTTGTAAATCAAAAGTGTATTTTATGTTAGAAATATTTAAAATAAAAACAAAATTTGTACATTTTTTTTTTACTTTGGTAGCTTTTTTTTGCTTATTCTTATACGAAAGCTCATAAAAGTTTATATTAACATATTAAGAAAATTTAGTTCGTAATAAAACGTGGTTTTATTTTCTTAAATCAGATGAAAAACCTAAAAGTTATTAAGCTTTTTGTAAACCGTGTGCTGGTGCTGTGGCTCAGTTAGACAGCAAAACGACTACTAAGCATAACATATCATATTCCGCCCAGGTATGAACCCCGGCCACGCAACATTAATTTATGTAATTAAATTTCATATTAAAAAATTATTAATTAGCATCCTCCATCGGCGAAAAGCCTACAGCAATAACACGCCGCCGATGTAAAAAAAAATAAAATTGGCTATAGAGCAAAATTTGAAATAATGCGTAAATAACATCAAATTGAGTAACTTAACTTCATTGTTAAACCAAGGTATTATTATTTAAAGGGTAATATAATTTTAATCAATCATTCATTCTTTAAACCAGTATTTTTGGAATAACTTATGCAAGTACAATCTAAATCCCAAACATTTATCTAATAACTTACCAAATTCCTTAATATTTTCCTTCAAAACAAATACTTTTATTTATGTTTGTCATAGAACAAAACTATCTCACGCATTTTTTTTATGTGGCCCTTATAATATCCGGAAGTAACATACCTTTAACTACTTACACACTCACATATTTCTAGAGACATGTAAACATGTACAATTTTTGTCTTCTCTAAACAATCAAATTTATTTAGATATACCCAAAAGATATGTATGTAAGCAGTTAATAATACAGGTGTCGGTTAAGATAAAAAACAAATGAAATCATAAGAACACAACCAATGAAATGAAAATGTACCAAACATAAAAAATTTTTTACAAAACGCTTAAAACTCAAAAGGAAAGAAAAAGTAAAACTTACCGAAAGATGTAGTCATGATAACTCAGACAACGGGCAATGATTCGGAATTGTATGAAAATTATAAAGAAGTTACTTACTATTCTATGGACTATGGAATCAGTGACTGCAGCAGGTTATTTTAAAGCAAAAATTACAAATGTATAAATATTGTTCTGGAAGCAGAGGAGGAAAGGAATGGATTGTTGAAACAAAAAATACAGACAAAATTTTCATTATAAAATTTCATTAACAAAATTTTCATTACAAAATTTTTTCTATAGAAAAAATTTTCATTACAAAATTTTTTTTATAAAAAAATTTTCATTATAAAATTTTTTCTATAGAAAAAATTTTCATTATAAAATTTTTTCTACAGAAAAAAATTTTTTCTACAGAAAAAATTTTCATTATTTTCATTATAAAATTTTTTCTATAGAAAAAATTTTCATTATAAAATTTTTTCTATAGAAAAAATTTTCATTATAAAATTTTTTGTAGAAAAAAATATTCATTGTAAAATTTTTTCTAGAGAAAGAATTTTAATTCTAAAATTTTTTTTATAGAAAAAAATTTCATTATAAAATTTTTTCTATAGAAAAAATTTTCATTATAAAATTTTTTGTAGAAAAAAAAAAATATTCATTGTAAAATTTTTTCTATAGAAAAATTTTCATTATAAAAATGTTTCTATAGAAAAATTTTCATTATAAAAATTTTTCTATAGAAAAAATTTTCATTATAAAATTTTTTCTATAGAAAAAATTTTCATTATAAAATTTTTTCTATAGAAAAAAATTTCATTACAAAATTTTTTCTATCGAAAAAATTTTCATTATACATTTTTTTCTATAGAAAAAATTTTTATTATAAAATTTTTATTATAAAATTTTATAATGAAAATTTTTTCTATAGAAAAAATTTTCATTATGAAATTTTTTCTATAGAAAAAATTTTCATTATGAAATTTTTTCTATAGAAAAAATTTTCATTATGAAATTTTTTCTATAGAAAAAATTTTCATTATAAAATTTTTTCTATAGAAAAAATTTTCATTATAAAATTTTTTTCTATAGAAAAAATTTTCATTATAAAATTTTTTCTATAGAAAAAATTTTCATTATAAAATTTTTTCTATAGAAAAAATTTTCATTATAAAATTTTTTCTATAGAAACAATTTTCATTATAAAATTTTTTCTATAAAAAAAATTTTCATTATAAATTTTTTCTATAGAAAAAATTTTCATTATAAAATTTTTTCTATAGAAAAAATTTTCATTATAAAATTTTTTCTATAAAAAAAATTTTCATTATAAATTTTTTCTATAGAAAAAATTTTCATTATAAAATTTTTTTTATAGAAAAAATTTTCATTATAAAATTTTTTCTATAAAAAAAATTTTCATTTCCAATTAGAAGTAATACCTTAAAGTATCTGGAATTTAGCATTTGAACATAAAAGTGATCTTGACGCAGTTGTTGTTAAGTGACTGACAAGTTTGGGTCAAAAACTGGCAAAACTTAGCTCAAACATTCATTCATGCCTAACATACGAGTACAATATGGATGTGAATATTTATGTGAATAATCAGAAAAAAAACATAAATATTTGCAAAATGTTTATACCGCATAGTTTCAAATTTTTATTACGAAAAAATTCTAGCAGATTGTCACTTGATGAAAAACATAATAAGCGTCAGTTGAAAAAAAAAACCTAAAATAAAGTTTTTGAAAAATAAACGTGAGAAAATTAGCAAACTTGGACATGTTATGATTTCTAAATAACATAATCTGTTATTTATATGTAAGAAAAAAAATATTTTTTAATTTTAAAAATTCTTAAAATTGTTCTAAAAAACTTTAGAAAACAAGCAATTTTTAGATGAATTAACCTCGTTTATATCTGTATAAATATTGGCCTTAGTTTTAATTACACTCGTAAAACAACTCAGGTGGTCACCTAAAATGAACCCATTCATAATTATATAAAATTCTTTTGAAATTTCTCATATTACCCAAAGACTTTCAACAAAAGGGTAGAGTTTAGATTTAAGGCTATATCTTAGATGACAATTAAACTAGAGAGATTTTTATGGTATTTTAAAAGAAATATCTTTTGAAATCTTTTAGATTTCTAGCGGTTCGTTTTTTATTGCTACGTACAAGTGCAATAATGTCATAGGTTTCCTTAACAACTTTCTTAAAGAGTTTTTTACTACTAACACACTTTTCGGAACCATGGTCGGACAAAGTGTTACAATTTTTATGTGCACTTCCCTCTGAGCGGATGTTGTTGTTATTTTTTTATGAGATATAGATTTTATTGCAACTAAAGGTGAGCGCACGCGCTTTTGATGTCAATTAAGATTTTAATGAAGCTTTTTCAGTTAATTATTTAATTGCTGACAAAGTTCAGATTTAATTGAAATTGTTTTCATTAAATAAAATAATATATTTTGATAAATTACATCTTAATTAGATTTTTTGAAAATTTTGATATAAAGATAAGAAATTTTTGAAAACTTTATTATAAAAATAAGAAATTCGTTTAAAAATCAGAAATTTCCTATAAAAATAGGTAATTTTTGAAAACTTTTCTATAAAAATAAGAAATTTGTTTAAAAATTAGAAATTTCCTATAAAAATAGGAAATTTTTGAAAAATTTCCTATAAAAATAGGAAATTTTTGAAAAATTTCCTATAAAAATAGGAAATTTTTGAAAAATTTCCTATAAAAATAGGAAATTTTTGAAAAATTTCCTATAAAAATAGGAAATTTTTGAAAAATTTCCTATAAAAATAGGAAATTTTTGAAAAATTTCCTATAAAAATAGGAAATTTTTGAAAAATTTCCTATAAAAATAGGAAATTTTTGAAACATTTCCTATAAAAATAGGAAATTTATGAAAAATTTCCTATAAAAATAGGAAATTTTTGAAAAATTTCCTATAAAAATAGGAAATTTTTGAAAAATTTCCTATAAAAATAGGAAATTTTTGAAAAATTTCCTATAAAAATAGGAAATTTTTGAAAAATTTCCTATAAAAATAGGAAATTTTTGAAAAATTTCCTATAAAAATAGGAAATTTTTGAAAAATTTCCTATAAAAATAGGAAATTTTTGAAAAATTTCCTATAAAAATAGGAAATTTTTGAAAAATTTCCTATAAAAATAGGAAATTTTTGAAAAATTTCCTATAAAAATAGGAAATTTTTGAAAAATTTCCTATAAAAATAGGAAATTTTTGAAAAATTTCCTATAAAAATAGGAAATTTTTGAAAAATTTCCTATAAAAATAGGAAATTTTTGAAAAATTTCCTATAAAAATAGGAAATTTTTGAAAAATTTCCTATAAAAATAGGAAATTTTTGAAAAATTTCCTATAAAAATAGGAAATTTTTGAAAAATTTCCTATAAAAATAGGAAATTTTTGAAAAATTTCCTATAAAAATAGGAAATTTTTGAAAAATTTCCTATAAAAATAGGAAATTTTTGAAAAATTTCCTATAAAAATAGGAAATTTTTGAAAAATTTCCTATAAAAATAGGAAATTTTTGAAAAATTTCCTATAAAAATAGGAAATTTTTAAAAAATTTCCTATAAAAATAGGAAATTTTTGAAAAATTTCCTATAAAAATAGGAAATTTTTGAAAAATTTCCTATAAAAATAGGAAATTTTTGAAAAATTTCCTATAAAAATAGGAAATTTTTGAAAAATTTCCTATAAAAATAGGAAATTTTTGAAAAATTTCCTATAAAAATAGGAAATTTTTGAAAAATTTCCTATAAAAATAGGAAATTTTTGAAAAATTTCCTATAAAAATAGGAAATTTTTGAAAAATTTCCTATAAAAATAGGAAATTTTTGAAAAATTTCCTATAAAAATAGGAAATTTTTGAAAAATTTCCTATAAAAATAGGAAATTTTTGAAAAATTTCCTATAAAAATAGGAAATTTTTGAAAAATTTCCTATAAAAATAGGAAATTTTTGAAAAATTTCCTATAAAAATAGGAAATTTTTGAAAAATTTCCTATAAAAATAGGAAATTTTTGAAAAATTTCCTATAAAAATAGGAAATTTTTGAAAAATTTTTTATAAAAATAGGAAATTTTTGAAAAATTTCCTATAAAAATAGGAAATTTTTGAAAAATTTCCTATAAAAATAGGAAATTTTTTAAAAATTTCCTATAAAATTAGGAAATTTTTGAAAAATTTCCTATAAAAATAGGAAATTTTTGAAAAATTTCCTATAAAAATAGGAAATTTTTGAAAAATTTCCTATAAAAATAGGAAATTTTTGAAAAATTTCCTATAAAAATAGGAAATTTTTGAAAAATTTCCTATAAAAATAGGAAATTTTTGAAAAATTTCCTATAAAAATAGGAAATTTTTGAAAAATTTCCTATAAAAATAGGAAATTTTTGAAAAATTTCCTATAAAAATAGGAAATTTTTGAAAAATTTCCTATAAAAATAGAAAATTTTTCAAAAATTTCCTATAAAAATAGGAAATTTTTCAAAAATTTCCTATTTTTATAAGAAATTTTTTAAAAATTTATTATTTTTATAAGAAATTTTTCAAAAAGTTCTTATTTTTATATGAATTTTTTAAAAAAATATTTTTTTATAGAAAATTTTTAAAAAATTTTCTTATTTCTATGGGAAATTAAAATTTTACATCCATGAGAAAATACTGAAAGTCACTAATTATTTTGCTCCTGCATCCTTCTTAAAAAACTTTTCAATATTTCCCATAATTAAATCTCCCTTTTAATATTTGAATTTTTTTTTAACGGAAATCAAAAATTATATCTAAAATGATTGTGTGGTCAAAATATTGGTTAACTTTATCACAGATTGAAGGTTCAGCTTGAGTTAACCAAAAAATAGAGTTAAGTAATAGAGGACCTAAAAAGGATTCTGTAAAATGACAAAACAAAAAATTCCCATGCAAGGATAAAAATTACTGCAACAAAATATAAGTGCAGGCACTAGTAACTAAAAAGAAGTAGTTAGCCTAAGTTATTTGAAGGATATGTACTTGACTTGTTAACAGGGGAGGGTGGAAATTTAATGAATTTGTTAAATAAGTTAAAAGTTATTGGTGGTCGACTAAAGTTAAAAAAAGTGGTAGGTGGTAAGTCGTATATCCTGGTTTTAAAGGATTTTAAGGGTGTTTTGTTGCTTTTTGAAGTTTTTGTACTCGTATTATGATAAAGTTGTATGATTGACTTTAAACATTTAAACATAAAATTTTCATGTTGTTTAGCGGAAAATAGTTGACAACTTTTGTTCATAACTACAAAACAATCAAAATTGTACTTTGATGTCGAAGAAGTAGGAAAAAATTTTATAATCATAAAAAAAAATAACTGTGAGAAAACATGACTTTGTGATTTTATTTGTTAGATGGTTTGTTCATTCATTTGAGTTAACCGGAAACTGTAGCTGTTTGTTTGTTAACGGAAAAAACATTTGCTTTTTTACTGTCAAAGTAGGTGATTTTCTATTTTTATGAGTTGTTCACTCAACTCTTTTAATTATTTTTTTTCGTTTCACTGTGAGGGACATATGTCTATCACAAGCAGGAGGACAGTTCCTTTTTATTAACAGATTCTTCTCAAAATTATAAAAAAAAAAACTTTTGATATTTTCTATACTTTTTGTATCTAGAAGAACAAAATTAAAGGACAGGTGATGTTTGAGTTTGAATTTTTACAAATAAAAATCTGCTGTGTTGTTTTGTTGTCTTTGTCATTTCATTGTTCTTTTTTAGACAATATTAAATCATATTTTAATCCTCTTAAATTTTTCTTAAATATTTGACTTTAAATAATTTCCTTTGGTTTAAGGAATTTTTTTTTAAGAAAAATCAATATTTAATTCTAAGCATCATATGTCTCTAAATTTGTAAGGAATTTGCTTCTCAATGATTATTTTCTTTATATTTAGGCCCAGCTTGTGCTACTTTCTATTGACGCGTGCATAAACCGATCTGTCATTTAACAATCGAAATGTCAAAAATTTTGACAGTTCAATTTCTTGGCAAAAAAGAGAACAACAAATAACCTGAAATGAATTAAAAAAAAAATTGGAAAAATTTAAAATAGAATTACTACCTTATGTATTATTGAGTATGTGGAAAAGAAGCATATGATGACACCAACACATTACACGGGTTTTTTACACTTTAAATTTACACCAACATATGAAACGAGCACAGTGGTTATGATGAACAAATGTGAGGGTAAAAATAATTTCTTAAATATTTAATGCAAAATTTCTGACTAGTTAAAGAGTGATAACAAACTCAATGAATTCAAATTGTCGGGATTGTACCCAATATGTAATAAAAGAAGTAAATAATATTACCTTTATCTTCAGATCTAATTTAATTTCAATCATTTGAATTTTAATAAACATGAAACCTTTTTGAGCTTGCCCAAGCCCACCCCATCTGTAGCGCTAGCTCTGTGGTCTACCAATTTCAAAGAAAATAACAAAATAATTTTCACCGACGATTCCCATTTGCCGCATTTGGGCTGAAGAGAATCCAAGAGTTTTCGTAGAAAAACCATTCCATCCACAAAAAGTTACGAATTGTGAGTTCACGGATATTTACAGCACTGAGGTATCATAATGACAGGCGTCTTTAGAAATTTAGCCGACAGGAACTTTACAAAACGTTTGAGACCGCAAAATCCCCAGATTTCAAAAAGACAGCTTGCTGCTAAATTATTGTAAGATTGGAGCTCCAATGTATTTTAAAATACATTTTCTGCATTCCTATCTCGAAAATTTTTCTGAGGTGAGTAGGCTTGCCACCCACCCGTACTTTATAATAAAGAAGAAATAATTTATAAGAATAATAAAGTGCTCGAAAATACTTTATTTCGCATGATTTAATTTTTCATCGAACTCGAAATAGATTTAAGTTATATTGACGTTCAGCGTTACCGCTGACAAATTTGAAAAAGTCGCAAAAAAGTCGCTTTTTACAAAAAAAGTCACTTTTAACAAAAAAAAAATAGTCGCACACTTTTTTTTAAAACATTTTACTTAAACAATGAACAAAAGACTATCAATTCATACTTGAAAAATTATTATATATAGGCAAAAATCAAACAGTTTTAATTCCTATAAAACCGACTTTCAACTCGAATAATTTTTGTACTCTTAGGTGTTCGGAAAATCTAATTACAGATTTGAACTTCTAAGACTTCAGGTATATTGATCATATATTAGTAGCGCAAATTTCAAAAACGTAAAAAAATCGAATTAAGCATTTACGTTTTTTTTCATATTTCGTCTTCTTTTTTCGTTTAATTTGGACCCAAGTCGTTATTTTATGAAATAGACACTATAAACACTTGGGGAATGAATCCATTGCCCTTTAAATTTTAATTTCGTCACTTCAAATACAACTTCATGGCTGCCAAAAATTTAAGCACGTTTTCGACACTTTTCAATTTTTTTCGCATATTTTTCGGCCCCCTCAATGAATTCCTAAAAAATGAATAAGGATTGGTAGATCTTTCAGTTGTACATCGTTTGATATATATCTCATTTATGTGCTCCATATTGGTATAACATACGACAGGTGCAAATGACGAAAATTTGAACGTAAATTTCTCAAAATACCGGGTTTTCGTGGAGTACACTCGCAAATATGTATAAAAATTCCAAACTACCTCATAAACTGAGTTTCTGCCATTTAACACCTAAGGTAGAAGACCAATGCACGCGGCAAGCGGCTGCGAGCGGCAATCAGCAGTTTTTTGAATTGTCAAATTTCAAGCGGCAATGGAAAAAAGTAGAACTTTATTCTACTTTTCCGCGCGGCAGATTTTTTTAGTGCTGCCAGATTTAATTATATCCTACTCAAATATTTTTTTTTTTTTTATATGAATATTTTTGTAAACAAACGCACATTTTATGTACTGGCAATACTACGACCGCCCGCAGCCGCATGCCGCGTGTATTGGCCCTGTATCTTAAAAGCAAAAGCGCACCAAAAAATCATTTTTTGCTAAAATTGTATGAAGATTTTGAAAATCGTGCAAAAAATTATATATTGCTTTTAATGGTTTTAGATAGCAAACTGAGACCAAAGTGATGGCATTTATACTTAAGCTAAAATCATTTTAGGAAATTTTAGTTGAGATATTGAATATGGGCTAAAAATAAAAATTTTAAATAATTTTCTAAAAAGGTGTCAAAAGTCGCATAAAACTCGAAAAAGTGGCAAAAAAAGGGCCATGGAAGAAAAGTCGCAGGTTGCGTCGCAGGCCACCTAAAAAGTCGCAAATTGAGACTTTAGTCGCATAACGGTAACGCTGTTGACGTTTTTATTTTGGCGTTTTTTTTTAAACAATGTCATGACAGTTAAAAAAAAAAACATAATCTAGAAGCACTAATTATACCCTTCACCAACATAGGTGGAAAGGGTATTATAATTTTGTGCTGATGTATGTAACGCATAGAAATTTAAGTATACCAATAGGCTTAGAATCACTTTCTGAGTCGATTTATCGATGTCAGTCCGTCCGTCTGGCTGGACCCCATGAATTTTGGCTGGAGCCCATGAAATTTGGCACAGATAATTTTTTTGATAGTGTTTCCAAAATCGATCCATTATTTATGGTACCTTCCATAGGTCCCACTCCCCGGAATTGATATTTGGGCCACAAATATCAATATTTGCTTATGTAAACCAAAATCACTGTACCAAATTCCGTTGAAATCGGTCCACATTTCACTATAGCTCCTATACAAAGATAATGAGACTTTCGAGTTGATTTTTTGCATACATAATTTTTGTAAGAACTGCAATCAACTTGCCAAATTTCGAGTTAATCGGTCTCATATAGCTCTCATATAGATCCAAATGAAGGAAACAGCTTAAATTTATATGTTTTGAAAAAATGTTTGTATGATGACAAAATTTAGCAATATTTGTCTTTATACAGGAAAAAACACCTATGATCTTAATGGTGAAGGGTATCTTATGGTCGGGCTTGACGGACTATAGCGCTTTCTTACTTGTTACCTATTATATTTGTTTTTTTTTTTTTGAAAATACTCCAACAAAAAGAAAATTTGATAATGGAACGGTTCAAATAGAATATTCTTCATTTTTTTTTTAATTTTGGTTTTGAAATTGGCAAAATCGATTCACATTTGGACCATAGCTTCCGTATAACCTCGCTAGACTAATAGCTTATTTGCTATTCGCTTATTTGCTTATAAATTAAAACAGTTATTGTAAATAAATAAAAAAGAAAACATAACAATAAAGAAAAATAAATCGTATTTTTTATATTTCTTAAGCTTTTAGTACCTGGTTGACCGAGCCTTGCTCGGGGCTTTACGATAAACATTTTTAGGCAAATTTTAAAGTTTTTATGTATTTTATTTTATACAGTTACAGTTTAACTCATTTTAAATAATTTTGAAAATTGGTCATACCAACAAAAACCTCCGTCGACTCATGCGCAACAACTTTGCTAAAGATTATAGTCTGATCAAATGCACAGTTAACGATTTAATTCATTTTGAGTAGTTTTCAGTGGCGCCGCCTGAAGTCGTTCATACCACTAAGAAACCTTCATCTGCTTATGCGTAACAACTTTGCTTATGATCATAACATGATCAAATGCACAGTTTATGATTTAATTCACTTATAGTCTGATCAAATGCACAGTTTACGATTTAATTCATTTTGAGTAATATCAGTGGCGCCACCTGTCGGACTTTGGTCATTCCAATTAATAAACCTTCGTCGGATTATCCGCAATAACTTTGCTAAAAATTATAGCATGATTAAATGTACAGTTTACGATTAAATTGACTTTAAGTAAATTTCTGTGGCGCCACCTGTTGAGATTTCTTCATACCAACTAAGAAACCTTCGTCGGCTCATGTGCAACAACATTGCTAAAGATTATAGCATGATTATATGTACAGCTTACGATTAAATTGACTTTAAGTAATTTTCAGTAGCGCCACCTGTCGGAAATTATTCACACCAATTAAAAAGCATTCGCCGGCTCATGCGCTACAACTTTGCAAAAGATCATAGTATGATCAAATGTACAGTTTACGATTTAATTAATTTTTAGTAATTTTCAGTGGCGCCACCTGTCGGAAATTCAGTTTACCAACTTAAAAACCTCCGCCGGCTTATCCGCAACATCTTTGCTAAAGAGCATAACATGATCAAATTCACAGTTTACTATTTTATAAAGAACATACATACAGACAAACATTCATTTGTTTTAAAGTTATAACATTACTAATTTTTTCCCCTTTTTATCCCCTAATTTCAAAAAGTTCCATATGCATAATTGGTACTTCTTTGGTACCAATTGAATTCGGTACATTTTATTAGAAAGCAGTTAACATAATTTTCCAATTCATATTACTTTTGCAGATGCTAAGTTATCAGTTTATCCCTTTTTTACACATTTTGGTCACAAAATCAAAAAAGTACCAAATACGTGTTCAATATTTCTTTCACATCTATTGATTGCAGTACAAAGTTTTTTTCTATATTCCTTAGTTTAAAATATAAGAGTGGGTTAAAAAGGTACCAAAAAAACTATTTTCACCCTTTTTTACCCCTTATCGGACATAGTTTCAAAAAAGTACCAAATACCTGTCCGTTTATTTTTATAGCTGTTTAAAACGTAATTTAGTCATTCTATATATATATGTATATATATATATATATGTATATATATATATATATATATATATATATATATATATATATATATATATATATATATATATATATATATATATATATATATATATATATATATATATATATACAATTATTGCTCGTTTAAGAATATAAGATAACCAATGTACTTTTATTA
Source organism: Stomorhina lunata (assembly GCA_933228675.1). NCBI lineage: Eukaryota > Metazoa > Arthropoda > Insecta > Diptera > Rhiniidae > Stomorhina > Stomorhina lunata. The sequence continues at coordinate 30,479,232 of OW121740.1, read as the reverse complement.
TATAAAAACAGGTGGGAACACTAGAAATAAGCAACGATCTGGGAAAGCGACTATGCCAAGATTTGGCGAAAATCGAAAAAAAGATACCAAGGATTTTGGGACAAGTGACTACTGTTGCACTTAATACGAGCCAAATATCGATCGAAATATAAGATATTTTAGAAAAATTTGTGTAGCATACTTTTAGACAATCTAAATTATATATAACATATAAGTTCTGCTACATTGTAACTTATTTGTTTAATGTTTTCAGATAGTAAAATAATTTCATTTCAACTAAATGTTTTAACAAACAAACAGATATGTTTAGGTGTTAAATTTGATTAAACTTTTTGCAAAATAAATTACGTATTTTTAAAATCCTTAAGGTATGTTACACAATATTTGCTTTAAAGACTGAGTTTTCGATCGATATCGAATGTGGCGATTTGGCCCCAGATCCAAAAGAGATGGATTTTTACTTTGGATGTGGCAATCACGAAGATGTCGAACTCAGGTAAAATGTTTAACTTCATCTTAAACAATTGAAAAAATCTCGATATGACTTTAGATGATGCACAGTGGGATGGTGGAAAAATAGAATTGAAATAAGTCCATAACTTCTTAAACGTTGTTCATCCGGTGTTGAGAGAAGTGTACCGCTACTACTCAGGATGAGACTGTTGGTGTAGGTAGATTTACCACTTTACTTACAATATTATATTATTATACGAAATTACTGAGTCAATTCAAAGAGGAATTGGAAAAAAATGTGAATATGTTTGACCCCAAAACTACTATTTTTCAGTATAAAGAAATTATGTGAATTCGATTATATTTTAACAAAATTAAACTATTATATCTTAGTTTGAAAGTTTATTTTTCTAAAGAATTTTTTTGTTGCATATGCTTAGGCATATCGTCAAAAGCACAAAATTTCGGGGGGAAATTGCAATAACTTTGAAATATTTTCATGTATTTCAATGACTTCACTGTTTTACTAATCTTAAAGAATTCTTTGTTGACGAAATAAATCGCTGTTGAAGAAATAAATCGTTATTGGTTGAAATTTCCCTAAAATCAAAAAGATATCCTTTATCTCCCATGCAAATGGGTACTAAGTCCCCTGCGCCCATTTATGACTTCGAAGTAGAAATATTAAATTTTTTCTCTGTACACTTAAGTATTTTGTGAGCAGCCGTGTGGTATAGCAGGTTAGTCATCCGCCTAGCATACCAGATGTCGATCCCCGGCCAGACCCACTCGGTTCACCTCATAACTCAGCCAGCCACTGGTTATTGGGTATTAGGCTATGTAAAACTTCTCTAACTAATGCATTTGCAATTCGGAGCCGGAGTTAAAACGTAGGTCCCTTTCAATGAGTCTAAAAATATAATATAATTGTCTTATAATTTGAATATTGTCGGGGAATTATATATATAGGGTAGAAGAGGGAGCATTTGCCACTTTTTTTTAAAGTGTTCTAGGTTTCTTACCGTGAGAGTTATCACAATTTTTGTTGTTCTCCATAGGTACCTATATATGTTAGCTTTAAACTGTGTTGGTTCAGATTGCCTACGGCTTTTCTTTATCAAATTTGAAAAATAGCAAATTAACTAAAAGTGGTCTATGTGCCCCATCCATGGGATTGGGTCTTGCAACCAAAATACGATATCCTTTTAGGGATATTACAAATGTCGGGCTCAAAAAAATGTCAACGAGTTGCTTTGTTATATGTGTATGGCAAATGTGCTCCATTTAGAGTCGTTAGATGTAAAGAACCATTTTTCACATAAGAAATAGATTTATTGATAAAAACTTAAAATATTTGTTCTCAATACTACATTGTTTATTAAACTAATGAATAATTTTTTAGGATAACAAAAAAAAAAAAAAAACAAGGAAAATATTACAAAAATACTTGTAGCAAAATATTTTTTCAGGATCTGCTGAAACAATAAATCACGCCTGATGTTTTAAATATGAAAGCTACAGCAGTCAAAATTTTAGATATAGAATATCAATGATAAACGAACATAAAATCGATTACAGCATCAACAAAGGTTAGTTAGTTTTCAAGAAAATTAGTAGTGGCAAATGCCCCCCTATGGCAAATGGTCCCCTTCTATCCTACTTAAGTATTAAGAGTATCTTATATTCTTAAACGAGCAATAATTGTATATATATGTATATATATATATGTATAGAATGGCTATCTCGAAAACGGCTCTAACGATTTTGATAAAATTTGGACAGTGGGTATCTTTTTTGATGTATAGGTCGAAGAAGAAGGGACTTTTGGAACTTTTACCTCTAAGAGGGTAAAAACGGGTAAAAAGGGGAAAAAATCGAAAACGCTATGTCTCCTAAAGTAATAGGTATAGAAACAAAATTAAAATTACGTTTTAAACAGCTTTGAAAATAAGCGGACAGGTGCTTGGTACTTTTTTGAAACTATGTCCGATAGGGGGTAAAAAAGGGTGAAAATAGTTTTTTTGGCACCTTTTTAACCCACTCTTATATTTTAAACTAAAGAATATAGAAAGAAACTTGGTACTGCAATCAATAGATGTAAAAAAAAGCATGAAACACGTATTTGGTACTTTTTTGATTTTGGAGCCAAAATGGGTAAAAAAGGGATAAAATGATAACTTAACATCTCCAAAGTAATATGAATAGGAACATTATACATTATGTTAAATGCGTTTTAAAAAAATGTACCGAATTCAATTGGCACCAAAATAGTACCAAATATACATATGGAACTTTTAGAAATTAGGGAATAAAAAGGAGGAAAAATTAGTATTATTTTAAACAAATGAATGTTTGTCTGTATGTATGTTCTTTATAGAATAGTAAACTGTGAATTTGATTGTGTTATGCTCTTTAGCGAAGATGTTGCGGATAAGCCGGCGAAGGTTTTAAAGTTGATAAGACTAATTTCCGACAGATGACGCCACTGAAAATTACTAAAAATTAATTAAATCGTAAACTGTACATTTGATCATGCTATGATCTTTAGCAAAGTTGTAGCGCATGAGCCGACGAAGGCTTTTTAGTTGGTATGAATAATTTCCGACAGGTGGCGCTACAGAAACTTACTCAAAGTCAATTTAATCGTAATCTGTACATTTAATCATGCTACAATCTTTAGCAAAGTTGTTGCACATGAGCCGACGAAGGTTTCTTAGTTGGTATGAAGAAATTTCGACAGGTGGCGCTACTGAAATTTACTCAAAGTCAATTTAATCGTATGCTGTACATTTAATCATGCTATAATCTTCAGCAAAGTTGTTACGGATAAGCCGAAGAAGGTTTATGAATTGGAATAAGCAAAGTCCGACAGGTGGCGCCACAGAAAACTACTCAAAACGAATTAAATCGTAAACTGTGCATTTGATCAGACTTTAATCTTTAGCAAAGTTGTTGCGCATGAGTCGACAGAGGTTTCTGTTGATATGAATAATTTCCAAAATTATTCAAAATGAGTTAAACTGTAAACTATGCAAACTATGTGTTGGTCGGACAAAATAAATCAAATAATTCAAAATTAACTGAATATTTCTACAATGTCTTTCCTCTAAATTTATTTTAGCACTTTATAATATAAAATATATAAAAACTTTAAAATTTTCCTCAAAATGCTTATCATAAAGCTCTACCAGGTACTGAATTTATAATACGCTGCACCCTAATATACATACATACATACATACATACATACATACATACATACATACATACATACATACATACATACATACATACATACATACATACATACATACATACATACATACATACATACATACATACATACATACATACATACATACATACATACATACATACATACATACATACATACATACATACATACATACATACATACATACATACATACATACATACATACATACATACATACATACATACATACATACATACATACATACATACATACATACATACATACATACATACATACATACATACATACATACATACATACATACATACATACATACATACATACATACATACATACATACATACATACATACATACATACATACATACATACATACATACATACATACATACATACATACATACATACATACATACATACATACATACATACATACATACATACATACATACATACATACATACATACATACATACATACATACATACATACATACATACATACATACATACATACATACATACATACATACATACATACATACATACATACATACATACATACATACATACATACATACATACATACATACATACATATCGGGACATGAAGACATCGCCCTAGAAAATTTTGTATTATAACCCCCTAATTCGTAAACGAATTATAAAATTATTAAAGGTTTATTGTAGGACTTTTGTAAGGAAAATACAATTTATAAGTTTGTAATAAGTTTATTTTTCGTTTATAAACAAGTTAGTTTTAAGATATCCATTTTTAAAACTTAATAGACTTACTTCAATTTTGTATCTTTTAACCCACTGTCCTCAAACAAGACCCTCCACATATGTACTCATATGACATGTCAGGCATGCGTCATTCGTTAACCAAACAACCTAAAGGATGTTATGTGGCAAAATATGAAGAAAAAATTAAAAAAAAAAAATACAAAGCAAAAAAGATATTCCTCAAAGTAAAACACCTAAAGTAACATACAAATCTCAAAAAAAAAAAGAAAAAAATGTACAAAAGAAAATTAAATTGAAAATTCATTTTAAAGTCAGGAAAGAAAATGAAATGAAATATGTTTGAATTATATTTTAACACACAAAGGCATAACATAAAAATCAGTTCAACTGTAGAACGAAGAAAAAAACCTGGTCTGATGTTCACTTTTTTTTCCCCGGTATCAACATTTCACTCATATACGGTAAACATAAATGTCATCGTTCATTCAAACATACACCCAACGAACGCTTATATTTTGCCATGTTTCATATTTTATTTTGTCAACGTTAACATCCTTTTTTGAAATATTTTTTACTTTATTTGCAACTGCTACAAGTAAAAGTATGTACTTACATACATAAACATCATAGGTATGTGTATTTGCAACTGTTTTTTTTTTTTAATTTTGCCATGACACCCGCGCATAAAAGCAACCATCCGTTTCCGCTTTTTACATTACTGCTATATTTTTTTTTTGTTTGCGGAACTTTTTTTTAAGGACTCCTCATTTGCGTCAGGAAGCTATGGGTCTTTGTAATATGGTATGATTGTAAGAGATATACTTGGATTTGTTAATGAAATGTTTGAATGTTTTTTACTTGTAGGTGCGATGAGTTTATGAGTAAAAAAGGTTTTATTATTTATATATTTTTTATATAACTTTTTGTCACATTCTTTGTGACGTATCAAATTTTTTTATAATTATTATTCACTCTGTTTTTATTAACCTATTTTAGAGGATCAGACGTGAAATTCCTTTTATTAATTTTCTCCAAAAAGGGTAAATTGAAATATAATTAAAATTTATTCATAGAACAGCCCAAAGTTCGGAAGTCTCCGTTGGAAGACCTGTCACATAAAAATCTGAGTACAGTGCATTCGCAATAGAGTGAACACTTGGTAATATGAACTACTTGATACTACGAACTCCCGATTTTTCCATTAGTTACTTTATAGAGTGAACAGTACCCAACTCAATAGAGTGAACTTTTGTTTTTCTTTTACATAATTGACAATGTCGCACCTCTTACAGTTTTTTTACATACCTTTTTATGAAACAGTTAGGATATCGCTTAAAACAAAATCGTTCAAAAAAGCAGAATACCCACGAGTTGAAAAAGCTCTTTACAATTGGTTTTTAAGACAACGAGCCAAAAATCTGCCAGTAAGTGGAGAAATGTTGAGAGAAAAAGCTAAAAAATTGCAGGAAATGTTGGAAAAACGTGGCGGTTTTAATGCAATTGCAGCTGCAGAACTTCAAAGCAAGATATAGAATAAGGCTTTTGCAAATTTGTGGAGAAAAGCTTTCCTCTGATGCTTCTGCCGTCGACCCATTTAAAAAAAGCTTGGTGAAATGGTTAGAGAGCATGGATTTTGTGAAGAGCAAATATATAATGCGGACGAATCTGGCCTCTCCTGGAAAATGTTGCCCGACAAGACCTACGTTTCTGCCCTCGAAAAAACAGCACCAGGGCGAAAAATTCAGAAAGCCAGAATAACATTTTTGGCATGTACTAATGCGTCTGTGCTCCATAAACCAAAACCATTAGTCACGTAAAAAAGCCAAGATGGTTTAAAGGACATAATATTCCAGCCGAGTATCGGAGGTCCAAAAATGCCTGGATGACAGCATCAATCTTTAAAGAATAGTTTCACACATCGGTTGTCCGTCAGGTTTGTACGAGATGTTTAATGACTTTCTGTATTCTTTATTTTATTAAATTTAGGTCAAAGCACACTTAAATCAAAAGGACTTGCAACCAAAAGCCGTATTGTTTCTTGACAATTCACTTTGTCATCCACCCGAGCACTTAACTTATCACTAAGGATGGATGTTTCTTTGTCATGTACATGCCACCGAACGTTACGCTATTGATTCAACCAATGGACCAAAACGTTATTCGAATAACCAAACTCAATTATAGAAAACATCTTCTTCAGCGGGCCATTAAAAAGGACAATTTAAATGAGTTTTTTAAACAATTAACACTCAAAGACGCCATTTGTATTCTAATGCTAGCTTGGCATGAGTTGGAACCGAACATGATAAAAAATGCTGGTCAAGTCTTTTGGGTGATTCTGAGCAGATAGAAGAAGATAGTGACGACGACGAGGAAAATATGCCGTTAAACATATTGCAAAGGTCACTTCGGCAACAACATCTGGAAGAACTAAACCCAATTTTAGATAAAGAGTGCTCTAAATAAAATTTGTAGTTGGATTTTCTTAAATAAAAATCAAACCTTTTAATATAAAAACTCTACAAAATACGCAAATATAATGACATATTATACAAAATCATTTAGCGTTAAAATGTTTACTTAGTACTCGGGTTTTGCAAAATTATCGACTTTTTTCGGAAACCCTCCCATTAAAGATTTTACAGTTGCTTCTGATACCTTTTTGGAGCATGTGTTCCACCTGCGCTTAAAATCGGACATGTTCTTGGAAATCTTTCCTATGTTCTTCAATTCCTTTTTTACCAGAGCCCAATACCTTTCCACAGGCCGAAGTTCTGGACAGTTAGGTGGATTTGCCTCTCGTGGTACAAAAATGACATTATTCTTTGAGTACCACTCAAGTGCCTTTTTTCCATAATGGCATGATGCCAAATCGGGCCAAAAAATGTAGTCACTCTGTGCTCTCTTAAAAAGGGTAACAACTGTTTTTGTAGGCACTCCTTTATATAAATTTCTGTGTTTATTGTGCCAGATGCCACAAATACTTTACTTCTTTTGCCACAACTGCAAATAGCTTGCCACACGAGAAACTTCTTAGGGAATTTTGTTTGTTTTTTTGTGCGAAACTCTTGCCGAACATTGCCCTGTTTATCAGCAACATAAAAATCTTGACCAGGAAGTCGAGAAAAGTCTGCCAGTACGTATATTTCATCATCCATCACACAACAGGTGTATTTTTTTATAAAATCAGACTTCAATTTTTTCGCTCGTTTTTTTGCTTCTAAGTTCTTTATAGCATTGCGATCTGGAACCTTTTGGACTTTGTATGTCTTCAGTCCAGCATAAGCTTTGACTCTATGTGCAAAATTCGTAGAACATTTCACCGTATGAGCTGCTTTTCTTAAAGAAGTGTTAGGCGCTCTTCGAAAGAGTCGCTCGACTTCTTTTGCCTTACCAATATCTGTAGGACCTTTTTTCCTCCCTGATCCAGGTTTTCTTTCAATGCTCAGGTTTTCCTTATACCGTCTGATAGCATTAGAAACCGTTCGAGGTTCAACTTTCAAATTTTGAGCTATTTTTTAAAAAGTCCATGACGGATTTTTTTTGAAAAGTTTTAATTATATTTTCACGAACTTTTTTTTCGCAGTCCATTTTGATTAAAATAACTATTGAAAATTAATAATTTCTAAAATAATAGTATCTGACATATCTATAGAAACTAACTTGATCAAAAAATAAATTATTTCTTGCACTATGGATAAATTTTGTCTAAAATAGCAAATGCATATTTTTTTAGAACACTCTTTATATCTACGAGGGTGCAGCTAATTAAAAATGTGGACCAAATTCGAAAAAAGTTGTTACGCTAGTTGGTATTGTTAGCAAAATATTTGGATTAAATTCGGTTCCAGGAGCTTTATAGTTCAACATTTCAAAGTATGTAAGTGGTTTCACTAGTATTTACTTTGCACAAAGTTTTATTTCATAAACTAGTGTAGTTTAGCATTAATAGTCCGCTAAATATTTTTCGTTTAGCTTAATATTTAGTAAGGATAAACATGCTGATAGTAATACGACAGATCCATATATTTTGTTGGGTGTTCCTAATACCGTATATAAAGTCTGGACATTGGTGCAATTTTAATATGCTGCTTGTACCTCCGAATCTTTTTGATTGTAGATATAACAAGTAAGAGTGTTATATTCGGCTGTGCCGAATCTTGTATACCCACCATCAAGTTGTACGAGAGTGCAGCTAGTTCAAAATGTTGACCAAATGTGATATTGTTGGTAATATATTTGGACTAAATTCGGTTGCAGTGGTATAGCTGCTATAGTTCAACATTTAAAAGTATCTAAGTGGTTTCTCAAGTATCTACCTTGGACAAAATGCTGTTCCATAACCGAATATAGTTTTACATTAATAAGCTGTTTCGTTGTGCCATAAACATGTTGATAGCAACACGTTAGGTTCATATATTTTGCTAGAAGTTTCTATTGCATCTTCCGTGTCCAAATCTTTTTGATTGTAGATATAACAAGTAAGAGTGTTATATTCGGCTGTGCCGAATCTTATATACCCACCATCAAGTTGTGTTAAATTCAGAAACAGGTTGCAGCTAATCCTCGCTAAGCTAATTGGTATTGTTGGTAAAACCTTTGGACTAAATTCGGTTGCCGTAGCTCTATAGTTCAACATCTAAAAATATTTTAGTGGTTTCCCCAGTATTTACTTTGATCAAAATTCGGTCTCATAACCGGGTATAGTTTTACATTAATAAGTTGTTAAATACTTTTCGTTGTGCCTAATATGTTGTTAGGCTAAACACGTTAATAGTAATACGACAGGTCCATATATTTCGTTAGGAGTTCCTAATGCATTCATCATATATAAAGTCTGGGCTGAACATTGATTGATGCCTATCTAATTTCATAGGTGCAATCTTAATATAATGAATGTACCTCCAAATATTTTTGATGTTATATATATAAAATGTATGTTATATATATAAAAATTATAGCCAAATGTTGACCGATTTTAACAAAATTTTACACACTGGTATATATATGGAGCTTATTCTTGCAAAATTTAGTGACCATAGCTATCATAGTTTCAAATTTAAAAGCTTTTAACTGGCCTTTGCTAAAATTTTTGGTTTCCGTGAGTGTTTTTTATATGAAAGCTGAAGTCAAATTTGGACTGATTCCTATAGAATTTGATAAACTGATCAAAAATTGCATAAAACTTCCCTTTTTTAAATTTAATCGTCATAGCTATTACAATTGTATTCAATTTATCAGCATTAATGTGTTTCCCGGGGCGGGGTTATATGGGAGCTCTAACTAAATTTGAACCGATTTTGTCCATTTTCAACACACATCTTTTTCAAGACATCCAAAATACTTTTGTAAAGTTTTGTTCCTCTAGCTCTTTTCGTTAAGGCGCTATCGTGCTTTTATCTGACGGACAGACGGACATAAACAACCTTTTCTTTATGTATTTTTGTGTTTCCATAAGTTTTTTATATGGGAGCTATGGTCAAATGTTGACCGATTGTGACAAAATTTAGCACACTGGCTGGCATTGTGGCTGGCATTGACATAAGACTTTCTTGTGCCTTATTTAGTCTTAGTAGCTTTTGTAGTTAAGGAGCTATGACGATTTTATCTGACGGACAGACGGACATAAATCCCCTTTTCTTTTTGAATTTTTGTGTTTTCGTAAGTTTTTTATATGGGAGCTAGGTCAAATGGTGACCGATTGCGACAAAATTTTGCACACTGGCTGGCATTGATATAAGACTTTCTTGTGGCAAATTTGGTGGTTATATTTGTTACACTTTTAGATTTATTAGCATTTAAGTGTATTTTAGGTGAAATTTAGGCTGTTTTCGTAAGTTTTTTGTATGAGAGCTATGGCTAAATGTGAACCGATTTTGATGAAATTTTACACGCTGTCTAGGGCTAATGTAAAACTTCCATATACCAAATTTTACCATCATAGCTGCTATAATTTGTCAATTATTAACAAATAAGCGATTAGCCTAGACGAGGTTATACGGGAGCTATGGTCAAATGTGAACCGATTTTGCCCAATTTCAATACCAAAATTTTCTCAGAGATAAAGAATATTTTTACTAAGTTTCAGTGACCTAGCTCCTTTCGTTTAGGCGTTATCGTGATTTCAACAGACAGACAGACAGACGGACATGGCTCAATCGTCTTAGAATTTCATAAGGATTCAGAATATATATCGTTTTTGGTTTTTGAGCCAATATTAAGGAAATTACAAACGGAATGACAATCTCAATATACCCCCCATTCTTCTGGATGGTGGGTATAAAAAGGGGATGTTATATATATAAAAGAACTACAGGCAAATGTTGACCGATTGTTACAAAATTTAATATACTGGCTGGTATTAGTATAAGATTTATTTGTGAAAAATTTAGTGGCCATAGCTGACATAGTTTATAATTTAATAGCTTTTAACTGGTGTTTGTGGCATTTTAGTGGTTGCCGGGAGCTGTTTTTATATGAAAGCTATGGTCAAAAATGGGCCGATTCCTATAAAATTTGACGAACTGACTAAAAGTTGCATAAAACTTCTCTGTTCTAAATTTAGTAGTCATAGATTTTAAAATTTTTTTCAATTTATTAACATAAATGTGATTCCCGGGGCAGTGTTATATGGGAGCTCTAACTAAATGTGACCCGATTTTACCCATTTTCAGCACACAATTTTTATAATATATCGAAAATACTTTTGCTAAATTTTGTCTCTCTAGCTCTTGTAGTTAAGGAACTATCGCGCTTTTCTCATAAACCGTGTTTTCCTTTTGTATTTTTGTGTTTCCGTAAGTTTTTTATATGGGAGCTATGGTCAAATGGTTAACGATTGTAACAAAATTTTGCACACTGGCTGGCATTCACATAAAACTTCGTTTTGTAAAATTTTGTTGCTGTAACCCTTTTCGTTAAGGCGCTAACGTGCTTTTATCTGATGGACAGACGGACATAAACCCCCTTTTCTTTTTGTATTTTTGTGTTTCCGTAAGTTTTTTATATGGGAGCTATGGTCAAATGGTGACCGATTGCGACAAAATTTTGCACACTCGTTGGCACCGACATGAGACCACCTTGTACTAAATTTAGTAGTTATATTTGTTATAGTTTTAGATTTGTTGGCATTTAAGTGTATTTTAAGTGAAATTTTGGCTGTTTTCGTAAGTTTTTTGTATGGGAGCTATGACTAAATGTGATGAAATTTGATGAAATTTTACATGCTGAATAGGGCTTATGAAAAACTTCTATACACCAAATTTTATCATCATAGCTTTTATAGTTTGTTATTTATTAGCAAATAAGAGATTAGCGTAGGCGAGGTTATACGGGAGCTATGGTCAAATGTTAACGGATTTTGCCCAATTTCAATACCAAAATTTTCTCATAAATGAAGAATTTTGCACACTGGCTGGCATTGATATAAGACTTTCTTGTGCCAAATTTAGTGGTTATATCTGTTATACTTTTAGATTTATTGGCATTTAAGTGTATTTTAGGTGAAATTTAGGCTGTTTTCGTAAGTTTTTTGTATGGGAGCTATGGCTAAATGTGAACCGATTTCGATGAAATTTTATATGCTGCCAAGGGCTTATGTAAAACTTCTATATACTAAATTTTGTCATCATAACTGCTATAATTTGTCATTTATTAGCAAATAAGCGATTAGCCCAGACAAGGTTATACGGGAACGATGGTCAAATGTTAACCAATTTTGCCCAATTTCAATACCAAAACTTTCTCACAGATGAAGAATGTTTTTGCTAAATTTCAGTGAGCTAGCTCCTTTCGTCGTGATTTCAACAGACAGACAGACGGACGGACAGACATAAGGACATCACTCAATCGCCTTAGAATTGCATAAGGACTCAGAATATATAACGTTTTTGATTTTTGAGCCAATATTAAAAAAATTACAAACGTAATGACAATCTCAATATACCCCCCATTCTTTTTGATGGTGGGTATGAAAAGGGGATGTTATATATGTATAAGAATTATACCCAAATCTTGACCGATTGTATCAAAATTTTACACACTGGCTTGTATTTATATAGAGCTTATTCTTGCAAAATTTAGTAGCCATAGCTACAAACAAAAATTTTCAATAAATTTATTATGAATTTAAACGAAAATAACTTTTATTTCTGCTCGAAAAAATGAAAGTCAAAAAATACATTTTATTCATGCTCGAAATAATAAAAGTCAAAAATAACTGTTATTTTTGCTCGAAAAAATAAAAGTTAGAAAATAACTTAAATTTTTGCTTGAAAAAATAAAAGTCAAAAAATAACTTTTATTTTCTGACATTTACGATAAAAGTTATAACAGTTACGGTCCCTGGAATATACTTCAATTTTGAGATAATATTAATAAAATTACAAACGGAATGACAATCTCAATATACCCCATATTCTTTTTGACGGTATATATAAATACAATCATTTTCAGGGTCAGAGGAAATATATAAGATAAGTTAAAAATATGTTTCATATCTAAGATATTAAATATAAATCTATAAAACGTTAAAGAACATACCATATATCACCACGATAATGCAAAGATATATACCGATTTCGTCCGCAGTTGTAAAACACCTGTTTTTATTTTGTACAACGCCCTTTTCGAAAAAAAATCATTTATAATGTGGCAGTACAATTACAAGGAAAAATAATTTATTTCTTTTAATTATTGTTTCCAAATCGAAAAATTAACTGGGATTGATAAGCTACCTTACAATGAAGAAAAAGTTGGCGGAAAAATTATTCCCTCTAACTTTAAAAAGGTTAATCTGTTTCACGCATTAAAGTCCAACAGTTGCCACTCATCATGCCCTCGTCCCAAAATCCATAGTATCGTATTTTGATTTACGCCAAATTTTAGTGTAGTCGCTCTCCTTGCACGTCGTTTGTATCACTTAAGTTTTCTGGAAAAAATTCGAGATGGGAATGCAGAAATTGTATTTGACAGACATGCGAACTTTAATCTAGTTTTTCAACAAACTGTAGATTATCTGCTTGAAATCCGGGGATTTAAGGTTACTGATTTTCTTTATTAGACATTTAACATTTTGCAAAAGTTTCTTTCGGCTTCTGTCGATTTAAAGGATATTTCTAGCGACACCAACAGCTGACTATCATTATGATAACGCAGTGCTGCCAACATGATTAAACCCACAAACTTAAACTAATTTTTGAAAAAAAAAAAACAAGTAAGAAAGTGCTATAGTCGGTCATGCCCGACCATACGATACCCTTCACCACTAAGGTCAAAGGTGTTCTCTTTCTTGTATAAAGACAAATATTTGCTAAATTTTGTCATCATACAAACATATTCCCATTGTTTAGGTCTTTTGGACTTATATAAGAGCTAGGGTCAAATGTGGACCGATTATCTCGAAATTTGGCAAATTGAATACAGTTGTTACAATAATTATGTATGCAAAAAACTAACCTAAAATTCTCATTATCTTCGGATTTACGAGCGTTTTAGTGAATTTTGTCCCATTTAGTGCGTTTTGAGAAAAGAGTTTGTATGGGAGCTATGGTCAAATGTGGACCGATTTCAACGAAATTTGGTACAGTGATTTAGGTTTACATAAGCAGTATTTCTTTTATGATTCATTTCATGAAAAAATATTGATTTTTGTGGCCAATATATCAATTCCGGGAAGTGGGACCTATGGGAGGTACCATAATTAATTGGCCGATTTTAACGAATTTCGATTTACGCCAAATCTTAGTTTGTTCTTATCTGCTCTGATCCAAAAGTTGTAAACTTATTATATCAACCAAACAATATTTGAAACTCAAATTAAAATAGAAAATCTTAAACGAAATCATGCATTAGGATTTCAAAATTCCGTTACAATTTCTTGGCGATAATTACTTCTTACCTTCTAACAATAACAACAAACAATTAAATCTAATGCAAATAAAGAAAATGTAACACATTTTCATTGAAAATTTATTTTATTTTATAACGGCTGCATAAAATAAATTCAAATTTTCCCTTTTGTTCATTTTAAAACAAAAATTTTATTATTTCGGCGATACGCAAATAAACTCCATTCTTATAGCTAAAATTAAACAAAAGATTTTTGCATAGGAATTTAAATATATTGAAATTTTTCTATTGTTTTCTTGTCCCAGCCATCACATATGATGAAGCCAAATAAATTTAGTTAAATTTCATTAAAGATTATTTCAATTTGGGGGTAGATTTTCTCACATTAATACTCAGATTCCGAGGCTTTATTCCCGGCGCATAAAAGATCATGAAAAGCAAAGAAAATTTTCTATTTATTTGCTCTAGATTTGAAAGCAAAAGAAGGTAAGATTTTGGTGTTTAAAAATTTTCTTTAAGATTCAGGTAAGAAATATTAAAGACAAAGACCCACGCACAGCTGGACAGAGTAAAGTAAGTTAATCTTATTTGCAATTTTTGAGGGGGTTGATTTCTCGAGATATACAAAGTAAAATATTTTTTTTTAAATTTACATTTTTATTTTCTGATTTACACATTGTTTTTTTTTTTTGGATATTTTGCATTTTGTTGCTTATTTTTAGGTGTTTTTTAAGGATGTTGTCACCTTTTTTAAGGATTTGTTTTTTTTTTGTCGGTAGTATGTTAATTTTCTTATGTTTATTGACAGAATTTTGAAAGTGTCATAATAAGGCGTAAAGTGTGGCAAATATGTTTTTTGTTTGTCTTATCCTGGAAATAAAGATTGAAATGTTTTTTTAGGCAACCGAGATAATATTATGAAATTTTGTTGATTTTTTAGGAAACACCTTAAAAAATTGGGTGGTCCGATTTAAGGGAAGTAGGTGGTATAATATAGCTAAATTTAAAACATTAAATCAGGAAAATCGTTTAATATTAAGATCAGATATTAGTAAAAAATCGGTGCAGTATGTGTCAAAAACTGAAAATTTTAATTTTTGAAGTTGAATATCTTTTAAACCGTTAGAGATAGGATATGTATGTCGTAATGTAGATCTTGACTTAAATATTTGTTATATAGTATGATTGATAAAATTGGTTGAGTAATAACAGCTATATATCGTTTTAAGTCTAAGTCTTAGTTGGCCAACTTTTGGGGCTTTTCAGGCTAAAAACTTAAGCTCTCCAATACTTCTGCTATATGCACATTCTGAAC